>BMAU01005096.1:0-11515 GCA_019973935.1 Trichonephila clavipes | reverse complement strand
GGGGTCACAGGGGTGTTGAAAATGTTTCGAGCACAAAATACAAACAATTTTCGACTAGAAATAATTCTTTGAGATTAAAATGAAATAATTTGATTCTTTTACACATTTCTTATAAAGGAATAAAGTTTCAAAAAGCATAAAATATCTAAAAAATATAATCATAATTTTAAAAATAATAAGCATATAAAAATAAAGAAAAATTTTTGTAAGAAACAAAATAGTGAGTTTTACGACGCGCATGATATTTTCTGCAATAATAGTATTCTAATTACTAGCAATAAGTTGATTTATAAAGTCAAATATATCCCTTATTACATGCTAGCTTATCTTATAAAAATAAAATAAAAAATAATATTTTTAAAAATAAAAAATACATTTTTTAAAATTTTTAAAAATTCAATTTTTGTTGAAATATTTCAAAAAATTAAAAATTTATAATACTATAAATAGCTAGATTTGAAGATTATGATAGAATTTATAATTCTGTAAAGTTTTATACATCAAAGTATGATAGTTTTTGAAACGCAATGCGCGTAATTGAAAAAAAAACACAAACTGAGAAAAAGGGCTTTAAAGTTTTTTAAAATTGAATTTGAGAAGATAAATCCACAAAACTTACACGCTAAAATTCTACAGGATAAAAAAATATATACCTTCCTGTTCCTGAAACAGCTCAATTTCTTTACTCTTTTTAATTTTCTTGGCTCTGCGAGCTTTAAAAGATCATTATATCAGCCTCTGTCTTGACGTAAAAATTCGACGATTGTCACGTTCAGCCAGGGGCACACAAACATTTCTGTTAATTTTCAAGCCAAATTTCTCTAAAATAGTAATAAGTATTTGATTTCCATCATTAAAAACACTGGTTTCTAGATTTGCAGCAATCTCTGCAATCTGAAGCCTAGAACCAATCGTCTTAGGACAAAACTTCCAAATTAATGAATTTAAACTTTCATTAGGATTCTGTATCTTTACCTCCTAAACATTTCTTCAGGAGTGCCGGATGAGATAAGTCTGCAAATACAGGCTTAATTACATCTTGAACAGCTTTAGCAACTGAGGGTTTGTGTTTATAATTTTGTAAATTATTATTAATTGCGGCATTATACTTACACCATGTATTTGGTTTGTAGGACAAAACCAGTGTATCGGTTCATCATCAGTGCTGCAAGAATGACCCCAAACAGCCCAAATGGCTTTCCGCATTTCCTTTACACTAGTAGAATTGCATCGAATAGCATTACCATAGTAATGCGCAAGTTTATCAATTAAACTATCTGTTAACCTACCTTTACCGCCAATAGTTTTACCATCAGATAATTCCTTTTACTATATACTAATTTAAGCTTCATAAGTCTTGTACCCATTCTCTTTTGCACATGGCCTACACATTCTATTTTCTGAATAAGATAGTCATCGCCGTATGGCTTGTTTTCAGAAAGGGCATTGAATGTTTTTGTGTCGCCATCTCCTATGTAGTTCGAATATTTCAGGTTGTGAAGCTTTTCTGATCGATTAAAAATCTTTAACATCCCGTCAACCTCCATCTTACCAGCAGAGCCAGAATAATTTTTTCTACATGAAATCTTATGCGCTCTTTGCCATTTTTATTGTACTTGATACCAAATTTTACCCCTTTATAACTGTCGAATCCTTTGCAAAATGAGGACAACACTTCCCTATCCAAAACCTTACCTGTTTCGGCCCCTATTACAGTACATACTCCAATCAACGATGAATGTCCTCGTCTTCCAGGTACCATCACCACTTACCGTTAAAAGGTTATCAGGTGACGAAGAATATTCTTCGACAGCTGCCATTTTCATGCTTTCTTCAGCGACTTCCTTCATAACACGTGAAAGTTTATTATTAATAACATCATGTGATTTTTGTTCAACAGGATTAGGAAGACTCATTACAGCACAAAAAGGTTTTTAATGACTCTAAACCTTGGCCTATGCATCTCATTGCTAAAATAGATCTTCTGTTAATTTCTGAGCATTATTTTATTCCCAGTGTTTTCACAGCTTGAAAAAGTACAAACACTCCCAGTTTTTACAACGTATTTCAAAATTCGAACATAAACCACGAGTGGACTTTTCATTAATTTTTAATGGTTTATGACATTTTAAACAACATGATACTGATAAAATAGAGCTAAAAGTTGAAATAAAATCAAAAATACGATATCCTTTGAAGTTTTCACTTACCTTAACAAGATTTGACTTTAATGAAGTCTGATATCCTGAGATTTTATTACTGGAAGCACACATTTTTATCTCTCCTTTTCTGCAACATATGAGAACATACCTTCATGATTTGGTTCCCTCTAAATCTTCTTTTCTTAGGACGAAGGTCTACGATGAGTATTTTCCATTTCAATCGAGAATTTTCAATTTTGATAAACGGTTTTAAACAACGCTGTTTTGAATTTCGATAAGTCATTTCAAACAAACGTGCTAGCATTAAAAACAGAATCAAAACACATTAAAAAAGTGTGTGTTGAGTTGCAAACTTCCTTCTCAATTAAGCAAGTGTTTAAAATATTTCATGAGGCTTTTTAAAAACAGAAAAATAAAACGTATGCGGAAATCAAAAATAAGTGGGTGTGGCATGTAGCCATTTAAACATTGTTATTACTAAATTGCTGTTTGGAATTTTTCGAATAACTTTCGAAGTTTTTATAGTACTATCACGTGGTTGGTATCAAAATGTTCAAAAGAAAATGAGGAACAATATATATTTTTTTCGAAAATTCGAAAAATAGAAGATTAACACCCCTGTGACCCCTTAATTCATACAACTATTTATTAATGTTAGTTACATGAGGACACTTTAAAATGATATTAACTGCCTTTTCCAATCAAGATTTATTTCCAGGAAAAAATTATTCTTTCATTTGTGGCATTAATGCAAAACTATTTTTGGATAAGGAACAATAACACAGATTATATATGCGAACCAAGGCAGTTAGAAAAATGCGAACAAGAGGAAATTGAAAAATAAATTTCAAAAATAATAATAATACGGAATTTTAAATAAAAATCTGCTTATTTCCCCCTTTTTCAATTAAAGATCTTGTCATAGAATCAGAGTCATAGCTATCGCCGTATCAGCCGTATCAATGATACGAGGCTCCAATGGTCCAGGGCCCACAAAATATCTTAAAATGTTAAGGGGTCACAGAAAAGGGTTCCCAATAAATTTTGATACAAGGCGCACTCAGGGTTAGCTACGCAAGAGCTTAAAAGACAGGGTGTCACTACCGCTGTATCAAAAATACGAGGTCCCCAAGCTGCAGGGCCCCTAACATGTGTAAGCATAAAATCGTAAGATGTTAAGAAGCCACAGGCAAAGGTCCTCAGCGAATTTTTATAAATGGCCCAAGCAGGGTTAGCTACGCTAGTGCTTAGAAGTCATCACTAATTTGAAATATATATTTTACATTTACTATACTTCACTCCATACTATTAATAAATCAGTATTATATAAGATCAATTTCTGTAGTATGTTTGCTAACACTATGTTTAGTTTGGATAATTTTTTCCTAGACATCATGAAAACATGAGAGTGATTTATTGATAATTAACGTCATGTTTCGAAATACTCTTAGCTTTTGACAACGGACCTTAACTGGTATCCCACTGTCCAAAGTTCCACGCCAAGCCAACCTGGGTACTTTCAGCTTCAACAGATATAATGTGTATCATCTTCTCTATACGGCAAAAGGTACTAAGACTCAAACTGATGTTTCGAGAGAAACAATACCGACCACGAGTTCGTGATCAAGGCCACTAAATTAAAACGGTTTAATAAAGATAGAGAAAAATATATTTACGTAGCACTATAAAGCTATGCGATGGCTATTGGCGATGGACCTCATAATTTTGAACCATGGTCAAGTAACGAGGAGGGTACCTGAGCAACCACCGTCCCTCTCCTAACTTCCACACGACATCAATGGGAGGACGTTTCAGCTTCGACAAATTAAACGTGCATTGTCCTTCTCTATACGGCGGGGTCTTCAGCGGCACTAGGTTCTAACTCAAGACACGCCAACCCCGAATCTGTGACCTTGACTACAAGGCTACCGCTCCCCCACGGCTACTAAAAAAGTATGTGAAGACGCTTCTGTTCAGTAGCGTACTCATAGGTGATGTTTGGGGGGAGGGGCTCAAACCTTCGTGCTTATAAACCAACACATTTTTAATTTTTAGTACAGAAATTTCGTCTAAATGCTTTCGTCTACTGTTTTTTTTTATAATATAACCTCCCCTTATAAAAAAAGTTTGTGAACGCCACTGCTTCTGTTGCTTTGCATTCATCACACATTAAATAAATTTTTAAAAATTGATCTGTACTCATTCATTGTCTGATGTTTCTAGAATTAGATTTAGAATGCCGCAAATAATTGGCGAAATGCAGACCTTTGTTATGGAGGGGTTACAGTCTAAGCAACTTGCAGATGAAAACGCGAAAGGGTAATCTACTAGTCTGTGGAGGGGAAGAGAAACTCCCATTTCTCCCTTGTGTACGCCACTGCCAAAATTAAGTCTTTAAAATAAAAACTTTTACTTTTGTTTTTTCCTTCCTTCCTCAATGGCTCGACAGCCCAGGCCTTGGCCTTCTCAAGAAGCCTTTTCCAGATCAGCCTTCTTCTTGCTAGTAGTAAAGTTTGTTTCTAATCAATGGGCACGGAAACAATTAAGAAAAAAACCTGGCATTTAAATTTTAAAAATTAAGGTTTATTAAAAAAAAAAGATTTAAAGAAAACGGTTATTATACAGTTAGCAACACTCGGACATGACTTCACTCCGTCGTACCCAAAGACCGAATGCCTGCCACTTGCCATTCCACATTCCAAGGGAGGGGAAACTACCCATTTCCCTTAGCTGGTGTCAATGGGCCTTCCCACTCCTACACCTCCCCCCTTAAAAAGCTCATCCGTCATTCCAGGACGATGAAGCTGAAAAGAAACTATAAAAAAAAACACATGCACACATACATGGCAAGAAACAAGATAACGAGAGAGAAATTTTTTTTTTTCAGGTATCATGTAAAAAGAGCTTTTGCTAATACAACTCCCAAAAAATAGATTTACAAATCACATTAATATGCTAGAAAATTAATATCCGTACAAGTTTTAACACAATAATACTCAAAAAAAAAAATATTAAAATATAAAAAGAAGTTACCAAAAATATATCACAAAAGCCAAAATTTTCATCTTTAGCAGTTCCAGAAATTACTACACATACAAAAAAAATGTCAAGCGATCATCTGGCTCGAATCTTATTTAACTAATGGGAATAGGCAACCGGGATAATGCATCAGCATTTCCATGTTTAACGCCCTTCCTGTATGAAATAGCAATATTATATCTTTGAGGGCTAATGCCCATCGAGTTAGTTTGGCACTTTGAGGAGTTGTTAAGGTTAGGTACGTCAGAGGGTTGTGATCTGATATCACCTCAATTTCGGCCCCGAAAATCCAGCTATCGAAGCGCTTCAATGCCTCTATAACGGCATAAGCCTCACGCTCTATGGTTGCCCACCGAGTTTGAGTTTCGGTCAGTTTCTTACTGAAAAATGCAATTGGGTTCTCTTTACCCTTTTCATCGTTTTTTGAGACAAACAAGCGCCGATTGCAGTCGCTGAAGCATCCGTGTATAGTTGGTAAGGTTTTGATAGATCAGGTGTGTACAAAGATGGTGCTTTTACCAGTTGTGCCTTTAATTTTGTAAAAGCTTGTTCGGCAACTTCATTCCAAGGGATTATATTCGGAACTCGGTTCCTTGTCAGTTCTGTTAATGGCAAGACTAAAGAAGCAAAGTTTGGGATATATTCCCGATAGTAGCTAGTTAAACCCAGGAAACTTCGTATTTCTTTCTTCGTTGTTGGTACAGATATATTTTTGATTGATTCAACCTTTCCGGGATCTGGGGAATGTTGCCCTGAACCAACAACGTGCCCTAAAAAACTTCACACGTCTTCTTGCGAAATTGCACTTTTTAAGGTTAATCGTGAACCCGACCTTTTGAATCGTTTGAAATACTACACACAGATGTTTCATGTGCTGTTCCCATGTTTTGGAGAAAACTGCTACATCATCGATATATGATCGACAATATGCACGGTGTTTCACTAGCACCTGATCCATAACTTTTTGAAAGGTACTCCCGGCGTTCTTCATCCCGAAGGGCATAACACAAAAATTGGTAATGACCATGATGAGTCACAAAGGCTGTGTAAGGCTTTGCCTCCTCTGCCATTGGAATCTGCCAGTAGCCCTTTGTTAGGTCTAGAACGGTTATATAATTAGCTTGGCCCACTTCAAACAGAAGATCCTTTGCATTTTGCATAGGGTATGCGTCTGCAATAGTGAAACTATTCAAATGTCTGTAGTCAACACATAGTCTGATACTTCCGTTCTTTTGGATACACAAACAATTGGATGCGCCCATTCACTTTCACTCGGTTCGATGAGTTTGAGGTGCAGTAACTCATTGATCTGACGATCGACTTCTTGCTGCAAAGCAATAGGTATGCGGTAAGGGTGCATCTTTTTGGGGGTGAAATCCGGTTTCAGTTTTAAATTATGTCCCTTTACTTTTGCTAAGCCAGGAAGTGAACTAAACAAACTGGAGAATTTTCCAAGAGTATTCAATAATTCCAGTCGCTGAACATCATCTAATTCTTGGCAATCACTGCTTATGTGATCCGTAACATCCCCATAGATGATACAGCCATATCTGTTGGAGCATAATGAAGGTCCCCGAAATCTGAGTCTTGATCGAAGATCAAACCAACTTGTCCCACTCTTGCTATGTAAGGACGTAATTTATTGAAGTGTAACTCTCTTATGCCCCCATCATCTAATTCAACTTTCGCGGAATACGGTCTAGTTATTTCAATTATCGTAGCTGGACCTATCCATGTTTTCATCAATTTATGAGTAGAAGACGGAAGTAGTACCAGAACTTTATCTCCTACCTTGAATTGCTTTTCCCTGATCGTAAGTTATAGTATGATGCGTAATTATTTTGAGTCGCTTCCGCCGTCTCAGCTGCTATTTCATGAGCCTTTCTTAACTTTTCTATTAAGTCTTCCAGATACTTTTCCACTGAACGGGAGAGAGTAGTTGGGATGTTTCTTTCTCCTACCCACACTTCCTTGAGAAGAGATATGGGTCCCGAAGGCAAACGTCCGTATACTAATTGGAATGGCGACATGCCTGTTGTACTGTGGGGTATTTCCCTATATGCGAATAACAACAAGGGAAGATGGAGATCCCAATCGACCCATGTTCTTGAACATTCTTACTTAACATGTCCTTCAACGTGCGGTTCCACCTTTCCACGGCACCCATACTTTCAGGATGCCCTGAGTAGAAAAAACGTGGTGAAACCCCATAACACTCAGAAACATTTCAGAAAGTTTTGAGGTGAAATTAGTTCCTTGGTCAGAACAGATCATTTTCGGAAAACCTGTTTGTGTGAAAATTTTCAGAAGGACGTTGCACGTAGTCTTGGCGCTTATTTCCTTGACAGGTATGGCTCTGCCCATCTCGTGCATAAATCAACTGCGCAAATAATAAAATGATGGTTCCTTCTCGAAGGAGGTTCCAACGGCCCAATACAGTCCACACACTCCATACTTCAAAGGGTATTTCGGGTCTGACCAATGGTTGTATTGGAACCCGATCTCTGTAAGTGATAGGCTTCCGAAGCTGACAGATCTTACAACTTTCACAAAACCGTTTGACATCTTGTTTTATTGTCGGCCAATAAAATGAGTACTTTATTCTTTGCCTAGTTTTTCTGCTCCCCCAGATGTCCACCAAGAGGGACGTCATGCGCCATTTTGAGTACTTCTTCTCTTTACATTGTGGTAGTACTACCTGATCGATGTTCTCTCCACAAAATATATTCAGAGTGTACCAATATTCCGTTATGTATTTTTACTGAGTTCTTTTGTTGTTCTGCAAGACTCAAGAGTTTCTTTAATGTGTCATCTTCCCCTTTGCATTTTTATGAATGTATTACGCGTTTTCCCTTCCCTCCGAAAGTTGTTCTTCCTCATTTGCTTTGCTCACAGCCTGTATGTAAATTTCAGAGGGGTAAGTTTCTCGGGTCATTTCTTGGCTGGAAATTGATTTCGGATCATCTGCAGTAATACCTTCAACTGCCCTTGAAGATACGTAGAAGTTTGCGGGTTGTGAATAAACTGCACGTTCTCTAACAGCGCTTCATAAGCAGACGAACAGACTAACATGTCGTTAACTAGCCTTTAGAAACTGCACACATAATGGGTACTACCCCGTGTCTGAGAGTCGTCGATTTTCAGGTTGAAAATCTTCACCCGGTTACTTCACGTTCCCAAACGCCGACATTATTTGGATTGTCCCTCCACTATCGACGCTCTGTCCCTCGACGACATCTGCTCTTACCACGGATATCTGGGCACCTGTGTCGATGACAGCCTTCAGAATTTCATTCCCACACTTAATGGGACAAACTGTAACTCGTCTATTTTCTCGTTCTCCTTGGCAGGGGAATATACCGGAATCGCAACCTTAGCCGTTAAAATTGCAGATGATTGTTCTTGAAAACGTTCATTGGTCTCCACAGCATTGATCTGGCGAGTAGGGGGAGGTTTTCTTATGATTTTTAGCATGACACACCCTCGAGGTATGCCCAACTCTTCCACACGAATAGCAAGTAGGTTTAAATGTTGGCTGTTTAGGTTCTTGTTTGAAGGGCAATTTATACCTTTGACTCTGAATATCATTTTTAATTATTGCATGTTCTTTTTTATATTAGATCGTGAATCTGACGTATTGCTGAGGGACATTTCAGGTTGACTCGTTTTCTTGACACTCGACCGAACACTTTCGTAGCCGTCCAATTTATCTGCCAAAACAGATGGTTCATAAAATTTGGCCCATTCATCCACGAAATGCTCTCTTATCTCCCCCGGCACGCGTTTTTGAGCTGATCAGTTATTATTAAATCTTTCAATGATTTGAAATCCCTTACTTCCATTCCATCGAGCCATTCTTCGAAGTAACTCGTAATTTCGAACACAAAAAATCACGCCAAGATCTAGCAGGTATGCGCTGATGTTTCATGAATTTTTGCCTGAAGGTCTCTGGGCTCATCTTGAACCTTTTTAATAACACTCCTTTTATGTAGTCATAGTTGTCAAATTTATCTTCTGACTCTCTGGCTATTAGCTGAGTAATATCGGGCGGCATGCGTGCCAAAAGAGCCGATACCCAATTCGTTTTCTCTACTCCAATACGTTTCGCTTGTCTCTCAAACAGGTAAGGAGAAAAAGAACGATATCTCCATCCCTTATGTCGAAATTCGGAATGATTTTAATTAAATCACTAACACTTGTTTTTAAGCGGGCTTAAATTTTCAGGATCGAATCGCGATCTTTCGATTTCCAAGCGCATTTTCTCTAACTCGAATTCGCGTTGTTGCTGGATTTTCTCCTTACTTTCCCTTTCAAGGCGTTCCTCTAAAAATAACAGATAACTGATCTCTAACGAACTCTTCTTCGTAATCTTTGCTACGGATTATGATATTCCTTAGCTCTATATTCGTCATTTTATCTGATACCTTCTGACCTAACTCCTCAGCCAACAACACTAAATCTTGCTTTTTAGCCTTCCCCCAAGAATGCCATTTGAAAAATTTTTTTCTCTTAAAATATACCAAACTAACCAATAATAGACGAAAATAACACTAAAAGGAATTGCAAAAAAATTAAGTACCACACATATATCCTTCATTAAAAACCCCCACAAACAACGTCCGCTACGCTAACTCAATACTCGATGAACTGGGAAGAAAACAAAAATAATAGTCATGTGTTTCACAATATCCAAAAAAAAAAAAAAATGTACTTAATACTCTATAAATAGAACTTAATATATTACTGATTATTCAATAATCACTTAAAAATATTACCTATACACAATAATCACTTAAAATATTACTAATACACAAGAATCACTTGAAATATTACTGATACACACGAATCACTTAATATATTGCCGATATTTAATAATCACCTACAATATTACTGACACACAATAATCACTTAAAATATTGCTGACACACAATAATCACTTAAAATATTACTGACACACAATAATCACTTAAAATATTATTGACACACAATAATCTCCTAACCTATTTCTGATATACACAATATAATCACTTAAAAATATAACCGACATGCACCACTTAATCTATTCCTGGCTGGAATAATAGAACACTACAAAATATATTCGGTAGTTTTCTCCAATTTAACTGATAATATATTTTTTTTTCACATTAATCGAAAAATACTATGCGTAACATAAGCACAAAATAATTTCATTGACATGAGATTAAGTATTATTCTTTAACATTAATTTTTTTTAACAAACCCAATTGCTATTCACTGACGTGAATTTATTACCGTGTACATTACAAAATAAATAAATATCATAAAGAAAAAAAAAAAACATACAATCTTTTCTTAATTTATAGAACTGATGTTCTAAAAACACTTTCCATTTATATGGAACAATAATAAAAAAAAATATATATACTGATGTATATAATAATTCCCAATTGAACTGGCGTTCAAAAATTTTATAACTGCATGTGGATATGCAATAAAATAATATACTGAGAGAATTAATGATTTTGAAGTTTTCCTTAATTCATAGAACTGATGTTCTAAAACTTACTTTCCATTGATATGGAACAAGAAATAATAAAAAATATACTGATATATAATAACTGAAATTTGAACTGGCGTTCAAAAATTTTATAAAATAACTGCATGGATATGCAATAAAAATAATATACTGAGAGAATTAATGATTTTGAAGCTTCTTAATTTTAGAACGGATGTTCTAAAACTTACTTTCCATTGATATGGAACAAGAATAATAAAATATATATACTGATGTATATAATTAATTCAAAATTGAACTGGCGTTCAACAAGTTACAACTGCATGGATATGCAGAGCAAAAAACGTACACTGACGTATACAAAAATAAAATCAAAATTCTCTCTTAATAAATGGATATTAAACAGTATAATTTTATAAATTTCTCTCGTCTTACATTACAGGGAGTTGCAAGCAAAAACTCTTACCTGATTCATTTCCACGCGGGAATCCAGAAAACTCGAAATTTCTGGAACGTTCTTCCTGTGGGGTTTTCCACTAAGACTCGATCCTACCGGCTGCGCCAGTAAAGTTTGTTTCTAATCAATGGGCACGGAAACAATTAAGAAAAAAACCTGGCATTTAAATTTTAAAAATTAAGGTTTATTAAAAAAAAAAAAAAAAGATTTAAAGAAAACGGTTATTATACAGTTAGCAACACTCGGACGCATGACTTCACTCCGTCGTACCCAAAGACCGAATGCCTGCCACTCTTGCCATTCCACATTCCAAGGGGGAGGAAACTACCCATTTCCCCTTAGCTGGTGTCAATGGGCCTTCCC
>BMAU01005094.1:0-10303 GCA_019973935.1 Trichonephila clavipes | reverse complement strand
TTCATTTAATGCTGTAACATTCAGGATTTCTTTTGTTTTTATTATCAAGGCGTAGTAAAAATTGTGATTTCCTGATTTTACGGCAAGTTAAAAGGAAAGCATGTAATCATGAAAACATATTTATAAAGCGCTATTCATGAACGTTAAGTGGTATAATCCCTTTTCATTTGTTTCATCGGATCTATAAAACAAGTCTTTCCAAATAGAACAAGAGGTGTAGCTTTCTTATTTTAAAATTTTTGCAACATGGCAATTCCTCGAAAGGATATTTTTTGAATCAACACGTGGATATTCTTTCCGATAATAAGCCTCAATTTTGTGAAAATGTCACATGACTCTTCCATCAAGATGTTGATTTGAGAGCACATCTGCGCCTTCATAGGCACAGAAAAGCTTTTTGTTTGTGATATTTGCAAAGCTGGACATTCTCCCTTGCGACCGTGACGAAGAAAACACATTTAACAACTCATACCAATAAAAGTCGCAAACTTCCGAGGATTTTGCAACAAGACTTTCCCTCGAAGTGATACTTTAAAAACACATTTGCGTATTCATACCAAGGAAAAAGTCTCACATTTGTGAATTGTGCAACAAGCGTTTTTCTGATATTAGCAGTTTAAGAAAACATCTACGTATTCATACCAAGGAAAAGCCTTACAGTTGTGAAATATGCAACAAAGCTTTCTCCCAAAGTAGTACTTTAAACAGACATTTGCGTATTCATACTAAATAAAAGCCTCATGTTTGTGAGGTGTGCACAATAAAATTTTCTCCCACAATGGTGACAACATTCGAGTATTCATGTCAACCGCAATCTACTCTAGAATATTCAGATCAAACTACTTTTAAAGATAGAAATTTATTACTAAAAATGTACGCTCTGTTTGAAGTCGAGAATGTTTATATTTTTATAAAATTTAAAGGTTCTTCATACATAAATCATCAGTTTCACATTTAAAAGTAAATCAGGTATATGGAAAAGCCGACATATTGATTATAATTTTGACCTATTTATTTTGACAGAAGTGCGAACATGGACTTAATCCCTAGAAGATTAGACTTATACCTTTCTTGGTGATTTTATTTCAGCGTTGTATTCTCATGCATTTAATAACTAACCACCTTTAGGACATGAAGGTATTATTTTTGACAAAATAAATTTTTATTGTTTCACTGGAAGAAAACTTTTTTGTGAATTTTTAAATCGAGCACTTTATTCGCACATTCATTTAATCTCTGGATTTCTGATGCATGACATATTTCTTTATTTTATGATTGAATCTTTAGGATGTTTTGTGAATTTAAAATGAAAGTTTTTGTCAGATTTAACCCTCTGTGTAGAGCAGATGCTCATTAAATTTTTTCGAGAGCTGAAACGTCCCCTCCCTGTTAGGTGATTTGGTAGTTAGGAGAGAGGGATTCCAACTCCGGTGTCGTCCATGTCACTTGTCCATGGTTCAAAACTACGTGGTCTTTCGCCAAAAAGTCCCTCGCATAGATGAACAGTGCGACGTTATTATTCAATCAATCATTTAATATATTTAGGTAAAGTTCCATTCTATGCTTAGTATATTCAAAACGACAAATTAGAATGTATTTTTACACAAATAATTTAAATTCGTTTTCCGAAATTCAGAATATAATATCGCTATATTTTTATTTTTTATATGTTTAAGTTTAAATATATCAATATATTAAAATAATTTTCTTTCATTTACATAAACAGAATTTAATTATAAACATATACGTCTGAAACCTGATAAAATTTTAATGTAAATTTGAGTTACACGTTTAATATATACATATATTATTAATAGATATTTTCTTATGCTTATATTTCGCAAACACAAGTAATTTTTTTTCATCTTTAAACAATCTTGTTTTAAAAGTGAAACATTTGAATTTTTGAAATTTTAGAATGGAATTTCTCATGTTAAAACTTTTGTATATTTTTTTCTGTCAATGTATAATAGCTTATTCTGTTTTGTTCTGAAAATATTCCTTCTCAGTTAGAAAGTTTAGCCTGACCATTTTCTTTAATTTTCTTATTGTAAAGTTATATATGATTTCCTCCATTTTTTTGAAATTTTATTCAAAAAATGTAAAGTTGTTGGAAATATTGCGGCTTTATTTTTTGGCATATTCCCTGATTCAGAGAGTTTCTAAAAGAAAATAAAGAAGCATGCTGCTGTACTTTTTACAGATAATATTCAAATAAGAACACTGTATCATTCCTTTATATTTAAGGAGTTCTCAAATACTGTGTCCGAGAAATATCTTAGAAATGGCTTGATAAATTCCTAGAAGTGAAATTTTAGATTTACGTAATGAATGCAATATTCTTTTTAGGGGAACTGGAATATTCCATTTATTCTTCTTTCGTTGAATGAAGTATGGAAATAAGACATTATAAATGCAATTAATATATTCTTTTCAAGTTTAATTTCTAAAAATATATAAACGCACCAAAAGTTTTCATTTTTATTAATTTTCTTAAACACAAAATCTTAAAAGCTAGCATTTTTAATGAAAACAAAAGTAAATTTTTTATCTGTATTTAGAAATATGTTTGGGATATATATTTTTTAAAAGATTAATTATTTTTACTTTAAATGGTAAATTTTTTATGCAGTTTTTTTTCTTTTGAACCGAACAATTGTTTGATAATTTGACAAGATTCTTAATAGAGAATACAATTAACTGTAGTATTATTACCAAAAAATATTTTATTTTGATATTTATCTCAATTTTTTTCAAATACGCACAATTGAAGATATTTATGTAATAGTGAAATACAATTATCTTTATATTGAAAGAGAAGTAGGTTTAAGTACCTTTAAAGAATCTGCTTTATATATCAAAAACTTTATCATCTCTAAGAATACTTTCAAAATATTTTTAGATGGTATGTAACAGAAAAAAAATTCTTAGCTCAAAATTTATTACTTTTTGAAATTTATTAATTTGAATATAAAAATGCTTACAAAGAGAAAAAAATGCTCTGTTATGATATACTTTAATTGTTTCCTTTATACAACATTTAAAAATATAGAAATTATTTACATTATTTTGTTATTAAACTGTATTAGAAACTGCATAAGATCATGCGACTAATACATAAATACAGTCCTTTTAAATGTGTGCTTTTCTAAAATATATTTTTAGCTGTTTTTCCGAGAAAAACCAGAGTTTTGATGTTTTTAAACGCACAATTTTTTTTTTAAATAAGCCTCTCTTCAGAATAGTTTATCTGGATTATAAGTAAAATTATTTCACATGCTACAGCTCAGATCAATTTGAATTTACGTTGCAGCTGAAAGAGTTTTTATACTCAATTTCAGTTTTGGGGCTGTCGCTCTGATTTTATTTTTCTCTCTTCTGGATGAATCATTTCTCAACGTTCATCTCCCATCTGCTACATGTCTGAACCGAGCTAACAGAATCAATTCCTCAAACACAACACTCTATCTTGTTAAACGTGTTCCCGGATATTTATTTTTACATCTTGATAGCTTGACGCTTAACGAAAACTTGAAAAAGAGTGAGAAAACTCCCCCTTTAAATGTTCCATTCCCTGATATAGGTACATTTGAGAACAGTATTTCGCAAAAAATATTTTTCAAGAAAGACTTTCGAAAAAATGCATTCTGAGGATTAAATGCTGATAAAAAAACAGAGAGAAATACTTTTTCTGAATATAGGATCTCAGAAGTGTTCCACGGAAATGGGGTGTGAGGTGCCCAAAGGGTAAGACACAGAACTCGTAATATCGAAGCTCCATCAAAATTGCAGGTGACCAGATTTATCTGAGGGGCAATATCGAATAACAAGGCTACAATATAGGATTAGATGGCGTATTACTTAAGGTTTCAATGTAGACTAAACCTGGTAAATATTGAGAAGCTATATGAATTTGTACGGAACAAAATGTATTGTTTGGGATGGAAGAAACAAATGCATCTGTCAGAACTGCTCCATTTGACACACAATATAGACCACAACTGTATTATAAATGTTTGAATCTGATTCAATATCCAGGCAGCCTGATTTAAATTGGAGCTGAGAAATTTTAAATAGTAAAGAAATTGAATCTAAAATTGTTCTTTTCATTTCTCTCGGGAGTTTTGAGATTTTTAAAGGTGAATTATTTATAGTTGGCAACATATTTTCTGTATTTTTAATAATGTAAAATCAATTACAATTAACATGTTACATCATAAATAAGGCCGTCGTAGCCTTTAAAATCTAGCTTAAGTAAGTAAATGATTCCGCATCTTTTTCAGTTATCGCTATTTAGTTCACAATCTTACTATCTATCTATCTATCTTATATATATATATATATATATATATATATATATATATATATATATATATATATTAAAGAAATATGTATGATATATCAAAAACAAGAAATAATAGATAAAGAACATAACAAGAAATAGCGTAATAAAAAAATATAAAAGCTGAACATGACCTAGCGAGTCAGAAAGCAATTTAGAATGACTTAGGACCGAATAAGTGTGGGGTTAAACTAGTTTCAAGGCGCCAACCTTCCCCCTTTGTAACTCGGTAGGAAAACCAAATAAAATAAAATAAACAAAACTTCAGAGCATGATAACTCAGAGAGCATGATAAAACCAATCACTACTATTATAACAAACTCTCCCAAACTCTTAATGCAGAAAAATCACAAAATAATTACGCAAGAAAAGTAGAAAATGCTAAAACAATTACATATAAGAAATATATATATATATATATATATATATATATATCTTTCTTTCTTCTCTCTTCCTCTCTCTTCTCTCTCTCTCTCTCCTCTCTCTCTCTATATATATATATGTTATATATATATATATATATATATATATATATATATATATGTCATTATTTTTAAGACAGAATCAGATTAAAAGTTAGAAAAGTGAAAACGATCTTTATTCTTTCATTTGTACATCCCCTTCGACACCGAGAGAAGGGGAAAAAAAGGCATCGCCATGGTGGTGGTTTCCCGAGGATAACACTTGAAAAACATAAGGAAGTATCGTCTGCTTGAAGAGGGTGCTTGCAAAGTTAATGCTGACATATGTTGACTATTAAATCTAACGATCGGGAATTAGACATGTTTATTGGCTAGGCCATATGTTCGGAAAAAAATAAATGGGTGATTAGTTTGATACTTTGAAGATGGGAACTGAGAAAAAGATCAGTCAAGTGCTAGATAGGAATTTAATTTTTAATCTAATTTAATTATCCTTACATTTATATATATATATATATATATATAGGTAAAATCCAGAGGACCCACTGCTGTTTTTGGCGCCAAAAAGCGCCAAAATTGAAGGTTTTCAAAAAAGGCGTCAATGACGAAAAAACTTTGGGAAGCGCATGCGTCAGCGGGATGAAATGGGCGTTTCGCAAAGATGAAAACGAATAAATACATTAAATTAATCATTATATAAAGAAAAAAACGGAGAAAGCAATGAAATTCATTTTAAAAAGCATTCTAAAACCAGTGTGTACAATATGATTTACATTTTTAAAAAGGACGAAAGGGGCGTTTCGCAAATATAAAAATCGAAGAAATACATGAAATCAATCATTTTAAAAATTTTAAAAGGCACTTTACCTTACGCCTTGCATTTTCGTCATGTTCCGTTGGTGGATACACCCCTTGCGATGGATGCAAGGCATGAAAAATTGTCATCCACCAACTTGTGACCTGTTCTTATTAACTTTCAAGTCATTCACCACGAAACGCATTCATGCTCCTTGCCAAACCAATATCTGGTCAAACGCAAGATAATTATTATAGCAAGTTTGCTTTCGCTAAACCAAGTGCTCCTTTTCACACTCCGAACAACGTCGGCGATTATCTTCGACCGGTTGCGGCAACGCCATTCGTAGCCGTCAACTGTTCCCTTTCGTTCTTACAAACGCATATTTTTTAAACCTCGGACATTCATAACGAGAAGCAATTAAATTAGCTTTCATACACCATTCTAATGTCTTTTTCTTTTTCACCTTTGTGCCCAGGAGCACAAAGAAACCTGTCGTAGCCTCACTTTCAAATAATTTCCTTTCACACGCCATTCTTAACAACAACCGGTGGAGAGCAAACCTTCTCAAACGAAGTCAAATGTCAAAAATGATGTTTTTTCGAAAAAAAAGGCGAAAAACGTTGTACTTTCTCTAGGGTTGCCATTTTTTAAGGTGATTTGAAATTCCAAATTTTTGGATGAAATGAAGGGTTACCATATTGTAACCTTTATCGCTCAAAAATTTGGCGACAAAAAATTTGTGACCAAATGTGAGTCCTCCTAGGATTTAACCATATATATACATGCTAGGTGTATCCTGCCACGTGTTGCTGTGGCTCAGTACGGTAAAAAAAAAAGGAATGAGAAAGCACACATTTCTAATATTTTTAACCAATTGCACTTAAGTACGATTTTTTGCATTTGCAATTAAGATACTATTCTTTTCTAAAAAAAAAAATATGTATAAATAATCATAAACAAAACTTTACGAAACACATATCAGTTGTTAGAGGAATACATGATTCATTACAGTTAATTTGTCCTGATATTATGAACCTAAAATTAATTGAGGCTTGAACGCAATTAAATTGTTTGTTTGTTTTTTTCGTTGAAGAAACTTTTCCAGTTTAGAAAATGGACCTTTGATGCCATTAGAATTTAAACAGAATCCATTCAGTTCATCCTAACCCTCCCCTCTCTAAAGTACATTTGTAGGAATATATGTTGACTATTTAGAATAAAAAAGCAGAGAACCTGCTTTTATGATAAATGCATCTTTCATTTTGAAAGTTGGCACGGATTTGAAATATTAAATTTCTATTCCAAACGATATTTATTGGAAACTTAAACTGTATTTCTAGATGTTAGAGAGGAAATGCTTTTATTCCTCAGCATATCTGACAAGCAAAAAGTTTTTAATGTCTCTGGGCATTCTGAAAAGTTGAGGCACTTTTAATTTCTCTAAAGGTACAACACACATCCCTTTGTTTCTCCATTAAATTTCTGAGCCTTGCAGTTAAGACACACACTTCAGTCATTTTGCCGATGGGAATATCCTGTCTTAAACTATAATCCTCATCCGGATTGTTCCGAATGCAAAGTGATTGTAATCATGTTATTGCTTTGCATAAAGTCATGCTTGATGCCGTTCCTCGTTGACATTTTTTAGTCATAAGCAGCCTACTGCAGTGTTTCTCAAACTTTCAATACTGGTGACCCAATTTTTCAATCATAATTTTTGTCTCGCCCCCTGTGCAACAATAATGTATTTTTACAAAAAATGCACTTTTGAGAGAGACGCTAAAGTTACAATACGATCTTAATTATAAACCGTACAAATTAATACCGATATAGTATATTACATTTTGTGTATATTTAAATAATATATATATATTTTAAGAAAAATTACTTAAAATATATATTACTTAGAATTGTGTTATTTTTCTTTCTAATTTTTAAATTGGAACAGATCGCAAAATGATGTATTTAATTAAAGATTTATTTCCTTCAGCATTCATTTCTCAAAGCACAAATGTCATTAGAAAAATAGTCTAGTCAATGTTGCTCTCTATCATATCAATCACATCTGGCATTATAGGTACGTTTGCGTGAGTCTGGGCAACCCATCGGACGTCTGCGCAAAACATGTAAAATGCTTCTCTTCGTACAATTCCAGTCAGTTTTGGTCGACTCCATACTCCTATAGCTACCGAATCTAGCTTGAATGTACATTTTTTTAAATTTCCACGTTAATTGCAATTCACGGTAATTAAGTATTTACGGCAGAGATTAAGACAATATCATACATACATTTTTAAGTCGTAAGCAAACATTCGACCATAATAAAGAATCAGCAAGTACACAGACGAACGAGCATGTTTCCGAAAATTAAATCAAGGCGATCTTCTCAAAATACTTTAAATTTTGGATTTACCACTACTGAAGTAAATGATGGAAAAAAAAGCTCCAGCTGGATATGTGTTAAAAACTTACAAATCTGTAGAACAACATGTGAAAGTTGTTTTTAAAACATGTAAAATCATTTAGCTATGTTGGCAAAGAATTTTAAAAATTATTTTCTGGATGAGGACAGCTTGGTAGCAAGTTACGAGTGGATTAGGGATCTATTTCAAGATACTATATATATATATATATATATATATATATATATATAAAAAGAAAGGGTTCTCAACTTCCGAAGAAGAAATCTTCATAGATTTCACATCCAGTGAAAAATTAAAGGTAATTTTGTAATAAATCGCTCTTTTAAATTTGGGGTAGAGGTGGATGAGGAATTATCTGTACTGAAAAACAAAAGCACTTCGTATACTATTACCATTTTCAACGTCCTACCTTTTTCAAACCGCATTTTCTGCAGTGGATGCCTTGAAGACAAAATATAGATCTCAGCTAAATATAGAAAAATAACTCTTTAAGTGTCAATTTCTGATATTAAACCTTCCTTTGAAAAACTTTCCTCTCTACAAGACAAGCCAGTGGAAGTCCCTAATAATTATTAAACTTGTTCAAAATTTAGTAATAAGATTGATTGATTCAATATTAACGTCGCACTGTTCAGCTGCACGAGGGCTTTTGACGACGGACCACGCAATTTGAACCATGGTCAAGTGACGTGGATGACACCTGGAGCTGGCACCCCCTCTCCTAACTACCACACCACACCAACGGGAGGAAGTTTCAGCTCTCGACAGATTTAACGTGCAACGCTGTCCTACACGCGGGTCTTTTAGTGCGGTCACTGGCCTCGAACTCGTGACAATGCCACGATCCGATACCTATACCACTCGGCTACCGCGGCCAAATTCAGTAATAAGAAATTATTTATAAAAATACCTTCTTCAGTACTGATACATCAAACGTATACTGGCTGAAACACCGACTCTTCGCACGAGTTCATTTTTTTAAAAATAAAACATTATTCTTGATATAATAGCTGAACTGTAAGGAGAGTAAAACTGTGTGCACACACACACACGACATTGTATACAAAAATGTAAAATGATTTTTTTTTAGATAAATGCTATAATTGTAAATAACTGTTTAAAAGAACTGTAATTTTAAACCTCACACAATTAGCATTTAGAATTAATGTTAAATTATGAAAAGAATATAATATTCCGATGAAGAATAATTGTGTTACTTTTTAACATTTAAAGCGAGAAGACTTCAAAAAGTTTAACCCGGGAGCAGGCGCGTACTCGATACTAACATTAATGGTAGTGCGGGGGACTTAGTCACCCCAATCATTTGTTTAGAATTATTTTTACTGTACACGATACAAATCGGAATTCTAGTGAATATTTTAATTTATAGAAAGTATACTTACCTTCTTTCAAGGACTATTCAATTCTTTGATGATTTGAGAAAAAAAATCCAATAAAAACTGAACTAAAGTGATTCAAAAGTACAAGACCATAATAAAGGACGCAAATCAGACACTTTTCAATTATCCTACAGAAATGTTAAACCAATCAATTCTTTTCCAAATATCGCAAAACTCAATTATTTACAATTTCCTTAAGCGAAAAGCAAACGCATGAAAGATGGGAGGGAACTAATATTGATAATAACCATACCATAAGATTGAAGGTCAAATTAACATTCAGATTTTTATCCAGAAACTGAAATATTTTGACATCTAATAATTTTTAAGAAACATCTGTCTTTTTAGGGGATCATAGCCTTTGTTGCTCCATATCCCACAAAACCTGAACTGAACTGAACGTACTATGCAGCCTGGCTGAAAAGTGAATCATAATTCCTTTTCTTTTTCTACAACTAATGTACAGTATTTCAATAATAATTGCAGCGGTGAATTGTTTATCTTCTTAGAATTTTCTCAGGGTCTGGGTTTCGTTTTTCTTTTTAACGAGTAATATTTACATGTTAAAACTAATAAAAAATCTCTCATTGAGGAAAAACAGCAAATAAAACAAAATGTTTTTTTTTTTTCTTTAATTTGGTTTTGGGATCAAAGATAGCTATTTAATGACGGAAAAAAGCTAGATAATAAATATAAATTATGCCAGTGTGTTGTTGTGTGTATTTTTTTTATTATGGAAGAAAGCATTTTGTTTTACTTCTCTTTCCGGTTATTTTTTTTTTTAAAAATCTTTTTAAATTTTCGATACGCTCGCGCCCCCCTTTAGAATCATCGCCCCAGGGGAGCGCCCCCCACACTTTGAGAAAAACACTGCGTTAGAGCTAATAAATTAATTAAAGATATTCCACTGTAAAATT
>BMAU01005093.1:0-114543 GCA_019973935.1 Trichonephila clavipes | reverse complement strand
ACAGTACACTACACATCAAAATATCTTTTAGGCATGGTTTTGAAATTGCTGCAAATAAGATTTTGGTATCCAATAGTTTTCAATCTAAGATGATGGTCTCGCAATAAGAGTTCAACATGAAAATAGTTTAAAAGAATGGCTTATTCCTGACAAAAGAGGAATTACATTATGAAGCAAAAATGTAAGTACTTTTTTGTAGAAAACTAATTAGAAAAAATATGAGTGCCAGGATTTAAAAAAACAGAACACAAGGTATTTAGAAATGCCAGGAAAAACAGAAAAACTATGGAAATTGGAATGTGGGGAAAATGAAAAAATAATAACTGCATTTAAAAGCGTGGGGTGCTTGATATCAATTGTTATAATTTCTTAATAGTTGTATTCTGTAATACAGAGTTAGTGTAAAAATGTAGTACAAGGAACCCCCACGCTTTTACCACAATGACATTATTTTTGTCGTTAAACATTTTATTCTTAGGTATTAATTTTTATTAAGATATTAAGATCTATTTTTAGTACGATTAACTATAAAAGCATTTTTTTAAAACTATAATTTATTAATTTTATGGTGTTTCATGTACGTCAGACTGAACAGATTTCAGTACTTACGTATTATCAAAACAATCGCCAACTCTATTAATAATTCGCTGAATTGACAACTCCAATTGGTACTTACGTCTTATTGGCGACATTATATGAAATGAAGCACCTAGTTGTCAATTGTCAGCGTGTCATTGGGGTTGCCAACTTGGTGAGTTATTAATAGAGTTGGCAATTGATACGATATTTCATAAGTACCCTCCAATTTTCTGTCTTGTACATGCTGAATTGGCAACCAGGTGCTTCGTTTCATATAATGTTGCCAATAGGTTGCAATAATATATAAGTGGGGGAAACCTGTGTACCAAGGGCCACATTTTTTCAATGCACAAAAACAGAGCCCCTGGCCTGTTTAAAAATGTGAAACTGATATGCACTCATCATTATACTAAGTACCACCCAATTGTAAATATAAGTACTTAAAATATTAAATTCTGTGAAATAAAAAGTTTTAAAAAAATTCACAAATGGTCCTAGGTACAATATCATTGTACCTAGGGCTTTTCCGTGAAAGTTTTTCTATTGATTACAGAGTGAAACCTAACATAAATGAATTTAATAAAAGAAACAATATCAGATAATACATTGATTTATCATGTAACCATTTAAATTGCAATGTGCCAAATTATTAATGAATTACACGTATTTTCATCCAACATTTAATTTAAAAAACTGGTTCCAAAAGTGAGCTGCATACATTGTCGTTCTGAAGCATCAACAGATTGTGGTTTAGGCAATTTGTACACAATATTTCTGTTGCCAATTTTATAAGTTTCTTCTTTATCATAAAGAAATTTATTTGAACGTGCAATATTCTTCAGAAATTTAACACTCTTGTGTTCTTTTTTAACATCTATTACTTCTGCCATATAAAAATGTTTAGTTTTTTTGCCTTGTATTTTTGTTAAACAAAAATCCCCATTTTTTAATAGTATCCCTTACATCAGTTAATGTAGAATTTACATCATCAGTGGAATGTGAGAATTTTCAATATCTGATAATTCTTATATTATCTGCATTAGGTTTTGACCATTTTATTCAGTCAGGATTTTTAGGTATCTAAAAAAGATAGGAATTTATAATTGCTCATTAAGAGAAAAATTGATAAATTAAAAATTTAATTAAAATATCGTAAAAATCTGATTTAGAATTATATTTTTATAGCTATAAAAAATGGGATTTTTTGTTAATTAAATGAATTCTTATATTTGTATAAACAAAATAATAATCCTGAATAATAACAATAATGGTAGCTAACATATTTTTTTATAAATCAAGCATGATAAAAGTTTCAAAACAAAATATACACTTCTCTCATTTTAATAACATCCAATAATAATAAAAAACTTGACTAAATCAAAATGGTTCAGATAATTAAGACCATTTTCCTCTTTTTGTCATGAAATCTTTTTCAATGAAATAATAACAAAGAATATTAATTGCAATTGTACCTAGGTACAAGGCAACTATGTGGCCCCAGGTACAAGACTAGGTAATTTTATACAAAATGTCTTCTGCAGAAAACCCACATGGAGAGAGGATTTATTTAATATCTTATTTAGTACTTAATGTTACAAACAAAATTATGCACAAGAAAAAAAATTCAAGGAAAATTTTTTGACTTACTTTGTACAACAGTAAAAAAGGATGAGCTACAGAATTTTACTTCAAACTATGTAAAATGTTTTACATTTATAACTAACCTCCCCTTTCTTTTGAAAAATTTCAAAATGAATGCCAAAGTAGGAATTGGTGTTCCCACTCACCCAAGTGAGTAATAAAACTTAGAACTAAATATTATTCAAATAAAATGGGGTGGCCCTAGGTACACAGGTCTTCCTTACTCAGATTTTTTATGTTTTTTACTTGTATGTAACATGCTTTCATACAAGAGTTTTTGTACCAAAGCTGTATTAATTTTGGTACTTACATATTATCGCAACTTTATTGTCGAGATTGATTATATGAAATGAAATATATGGTTGTGTCAATTTAGCGTGTGCAACACATGGAAGATCAGGGTCACCAACTTGGTGAAGTATTCTGAACGTTGGCATTGTTGCGATAATATGTAAGTACCTAAATTTTCTCTACCTTCCCTTAGGACCAGTTGATTTTCCCTGTTAAGCCTAACTCCATTTCAAAATTCATGTAAAATCCTTTCTCTAATAAAATATCCCGAAATTTATGGTTTATAATCATTCTAAATTCCATAAGTTCCAGATCACACAGGCATGATCACGGGACTTAGAAAGGGAAAGATTTTCAGATGAAGAAATTCCCTTCACGGTTATGACGAAGAATCAAATGATGAAATGTATAACAGCAAGTATGATTCCTCTACTGAAATCGATTCTTATTTAGAAGAGGGAGACACTGTGGAAAATAAATGTTTTATATACAGAGAAACAAAAACATTTGGGAAGAACGTAATTTTAAACGAGACAACTGGTACACATCACATCCACTTTCACATAAACTTTTGAAGAAAAAAAATATCGCTGGAACAATAAGAGAAAATAAAAAAGAAATTCCAAATTTTTTTAGTTTAAAAAACAAAGTTTACTCCTAAATGTTTAGTTTTAATAAAATAAAGATTTTTAAAAATATTAAGATCTAGTGAAAACATCGCACTCACTCACGACTAGACTAAAGGAGTGTATAAAGAATGTACTGAATGCCCTTATAAAAAGAACAGAAACACTAAATTTAAGAGATAAAAATGTAATAAACTTAATGTATTTCCTACTGTTGTTTCTTTTTTATACAAATTTTACGGAATAATCAGAACGTAAACATCCTTGGGGGTGTGAGATACCCTGCACAAGAACTTTAGGCCATTTTTTTCGCGTGAGTGATGCAGGGTTATATGATAAATTAGTACTTACATATATGGCAATACCAATTTCACATGTGTCATGTGCGCTGAATTGGCAATCATATGCTTCATTTCATATCATGTCGCCAAAAGGTTGTGATAATATACAAGTACTGATAAATCCAATTTAAACAATGTAGATCAATTATTAATAAGACAAAATATTCGTTAAATATAAGTAATCAAGTGCATTTAATATTTATATGTAATGTCCAAAAATAAAAAGCATTCTTGAAATATAGATTACATTCAATTTTACTAACTAATTTTGCTCATTCTGTAATTTCTGTTCAGTAAATTTTGATTCTCTCAATATATTCGAAAATGAGAGTGAAAGGAATCATAAAGTAAGTATATTGAAATTGTTCTCTCGGGGGTGCCTGTAACCCCTAGAGAGCGCGTCCCCAGGTGGCGGATAGGGGAACGCCTTCAGTGGTTTCCACTGGTGGTAGAAGGGAAATAAAATACCTTCCGCGGACCAACAGGTAGAAGTCCAACCTCCTGGAGACTCTGGCAACCCCATCTTCCATGGACAGTGCAATATTGATTCCTAGTCATAATGCTACCGCGTCCGGGGTAACCGACGCGACGAAACCTGCAGTCCGGGGCTCCGTTGGAAAATATGCTACGAGGACAGTGAACTTTCTACAACTTAATATCAACGGCACTCAGAAAAAAAATGTGCCGAACTTTCAGATATTCTCAATGAAAATAACATCCATGTGGCTTGTTTGCAGGAAACAAGGTTAAACTCCGAATTACACTTCAACGTTAAGGGATATACTACTATTAGGAAAGATAGAGTCTCTGGAGCTGGAGGAGGAATTTCTTTTTTTGGTAAAAACACCTGAAATTAAATATATAGAAATCCTCTCAACCTCAAACACCAGTAGCAGCACTGAGGCACACGGAATTAACATCCTGCTACCCAATCATACTATTACGCTGGTGAATGTGTATCATCCTGACAATTCACCCATTGATATAAATATTCTTCAGGATCTCGCCTCTACATCGGCCGATACCATAATGATTTTGGGAGACTTTAATACAAGGAGCCCTTCCTGGGGCTGCAAAATTCTTGATTCCAATGGTGACCAATTGGAAGACCTTGCAGATTATCTAAACTTGACTATTCTCAACACAGGAGAAAACACTTATGTCTTAAAAACAAATGGCACAGCGTCGGCTCTTGACATTTCTGCTATAAGCTATGCTTCTGCAAATAATGCTCACTGGAAAGTTCTTGATGCCGCTATTAGCGATCACTTTCCGATTCTCACTACCCTCCTGATTGTTCAGGAGCCCACCACGCAAGAAAAGCGGTCGTGGAATTTCCGCAAAGCGAGCTGGGACGGTTTCACGCAAGAATTGGAGAGCCTTTGTTCTGACTTGCCGAAGCACAATGATGCAGAAAAACTACTCCGTCTTTTCACCAGCTGCATTCAAAAAGCAGCTAAACACCATATCCCTAGAGGGTAACAAAGAAACAACTGGATCCCGTTTTGGAAAGATCACAATATCGAAGATCTAATTCAGGAAAGAGATTCCATTGGTTAAGAGCTCCAAAGGAATAACAGTGAAGAGCTCAAACGAAATTTTATTGAGGTCATCCATAGAGTGGAAGAACTGATTTTGGAGAGTAAAAAAGAAAAGTGGCTGAACAATGTAGCAAATTGGACCCCAGAAAAGGAACATCGCAATACTGGAATTTGTTAAAGGTCTTCAATAGTTCATACATATCAATGCCCAAAAAACATCAGTCAAACGTAATCTCAATCGATGGAGTAAATGCAAGAACAAATGAAGAAGCAGCAAATATGCTTGCAAAACAGTACGAAGTCACAAGCAGGCTAAACTTTGCAGAAGAAGACAGATTACAGTACAAAAAGTATAAGTCAATTATTAAGCATAACAAGAATCATTGCGCCGAGGATGTCTTCACAACTGATTTCACCCTTGAAGAACTGGAATACGCTATTTGGCGCTTAATTCCAAAGAAATCTCCAGGACCTGATGTTATCTATGGTCAAATGATTGTTCACTTTGGAGAAATCACAAAAAAGTACTTGCTCAACATGTTTATTACCTCCTGGCGCAGTGGTAAATTACCCAAAATTTGGAAGAGCTCTGTCATCATTCCTATCCTAAAGCCAGGAAAAGATGCTACCAGCTGCAAGAGCTACAGACCCAACTCATTGACTTGTATACTCTGTAAGCTAATGGAGCGAATTATCCACAGCCGCCTTATAAAATTCCTCACGGAACACAACTTTCTTCATTTCTATCAGACAGCCTATCGTGCCAATCATAGTACTGTTGACCAACTGTTTTACCTAAGTCAAACAATAATCAATGGTTTTCAAGAAAAGCCTCATGAGAAAACTGTTGCAGTATTCATAGACCTATCATCAGCCTTCGACCAAGTTTGGCGACAAAAACTAGTTGACAATATCCATAGCTCTGGTATAAAAGGTAATGCACTGCTCTGGATCAACGATTTTCTCAGAGGCAGAAAATTTTCCGTTAAGTTCACACACACACACACACACAATGGCGTGTGTTCTAAGTCACAAAGACTGGACTGGAGTTCCTCAGGGATCCACGCTCAGTCCTCTTCTTTTTCTTTTATACATGAATACCATCCACCCCCATATCCACCCAGTCACGAAAATCGCATGTTATGCAGACGACATCGCCCTATGGCATACACATAGAGATATTGCAGTCTCAGAAAAAGCTTTAAACAAAACCCTGAAAGTCTTTGCAGCTTAAGCAAAAGATCTCAAAATTGACCATTAATGCTGATAAGACAAACTATTGTATCTTCTCCACGGACAGACGGCATAGAGGCACTTTTAATGCAGATATTAAAATCGATGACTACAACATCAAAAGAATCACCTTCCCTACCTATCTCGGCGTAACCCTAGATTCTGAACTTCGTTTTACAAAGCATATTGAGCAAACTACTATCAAAGCACTCAGGAAATTGAACATTCTTAGAAAACTCTGCGGAACTACTTGGGATAAAGACCAAGAACCTTAAAAATGCATACTCCTCTATCATTAGACCCGTACTTGAATATGCTGCCCCAATCTGGCATCCGTATCCTCTATACAGAAATTGGATTCAATTCAACATCGCGCATCTAAAATTATTATTGGTGCAGTTTCCTCAACTAAGAACGAAAAAGCTGAAAGGGAGTGTGGTCTCCCTCCTCTCGAGTGTAGGCAAAACCTTGTCACTGTTAAGTTCACCAACAAATTACGATGTTACAAGGAAGATCACATCTCCACCAGAGTATTCAATGAGGGGACATATACGAAGATACTTAAAAGATCATCAACGCTACAACTTGATGAGGATAATAGAATCCAAATAAATTTAGAACATTCCATTTTGAACTTTATGCAAGAGCCTCCCTTCCCCAGAAGGCCTCCAAAAGAAACGAAAATTACTCTAAATCTCCTGCGCCCTTGCTCAAAAAAAGAAGATGCAAGAATTCTCAAACAGAAGGGCCTTGAAACGATAGAGAAAATCTCTCAGGAGAATTTTGCGGTTGCCTATACAGACGGCTCATCTGACATTTCTATCAGCAAGGGAGGCGCTGACATTCTCTTCCAACTTCCAAATAAAGAAAGAAAAATGCACAAAATTAACACTGGGTTAATAGTGTCTAATTTTACCCGCGAACTTCTTGCAATTAAGTAGGCACTCACATCCTGTATTCGACCCATCTGGAGCTCTCGGGCACAACTGAAGGATTGGCTATTTTCTCCGACTCAAGAGCGGCCTTGGAAGCAATCATTAAAGGAGATACGAACATAACCTCTGCTATCAATGTCCTACTTGAAAGTTTGCATTGCAGGGGGAAATCCTGCCTATTGCAATGGATTCCTGCTCACGTAAACATTGAGGGAAACGAGTGTATGGACTCCCTGGCCAAAGAGGGCAGAAATGATGACCAACTTTGTCCCACCATTACGCTTGCAGATGCAAATGCGGTCGCAAATTACAGACTTCTGCCTCATCGCTTCAAAAAACCCCTCATTGTCAATTTTGATTGCTCTAGAAATCTTACATCCATAATTGCAAGACTAAGGACGGGCCATTTTAAAGGTATGAAGATCTCATCAGACAAAACTAGAACTAACATCCTCTGCAAGAACTGGACCGAGGCCCAACTAACGCCAGACCACATCCTAGAATATCCGGCCCTTACTCCGCATATTATACGGCTCGGAATGGTGCCACTGGCTTCGGAGCTACGCGAGGTTCTTTACAGCGCTGATGCGCCGAGACTTGCGGAGGCGGTTCAGAGAGCTCACGACATTATCTGATTGTCCATGGACACGATAAAAAAATAAAAAATTGAAATTGTTGAAGCTCCTTTAAATAATTTTTTATGAGAACTTTTAACACATTTTCCATAAATTTACTAATAAGCTAAAAAAGTTCTTTAAAACTTACAAGAAATTAGTCTCCTAAAAATTATAGTTTAAAAAAAACTAAAAAACACACTTTTATAGCTAATCGAACTAAAAAGGAAAAAATAATTCTTAATATAAGAATAAAATGATTAGCGAAAAAATTAATGTCACTGTGATAAAAATGTGAGGTGCTCAATATCAATTGTTATAATTTCTTACTAGTTTTATTGCGAAATGCTGAGTTAGTGTAAAAATGTAGAACAAAGCACCCCACGCTTTTATCACAATGACATTAATATATATTTTCTCATTAATCATTTTATTCTTACATAATGAATTATTTTTGACTTTTTAGTTTGATTAACTATAAAAGCGTGTTTTTTGGTTTTTTAAAACTATAATTTCTTTTTCTTTTTTTAGTTCGATCTACAATAAAAGCATGCTTTTTTAATTTTTTAAACTATCATTTATTTATTTCCATTTTCAAAGAAAGTGGGCAATTGTTTATATTATAATAAGAAATTACTGACATGAGTGTTTTCGCTTTAGGGTTGTAACTTAATCTTTTAGTCACCAAATCGGGAAATGGGAAATCTTTAATCGTCATGATTCTTATCAGGACAATGGAACAAAATTATTCTATTGTCATCAGTCCTTGACAAGCGTGCCGAATTTCGAATTAATCAGACCTTTTAGAGTGGGTAAAAATGTAGTTCAAAGATTCCGTTACATACAGGTGAAGTTTATAAAAGAGTCTAAAAAGATTAATAATTGAAAACGAAAATTTATTTTGTAAACTTGCCTTTTTCAAACCATGCAAGGAATTTTAGAGTTCAATATGAAAGTAAAGCTAAAATTACTAAGATGATCAACCGTTCTCCTTTTATAGGTCCTGTCCTTCCTCGAAAAGTGTCCTCCTTTTTTCAATATTTTATAACAGATCTGTTAATCTCTGTATTCAGAGATGAATCAAACACACATGTTTCCAAAATGTCGAGGAATAGTCTGAAATAAATATCACAGGGAAATAACAGTTTTCAATGGTGTTTTTTTGACTTTATCGCAAGTAAATTGGCTAGATATAGAAAACTGTGTTGATTCTTTTATCAAAAGAAATGCCTGATATTAAAATCATTGGCAATGGTCAGTTTGAAGACTTGATGTATATTTAAATTATAATAAAATTGAAACAATTGGAAAATCAACATGCTGAAATTGATAAGATGGGTTGAAATACTTAATCATTTAAAAAATAAACACACATCCCATACAAAAATTTAGTTATTCTTTTTTAATTCACATTGTGCTGTCCTGGAATTAATGCACCAGTTGAGTCCTTTCAGTTGGTAATTTATGGACAAGTCAGAAATCAAGATTGAATGTTGATATTTTTAGCTGCAGTACTTACAGTAAAGATGAAAGATAATTTTTGCTCCAAAATTTCCGATAAATTAGAAAATAATATATTGAGAAAAGAAAAAAAGTATTTTTGTTTGAATTAATAAAATGTTTCATATATTTACGTTGTAACAATTTCTTAAATTTTTCGTTCTCCTTCTCATTGTAAAAAAAACTCTGGCCACCTTAAAATTATTCCAAAGTAACACAATTATTTGCCTGAATAATTTAAACAATATGACTTATTATGAATCAAGTAAATTACATTACATTTATAACACTAATCCGCCAAAATAAGGTAAATATTTATCCCATTAAATTTTTCGTTCAAAGGCAGTTACTTAAGAAATACAAATGAGAACTTTTAACTCAAAAATCAAAACAATCTAGTACTCATGTGTTCTTCCGCGGGTAGCGTGGTAGATACGAAAAATAGTTCGGAAGATTTATGAGAACTAAATTTGTTGTTGAACACCAATTTTTAAAATATGTGTAGCCGGTATATTAAAAGAACTTCTGTAATCCTGAATATCTTTTTAAATTTGTTTGAGAGTGTTAATTAACCATTTTTTCGGATTTTGAGTACATGAAAGGTTTTATATTCGAAAAAGCCATGTGATCAAACCTGATACAAATACTCTCACTTCAAAATGAGTATGTCTTTGTGTTCATTTTTGAGTAGGTCTTTTTTATCCGTGCTATTGCAGATTCTTTATTCGCTGTGGGGAAAAAAGAGACTGTTGACAATTTCACTATCATTTTAATTCACTCACTTTACCACTTCGTTAATGTCTTTCTAAAGCAGAATATTTCCCATTGTACTTAGCATCATAATGTATCTTAATGCTGTATTCCTTCATCACAGCTACACTCTTGATGCAAATAAAGCAAACTTTCTTAATCTTATGTCCACCTAAAATATAAAGATATGACAAATTTCTTAAAAAAAAAAATAAAAATCCACTGGGTTTTTCTTTTCTTTTCTTTTTTTTTGAAAATTGCTGAGATTTTACACACATTCAAATCTTCTCATTGGCTGGCAAAATCATAAAAACCTTTGGAATTTATAAAAACTGATCAACTGAAGACCAATAATTTTTTAAATGAATTTCCACTGTGCTTAGTATAGTACTGTAGCTTATTGTTGTATTTTTTCAACCCTGTACACTCTTGTGGCAAATAAAATAAAGTACCTTAATCTTATATTCACCTAAAAAACTAAGAAATGACAACTTTCTTGCAAAAATCGCGTTTTTTCTTCAACTTTTATTTTCTTGTTTGTCATAAAAACTTACCTTGTGCATCTCTTTCTATAGTAGCAGTATGCTCAATATCTATTTTGGTGAAGTATCGGAGTAAAATTGACATTCTGTTAAAAATAAAAATCCACTGTGTGTGTGTTTTAATTACTGTTATTTTACACACAGATACAAGATACAGTGAAATTTTTGATACATTCGTCATTTGCTTAAATATTTTTTTTATATCATGTGGATATCAAACATGCCAGTGAAATGATAAAATATCATGGATAAAGAAAAAAGTATTTTTACGACAAAATACTGACAAGGCAATTTTTCTTGAAATTTCCTCAAACTCAATTTGTTGACAATAATAGCCTTCCGTAGGCCACAGGTTGAAGACTTCTCATTTAAAGTTTAAAAAAGTACAATCAACGGAACAACTTCTAAATTAAAAAGTTTTAGAAGCATTTTTAATAAACATATCGCCGGCCTAGTTATCAGAATGCGTAACGCCTCAAAGGAACTAACTTCATATAGACGTAATACGCGCCAAGCGCTTTTTTGCGTGATTTGTTTATCGTGCCAAGAAGTGGTTGTTGTCGAGTTACTTGGAATCCAAGATGGCGCCCTAGCGGTAACAAATGGTCAGGAGAATAATTGTAATGGAGTGTTGCAAAATATATTTTGACTGAAGGATTAGGAATAGATTAAAAATAACCAATATCGATTATTAATGAATATCAATAAATTATAAAAATGTTATATATAGTAATAATAATATTATGTATTATATTATATTATTAACTTAACTTAACTCAGAGGCGCAACAACCCATGAGGGCCAAGGCCTACTAGGCTTAACTCAGTATAGGCGACCTTGGGCTCTGACGTGCATTAGCAGATGTTCCGGTCAGGTGGTCAGTCTGCCAGGAAAAACCCCCAGTGTTATGTATTATTATTATCATATAACATAATTTAATAGTAATTATAATATATGATAATATTCATATAATTTTTATGTAATAATAATTATTATGCACAATTATTATACATGATTATGACCATATAATATAATAATAGTAATTATAAATAAATAACATTTAGAATAATTATAAAAAAGTAAAATAAAAAGTAATTATGTTGAATATATATGTAATGAAAAAACAATTATTGTATTATATTATAAATAAAATAATTACATAATATGTATTAAAATTAATAATACAAATCAATTAATGTGTACTAATAATCTGCAATATTCCAAAAACTGCGAGTTCCTTGAATGAATTTCATCGAACAAGGAATTTTAAAAAAAGCATCATTAAAAAGTAAAATCAAGTGGAAATGTGCGATTTATAGCAATGATTAAAAGCACACACACAGCACTCATTCTTTTGAAAAAATATCCTGATACTCACCAATAATACTAGAAATATTCATATTCGAATATAGAACCAAATACAACAGAAGGCTCAAATAGTAGTTTAAAGTACAAATGCAATGGAAATAGTTCATTTTTAAAGAAATTGAATTAAAATTGTCTGAAGGTTACCGTGGAAAAATTAACTCTAATATGCAATATCCCCCTTGCAACCACATTATCATACGATAAAAATATCAAGACAACCATTTTGTAATGTTATCGCCCTTCTTGGGGAACATAAGCGACAACTGGGCTCGTAGCACACCTATATCAAATTTGCAATCAGAAGGAGTTCCTATAATTAAGTCGACGATATGCAGATTTTTACCTGTCTCACAATAATAACGGCCTCTCTCTTAATAGGGATTTCGGAGAATTAAGTCTGTTCACAAACAAATCATTTATTGAACGAAACAACTCGAATGTTATAACTCGTAAATATTTGACAAGGTTTCACACAACATTCAGCTTGAGACAACCCCCTTCACGTGGTCCGATTTTGTTTTCTATATGACCACCTCCTTCTTTCCACTTTGAGGCTGAATGCATCCTCTTCTGGGAAGAAAGTATTCTGAAAGGACAGGATTCTGGAGCATAGAGTATCACAAAAAAGGGGATGCCACGAAGCGAGGAGGTTGTGAATTCTAGTCAATTATTCCGTATTTCATTGAAAATTACCATATATATAATAAATACATCATTAAAGGAGTTTAATTACACGACATTTTATTGTTTTTATGCATAGTTTTAAAATACATCAAATTTATCTCCCAAACTTAGGTTAATATATTTATGATGCTTATTTATTTAGTTTAAAGGTACTTATAATGTTTCTTTAAGGTTTTTGAATTTACTCACTTAACTTAATATAACTCAATATCCATCTGAAATATTTTTTTTAATGTGAATCAAATTTTGGCTATATCGATAATTGTAATTTTGTGTATTTCTTTTCTGGAGTGTTAACTTTAATGAAAATGCTTAGATCTTTCCGGGCATCCAAATTAGTCGTTGTTGTTCACAGGAGTCCGAAATTACTTTTTCGTAAATAAAAATATTTTTCACTATATGTACAATTAATACCGCATATCTTAAGAAAAATGAATAAATGACAAATTTTATAATATCAATCCAATTCAATTCATCCAAACTCTTTCTGACACATTCAAACGATGCGATGCATGTGAAATGATATAATGCAATGATTATTAAGCAGCATTGCGTGAAATCATGTTCTCTTTTCAATTAGAGTTAAGAATTTGATGTGTATCGAATGAAAATTATTTTCTCCGGCTCAGTTTCAGGATTTAGTTTTATTATTGTTAATTCAAAGAATCTTTGAATATGGGAGGTATGTGCTGAGTAAAAACTGAACAGACATTCACGGAAGGGGTGACTAGGTAACTAAAAATTTTAATAATACTAACATCTGAAAAATCACAAAGACTGTTAACAAATTAAAAGTTGTACGATTTCCAATTTAAAAACATTTTGAAGACACATATCTCTTCCAGATTTGAACACCCACTAAAAATTAGAAATAAATTTGTGGAAACATATCTCAGATAAAGTTTTAAGAAATCAGTTTTGAAATAAAAACAATGAACAATCGTGGAGGAAGAAATTTTCCCTGAAACCTTTCTTAAATATAAATGCAAGCTAATCAAATAATAGTTGCACTATAAATGAGTTCTTAAAAAAGAAATGTGTTTAAAGTTATCGAAATTCATAAAATCTATGCAAAAAAATTCTTACTAATACACTCAGGAACATTGGAAATAGCGACCCAAGAAGGAAGCTAAGTACAATCGCGAAACTTTTCAAATAAGTACAGCGTAATGTGATATGCAAATTATCCAAGTTTTGTGCCAATACGCATGCTCATACACGCCGAGGTGGCGCTACAATCAGGAAGAGGGTGTTATATAAGCCATCGCAAATTCAAAGATTCATAAACGTGACGATTACACGCCAATTGTAGGAAGACTTGGTAAGCGAAACATAACAGGTAAACGTGCTGGAAGACATTTCTCACAGTTAAGCGAGTTTGAGAGAGGCCTGATCATCGGAATGAAATCTGCAGGCTAGTCGACGCGATGTGTTGCTGGCCAGGTGGATCGTTTGGAGTGTGCCGTTAGAAATTGTTGGGAGCAGTGGACAAGAGAAGGTACCCACGCGCAGAAAACCGGGTCTGGAGCGACCAGGAAGAGCACAAGGAGAGAGTATCGAAGGATCGTGCGGCAAGCACTTGTGGACCCCACAGTGACTCGTTCAACGATACGAGCACATGTAGGCGTAGCAATTGTTCCACAAACAATTTCCAGACACCTAGCAGAAGCAAATCTTAAATCCAAGCGCCCTTTCCATGCACTCCTTTTAACACTGGAACATCGGCATCTGCGTCTACAGTATTGCCAAGCCAGATCAATGTGGAATGTCACAGATTGGCAAAAGATTGTGTTTAGTGATGAGTCCCGGTTTGTTTTGGGGACAGATGATAATCGTGTACGGGTGTGGAGGCACCCTGGTGAGCGGTACAATTCCACCCACACTGTTCTACGTCACACTGCCCGAACAGCTGGTGTAATGGTCTGGGGACCATAGCCTATGATAGCCGGTCCACTTTAATTGTGATGCGTGGAACCTTAACGGGCCAACGTTACGTTGATGATATTCTTCTACCCCAAGTAGGACCTTTCCTAAATGGTCTCCCAGGGGCAAGTTCCAGCTTTATAAAGCTCTTCCGCATACAGTAAGAGTTGCTCAAGACTTCCAACGTCATTTTTAGACTTTTCCATGGCTGGCCCGCTTCCCCGATTTGACCCCTGTAGAGCACGTGTGGAATCAACTAAAACTGAAGATGCCATCGTGTCACTCTGTACATGATTTAGAGTTGACTGTTCAAGATTTGTGGGCCCATCTGCCTCAGGACATAAGGTGTCTAATCAACTCAATGCCGGACCGTGTGGGGGCATGTATTGCAGCTGGAGGTGGTCCAACTCGCTATTGAAGTTTCCCAGTATTTGTGTCGTTGCACACACTGTATTCGTTTAATTGTCCTGTTTTTGAGATCAAGTGAATCTCTCATCTGTGTCATTATGTGTATTAAATTTAATTTCAATCCGATGCTTTCTTCTTGGGTCGCTATTTTCAATGTTCCTGAGTGTATTATAATCGTGAAAGTTTGTTGGGATGTTTGGTACTCTTTCATGCAAAAACAACTGAATGGATTTTAATGAACCTTTACAATAATATAACTTATACATCAGAATAACACATAGGCTAAAACTTATAAAGATATTGCGTGAAGTGTCCAAAATATAACGACAATTGTCAAGTAAGTAGAAAAAATTCTGCCATCTGCAAAAACGCCCGCGACAGCATATATCTATCTTTATGTGTGAAGCCAAACTTTGCATTTTGTTTTATCTACGCCAGGCGCCAGGAACTGCCAGAAAATTAGGGCTTAAATTTCTGTTTTAGATAACCGTTTAATTTAAATTAATGTTGTAATTTCTATTTCAGTCTCACGCAATTTTATATTTGTTTATTTCCTTACTTATGATTTTAGTGGACATAAGTTATATGATGTTGTGCCTCAAGTTAGTTTTTCAGCTAAGCAATAATTTGTGAAGCTTTTCCTATCAGAATCTTAGATCATAATTACTTATTCACCAAAAAAATCTTTTACACAGTTTCTTTCTGTCAGAAAAAACATTGCTTTCTTTGTTAATTGACAAAGTCTAAGTCTTGCTTATTCTAACAATAAAGTAGAAAATCCTAGCTAGCAGTATAACAAAAAGAAATAGTAAGAAATCTAAACTAATTACTATTAACAGATTGACAATATTTGAAAAAAAAACCCACCCTCTTTATGTCAACTGGTATTAACTAGATTTGCGCATTTTTCTACATGTTGCTGTATTTGATAACTAGGAATTGCAATATCGAACCAAAAGTTCAATACTGGTATTCGGTATTTTTTAGATCTTAATACCGAGATACCGGTTTTAATACCGGTATTAGAAATTTTAGAAAAAGCCCGAAAACGCTGGTATTTCTTTGTTTTATATTTGCCAGTTTTATTAGAGAGTGTAAATAGCACAAAAAATAATTTTGTAACTTATAAATTGTAACAGTATATAAAGAACACACACAAAAAATGTAAAAAAACATCTTATTTATTTAAATCACAAAAAAGTGTAAATATCGCTATTCAGCCTGTGATACTAGTAAAAATTTTTGAAACATGATTTTAAAAAAAACAATGCATCAAAAGTGCACTATCATTAAGCCTGGAACGTAATTTTGTGCAATAATTCCATCCGAATGATCTTTTTTCCAAATTATCTAAAATCTCTGATGGCTTGGGCTTAGAAAGTGTGCTAAAATTTGTATCTTCATCGCGATTAGATTCTTTCCTCTTTAACAATTTTGAATCATGTTTGTTTTTAAATGTGTATGGAGTCCCTGTTTGTATTTCCTCCATTCATTTTAATAACACTAGAGCATTTTTTACACATTGTGCCACTATATTCTATTCATCATATAAATAATGAAACCAAATCGAAGTATTTCCGACTGATTTTTTATGTTCTTTAAATTTATTCTCATTCATTATTATGGGTTATTATTTATGAGTATATATATATATAATTAATATAAAAAAATATTTTGAACCTTTAAGTATTATATAAAAATACAGTGTGAATGACGAACTCACCAATTTAAAAAAAAAATCAAAATATTACGCAGTTTCTTCATAATTACGACCTTGTTTTCCCAGATATTAATATTAGTCTACGAACCCTGAGCGTGTGCAGTATCACTCTGAGCTGTAACAGGATATTTTTCACCCGCCTCTTTAGATGATTTACATATTTTATCACTTCTCTTGACTGTACGATACAACTTTGTATTCACAGTTTAATTAATTTCGCCCGTTAGGGAGACACAAAAATAAAAACAATATTATTTTGCAATGTGGGTGATCTCTGAACATATATTGGAGACAATTTTAAGAAATTTCTAGTAAATACGGAAAAACCGGTATTTATACTAGTATTTCAAAATTGTACAAATCACTCAAAATACCGGTATTCGGTATCCCGGTGTATACCGGTATTGCAATCCCTATTGTGACCGCTCATATTTGTTCTCATGGAAAGAAAGTTAACATTATTTTTCAAGAAGGTTTTCATTGAAACTATGGATGTGATTGAATGCACAACAAAGTTAATTTCTTATACACTTTAAAATTCAGTTTTAATGCAATTTCTGTCGTGTGGCATCATGGTTTGATTTTCTTTCTGACGATCTGTTCTTCATATATAATTTTGAAGATTTTATACATATACATTATACACATTTGTTACATATGCGCATATTTCTATGCCATTTACTTTCATTGTAAAAAAAGGTTATTTCTTTTCTCCCTTCATCAACAAATACAGTGTTCTCATCCTTAAAGGAAAACAGATCAGATGCTGATCAATGTTGATCAGATGTTTTTTTTTAATTTTTTGAAATATATATTCTATTTATACCATTTGTGATCCAAAAATGTTTGTAGAACAAAGATGCAGCTTGATAGGATTTCCTGATATTTCTTCTTTGGAGATCTTTACAATTCAGTGTTGATAGGATTTTACCATTCTCATCTCCGTTCAACTTTCCCTCTGATAATGTTTCTCCTTTAGTTTATGAAGATCATATGCTTTATACATATCTTACTGTCCATATATTTTATTTATCTGTGTAGTTACTTACCATTGTACTTTCTTATTTGTTTGCCTTTGCAACAGCATTAGAATGATTTTTAATTGAAATAAATCAAATTAAGTACTGTTTAAAAAATTAATTTTTTCTCAAGAAGGTTTATTTCTTTATTAATATTTTCATTGATTCATTTCTATTTACCTTTTTAGAATGTTAACTTCCTCTCTTACACTCATATATATGTTTTTTATGAAATCATTATTTACTTAAGGCCAAATTACAATTAAATTAAAATTATTCATAATGTGTACACTTATTAAAAAAATTATTTTAATTTTGGGATTTTTGTCTTGCAATGGCTCTACCCTCTTTAAAAAGTATCATGTTTGATATAAAAAGCTGAATTTTATTTATTTTAAAACTTGAAAAAGGCCGTGCAACGCCGGACCATGCAGCTATGAAGTGTAGATATTTGTGTATAATAATACTCATGCATTATTTGTGCACATTTTATTACTATGTTGTATGACATATAAAAGATTGTTAAATGCCATGTATGATAGTGAATATTCTCAATGAGATATTTAGTGTGAGTTAACATGCTTTAAGGTATTCGACTACGTTCGGAACCGTGATTTTAAAAAGGCGCATACATGATATTTAGTGACACTTAGATTAGAATACATGTATAAAATTATTTTAAGGACATTTTGAAAAAAAACCCCATTATTTAAATACAATATTTCGGCAAAAAATTAACTTAGAATAACCTTTTTACAAAATGTTCTGCTTTTGTGAAAAATGCTTCTATTATAATAATATTTTACCTGTATGAAGCTCAGACCTCTATACTCAGGCCCAACTATGATCTTTGGAAAATTCACATTATTTTCAGAATTACAGCCATTTGAAATAATTATCGGCGTTTTTTTCTTAAAAATTCTCCCTCTGTTGTCGTAATACATGGATAAACCCACTTCTAAATTATATATTTCAAAAATTCTAGTTGAGTCTCTGTACAGAGGTCTGAGCTATATGCAGGCAAAATATTATTATAATAGAAACATTTTTCACATAAGGAAAATATTTTGAAAATGGATCCTTCTATGTTCATTTTTTGTCAAAATATTGTACTTAAATAATTTTTTATTGTAATACTATTCTTAAAACAGTTTTATATACATTTTCTAATATAAGTGACACTAAATATCATAAAAATTATCCATTTATACGCTTTTGCAAAATCATGGTTCCGAATGTAGTCGGATACCTTAATCATTTAAAAATACTAATTTCTAGTTATTGCACACATATAACTCATATCATCCACTGTCCCATTTATTAAAAATGTTGAGCAGAAGCTTTAAAAAAAGAGGAAATATATATCTCTAATTTTTTTAATTGATGAAAAGAACATTGTTTTCATTTTTTTTTGTTAAGTTTTGCATTATTGCTACTTCGTTTGTATACAGTGATTTGAATTGACTATATTTCTATGAAGTTTCCAACATTTAATTTTTAAGGTCCATTAGAGAGAGAGAGAGAGAGAAAGAGAGAGGCAGAGGGAGATAAAGAGCCACAACCAGGTATTCGATTTCATTAAATACTTTGAAGATTTTTATATTAATTTATGAAAAATAAGCAAGTTTGCATTTGATAGAGATATCTTAAATAATCTTTATGTGTATCAATGAAAATTAATAGAAATTTTCTCAAGAAACTACATGAAATATATATAATGCGTATTAAAAAAATGCACCAAATTCGGTTCCAAGAAAAAAAATATTATTCTAAAACCCATTAGTTATTTTCTATATTTTATTTATTATTTATATAACATAAAAGAAATATATGAATTCCAAAAAACGTTTTACTCTTTCTAAAATCGTTGAAGATCAATAATATTTTTTTGAGTATATGTCCTCATAGGATACGAAATAAATCACAATTTTCCACTCTTAGCTTTCTCTAATTCATTGTTTTTCACGAGCGGTTTAATTTTGATTTCCTATTTACTCAAATATATACATAAATAAAACTTCTACACCTAACACTTCTGGGTATAAAATGTATTCGTTTAGTTGTGAAAATGTATGAACATTTTTTTCAAGTAATATGTCAAAAATTTACCCCCCAATTTTTTTTTGCAATAATGAGAAGAATTTAACACAGTGTTTCTCAAATTGTGGGGTGCGTCCCCATGGGGTGCACGATAACTCTACAATGAGGGCGCGAGCATATTGAAAAGTCGAAACCAATAGGTTATTTAAAAATTAATAATTTACTGAAAGTAAACAAACAAAATACCCCCTGATATAATTAAGTATATTATACACTGATAAATGTATCAGTACTCTACAATTTATATTTTAGTATTAAATTAACAATACTAAGTTAAGAGCAAGTTTTTCATAATTATCAATCACTCCATGGGCTTGTATTAACACTTATCTTGATAATTTGTACGGTTTATAAATAGTTCCGTAAGTGCCGATTAAAAGTTAAGCCATTTGCTCTCTATCGTTTACCACTTAGACGAGCGTATTTTGATGTTTTTTTGAAGGGGAGAAAAGAAATAAAAAGCAAATCCTCTGAAATAAATAAACACTTCGCAAACATTATGAAGGTTCTTTTATAGCATTCCAAGGAAGGTCGGAATAATTTTATGGATAGCACTGCACAGAAAAGATCGTACTACGGAAAGACGTATATATACGTACAGAAAATTAATACTTTAGCTGAGTGAGACGTTTTTATACGTCAGTGGCACATAAGAAGTTAAAGTCAAATTGTAGCTTTCGTGTCAAAGTATAGTATTATGAATTCAATACATTGTTCAGTCAATACAGAGGATTGAAGTGTGGGTCGCGTCTAGTGAAAGTTTGAGAAGCACTGATTTAACAAGATGAATTTACTTATTTTATGATATGATTAAAATGTATACATCGCAATCAAATAAATGGATATAATGTGTGAGTTTTACTTTTCATTTGGAGTCAAATAAAATGAATAATTTTATCTCTCCAATTTAATTAAGAGAATTTATTATTTGAATAAATAAAACAACTTATTTGAAACATCCTTAATAGCATATGTGTATTGTGTAAATGTGCGTTTATCCTATATAGTAAATGACTCAATTGTGATTTTGTAAATAAAAAATAATTTATTTATTTTAAGTTTCTTAATTAAAAATATAAATTATGTAAATTATTTCAAAAAAAAATATATCAAACTATTTATGTGAGTTGAAATATAGTAGTATTCTATGATGAACTTAACACTTACTGTATGCGCAGAAATGTATTATGTAGTGTGTGATAAATATCAAAAAATAAAGTGACTCAGTCTCAGTTATTCCCCTTAAAAATATGTATGTAAAATAACTAATATTCTTTATATAATTCACATACGAAAAACATACACCTATTTCCCAGCACCCAGGGCAGCCAATTGGAGTCACTGTTCACTGTACACAGCATCCAATCAGAAATCAGTCACTAAGCTCTCAGCCAAGTCAAAAACTTTGAAAATTCTCCATCCAGACGAAGCACCGTAGCCACTCCTTCCCAATTCCATCGACCATCCAATCGCCATCATGCCACCTAGCAGAATGCAAAACACCACTCTCGTCATGCCCCGCATCGAAGTCTTGTCCTGATATGGGATTGAGGACTGTTCTTACAGTCCAGAAGCCCAAAACAGCAACGCCTATTCATACACCTATTATAGTTTCAACACATACACAACCACCAACAAAGTCCTTTTTATATAAGCCAATATTTCTTTCTATTTTTTAATTTTCATAAGGAACTATTTTGTTAATTCAAAATTAAGGGTAATGAGTAAATTAAGGACTAAATATAAAGAAAAAAATTTAAAAGTCCCAAAAAGTATTAAGAAATAAAAAAAAAATGTTTGTAAGGAAAGATAGATGCACAAAAATTTAAAGAAAATAGTTTTTACATAAAATTAAACGAAACGGAAGCTTCTAGTATGCAGTTTCAAGAGACTTTATTGATAAGAACTCAAATATTTTGATAATTAAAGTCAATAAAAAGATAATACAATTTTAGATATTCGTTGTTTTGGTTAACATCGGTTAGGAAGACTTTTAATCCTGGAATATTATAGAAAAGATATTTACAATCAGAATGCTGTCTTCACACTCCGGAGCCTATGAGGATAAACTTCATTTCGGTTCATCAGTTGGTAGGGGATTGATTTCCAATTCGGCATCATCAGGTGGTAGTACACTAACCATCTCTGACACACATAAAGGTGCCGGTTCGTAGTAATATTCACTTGATTTTTTTTAGGTCTGGATCCATTTCATCTTCTGACACACTTAAATGTGCCGGTTTTAACTTAGATTCACTTGAAGCTTTATAGTTTGGACTCAATTCATCATCTTCTGGTGTAAATTTGCCTTGAAATTTGCATAGCTCTTCAACATTTCTATTAAAATTATCCATATCGTATGTCTGAAATTTGTTGCACAAGTAATCTTGTGGATCATGCTTTTTTGCGTCAGTAATAATACAAGTTGGCTCTCCCTCGCCTTTAGGTTTGAAATATCGTACGTCTTTGCGCTGGTTTAAATTAATTCCCTTGCGATCCTGCAATTTATTCAACAAAAATAAAAAAAATTAAAATTGTACACACACACACACACATATATATATATATATGTGGGAAATTTCCACATGAACATTCTATAGAGGGCGCTGTCAAGGCAGCCACCAGGAGTTAACGAAGGAGAGGGGATTCAGCGAGCGGACGCTAGACGCGGAGGTCCATGATCCGGGGTTGAAGGGAGAGTGATGAGAACGGTGGCCGAGTAGGGACCCACCAATCCGTTGTTCACGAGAGAGACGCGCAGGTCACTCTCAACACTCCTGTACCTCAGTCTTATTGTGAAGATTAAGAATTCAGCGAGAGGACTCTAGACGCGCAGGTCGATGATCCGGGCCTGAAGAAAGAGTGACGAGAACGGTGACCGAGTAGGGACCCACCAACCCGTTGTCCACGAGAGAGACTCGCAGGTCACTCTTAGCACTATCGCGGAGATTGTCATTAACTATACCAGAACTGTCGTTAGAGCCAGAGGGGCTTAATCGAATTGTAAATACTGTATTATATGTGTTAAACGTCTGTCTTAGTGAGTAGAACTGTGTATTTTGTCCAGCATTAAACGTTAGATTAGAAATAAACGAGAGTGTGATTGTTGAATACCCCTAGAACTGTACTATAATCCCACAAAATATGGGGGCATGGTCGCGATATGAACTGTGAGGACTGTTAATATTGCAACAAACGCGATATGAACTGTGAGGACTGTTAATATTTCAACAAACGCGATATGGACTGTAAGGACTGTGTGTGAATACTGCAACTAACGCGATCTGGACTGTGAACATTTGTGTGTGCATTTCATTGGATACCTATTTGCCTGTGCATGTAGAAGGGAGTTCCATGAAAAAAAAGGTAAGATACCTTTTAATATCCTTCTATTTTAATAAGTATAATTGTATTATAATATGTCGTACCACAAAAATACAAGTAAGGAGGACTAATAAATGTTCTCAAGGAAATTTTTTTTTTTTTTTATTGGAGAACAAGCTACGTCTAAAGAAACAATAATTCAATTGAAAACCAAATTGGAAAACTCCGCAGCTTTTAACCCTCTAACCGGATAGCACGGAAAATTCCGTCAGTAAAAAGATGCTTCGAAAATGGACTGCACGGATTTTTCTGCCTTCAAGTAACGTTTTCAAAAGCGGATTAACCGCACTTTTCTGAAATCCTTTCCCCCTTTTAAAGTTTAACAACTTGAAAGATAATGAGAGACGGAGGAAGCAACACAGCAGGAGTTTTATGGCTCGCAGGGAACCCCGTGTTTTGAACCTTCGGCAATCGTAAAAAATCGAGGGGAAATTTCTTTAGACCCCAGGAATTGTTAATTTGTTACCTCGTTTTTTTAAAGTTTTGTAAAGTCCCAACGCATAAGTAAAATATGTTACAATTCCCTTTTGGTTTCATATTAATTTGAAACTGTAACAAGTTGGGGCGTGTCAGTGCAATCTGCTATTTTATATAGTTAGACAAATTATCTTTTTTTTTAAGTATATTCTTTCGCTTCATTTTTTTTATTTTAATCAAAGCTTTCAGTTTTTGAAACATGATTATTTTATTATAAGATACCGAAAAAATTAATAAAACACCAAACTCATTAAAATTTGGAACCTTTTCAATTTTCCAACCACTAAAAATGAATAAATTTAAATTTCATCAAATCATTTGAAACATTTTCTTACACATTGATAAAAATAATAACGAAAAAAAACTAATTAAGATTTATTAGTTTTTTTTTTTTTTAGATTTCAAAGCCTAAGTGTTCAGGGAAGTTTAAGTACAGTGTGTGTGTGTGTGCCTGGTTATATATTGTTAAAATACACCGAATTATATTTGAATTTTAAGTGCTTGAATTTCAGTTTACATCAAAGACAACATGAATGAAGATTTTCACACATTTTTTTATAACTTGAATGTTTGAATAAATGGTAATCAAAAATATACGGAAACATTTACAGTAGACATTTATGCATATAAATAAACATAAAAATCAATTTTAAATTCGAGCTATTGAAAAACATTCGAATTATATATTGTTCAAAAATATCTATTTATACAAAATACCTCAACATTTATCTTTTTTAAAGGCTAACTGAATAAGTAATTAAAATCTGGATATTTTTTGAAATCTCGACCTTATAAAGCTAGAAATTTTATGTTAGAAATTCCATTTGAAATTTCGAAAAAAATGCATCGCGGAGTTAAAAATTATTTACCATAAGTTTTAGCAATTGTTTGAGTATAATAAAATTTCAAATTTTATTATATAGCTTCTCTTTGGTATCTTTTAATATATTTCGGCTGCGGTAGCCGAGTGGTATAGGTATCGAAACGTGGCTTGCTTTGTCACGAGTTCGAGCCCAGTACAACTAAAGACCCGCCGTGTAGGGCAGCAATGCACGTTAAATCTGTCGAGAGCTGAAACGTCCTCCCGTTGGTGTGGTGTGGTAGTTAGGAGAGGGGGTGCCAGCTCAGGTGTCGTCCACGTCACTTGACCATGGTTCAAAATTACGTGGTCCGTCGCCAAAAGCCCTCGTGTAGCTGAACAGTGCGACGTCAATATTCAATCATTCATTTAATATATTTCGAAGATTTCATACAATTCAGTTGAAAACCGCATGCTAAGAGCAAAAAATATACTAAAAAAATTGATGAATATACAATTATAATAAATTCTTACATAGAGAAGCAAAACTGAGAAGCTAAAGCGTAGGAAGAAAAAATTTTGAGTATATCTGAAGTAGTTTTCGAAATATTTATTTTAAAGTTTAGAAAATTTGTGTGCGTTATATGTTATACTTAATATTAACTAAATGGTTAAAATAATATGTTAATATTAGTCATGTAATCGTTTGATGACACATTCACATATACTAATAAAAATTATCTTGGTCATTGATGCGAATGTCAAGAATTTTATGTAATTTTAAATTCAGACATTAAGATATTGATGTAGAAAATATAAACGACCATCTAAAATACATGAAAAATGCAGTCTGCTATAAAATGATCTTGACAAACAAAATCCGGCATTTTCACTTACTATGGCAGAACCGGCTTAGTCAGGGGCGATCTGGAAAAACAGAGAGAGAACCACGGTTTTGATGGATGCCGCTCTAGCTTTTAAAGCTCGCAGGAAAGATTACTTATATAAATTACAGATGCAAAAATAAATCTTGTAATTTTCCATACATTTTTATAACAACGAATTGTGGAATTGGCTTCCAACACATTGTTGTGTTTGACAATATCTAAGGTAACCAACCCTACTTTAGATAGATTTGTACTACTTTTTCGTAACCGTATTCCTTTTAAAATTAATTCGTGCAGCCGAAATACACCTTTTTGTACCCTTAAAAATTTATGTAAACTATAACGGTTAATTTTAATTTATGCAACTTGTGAAATGTTCATAATTAACCATTTCCGTCTAAACAGTTTACATGAAAAAGTTTGGACTCCCTCATTCATTAGGGATTTATATAAGATTCTAACATTAAATTTTATTTTTCACCGAATAGGATTGAGTGGAATTGTATAGTGCTTCCACACCACAGGTCTGGGGTTCTATTAACGGGCTGCGCAAGGTCGACTCTGCCTTTCATCCCCACTACATTGGGTCGATAAATGAGTACCAAGCTTGCTTCGGGTCTTAAACACTGAAGGTCTCTCTTCAGACAGCCCACCAAATCGGGACATCTGTTCATGCACCTCAGCGTCCAATGGTCACGAGTATTATGATGGGCACAGTAGTTCCTGGCCCTCATGGATTGTTGTGCTTCTGAGTTTGAATCTTAAGTTTGAGCATTACCTCACTTTGGGGATACCCCTTAGATAAACATGTATTTCCACTCATTTTGCAATTAAACATTTTTCTTTCAATTACGTTTATTTCAGAAGGAAGTTTGATTTTTAAATGTATTTGCTTAATAACATGTATATTTGTGTATTATATTAAACATTTTATCAATCCAAAATTACATGTTTTTAGCTCCTCTAAAAACTTTTAGGATTTTACAACTGATCTTACAATCCATATACGTTTTATAGTAGTGTATTTAAAAATGATAAAGACATTTTTACGACTGTGTGAGCTTTTATGCCTCGTTTATAAATATAAAAAATTGCATTCAGCTACAGTTTTTAAAATGTATTGAAATAAGTGGAGGAATAGGATATTTACATATTATGAATATTTTTGACTGCCGTAAGATATATTTATATTTCAGTTTCTTTACATATTGAATAGAAGTTGTAAACCACACATATTTTGCGAATCGTTTGGTGTTGAGCATAAACCCATAGGCTGTTTAATATTGTAAAGTGTTTTACTTTGATACCAGCACACACTAAAATAAGGCTCATTTGCAGTTATATGATCAACTTCAGTGATATTTAAATTTTCAAAAATAGTCTACACGTACGAAAACATTCTTTCACAACCGCACACCACACATCTCATACTATATCTTTCCTACAGCAGGAAATATTTGTGTATGCTGAAAAATTTAATACAGGATACATTTTCAAGTGTTAAATTTGTTTTGTAAATTTGGTATGAATACATTGTGGAACTGTCGGTTAACTTCACTGAACAAAATTGTTTTAAGTGTACTGTTTTGAAAGACAAAATTATAATTAGGGAGAACTTTTCTCACAATAGAATTTGTAATGACTGAATTGTGTGAAAATATAGTTATCGATGTGTGACATTTTTCCTGGTAATAAAAGAAACAGAAATATAACAAATTTAACTTGAGTAGAAAATGGTTAGAAGTACTGTCATGCGCATTTGAAGAAGTATATCCCCCATTAAAATTAAAAATTATTGACTGAATGTGTGTTATATCCATCACAAATGCCGATGTAGAAAAGGAATTTTTATTTAATACAAGAAGTTCGAAAAAGAGAACACTAGGAAGGAAAATTAAAATTTTTTCCGAAAAATATTCAGTTAACATAAAAATATCTTTTATATGATTTTAATTAAAATAAATTAAAAGTATTGAAATCCTATTTTAAATTAAAAATATAATTGAATAGAGAAAGATCGGTTTTATTTCATAAATATAATCATCGTATGTAATATTTATTGTGTTATTGTTTAAAAATGAGATAGGGCCTTTGCTCTTTTTACCTCATTACTTTTTTAAAAAACAGGAAAGTGAGGGCGTTTTCTTACTCTCATATTCAAAAATGAATACAGGATGCTTTTTTCTGGTTCAAATCGCAATACCAAAAATATATATATATATATATATATATATATATATATATATATATTAATTTTTAAAAAATGACAGAAAAATAAATTTTCTTTGAAGAAAATATAATTATTTTTTAACTTCTAATATACTATTTATTTCATTTTTTCCTCTTTTTTTTACCTTTCATTTCATTTTTAATTTTACTGTGACTGAACATATAGGAGAAAGAAATACCGTATTTCACTACGCTTTCAAAGAAGATTGCCCAAGGCAACATAACAGCTAGCTGTAAACGATTGATCTCTTGGTTCTTACTTTTCAAAGGCACCGAACTGGGTCGTAAAATTGTCCCCGTTGGACCTCCCAAGTTCTAAAAGGGGGAAAGGAAAGAAGCCTGTTGCATTTTTGAAGGGAATCGCAAAATAAGAGTTAAACGCTTTCGGAATAACTTTTCAGAAGGAAGGTATCCAGTTAGAGGGTTAAAGACGATCCCGATTTTGTGATAAATCTGCTAAATTTGTCCGTCGAGGACAGGCAGGCGAAAGCCGAACGGCAGCTGCAAGAGACCAACTCACAACTAGAGTTAGAAAAAATTAAACTACAGCAAATTGAACGAGAAATTGAACTTCAGAATACTTTGGCAGAAAAGCAAGCAACACAACAAAGTTCAAATGGAGATTCAAATAATTTAGAAAATTTAATTAAGAGTGTAGAAACGATGACTATACAAATCCCAACGAAAACTGAAAATTTTGGTCTTTTTTTCCAATCCTTAGAACGGTCATTTAGAGTAAAAAATGTCCCTGAAAACTTGAAAGCAGAAATCCTTATTAATATTCTTGGTGAGAGAGCACACAATGTTTTACTGTACATAAAAGATGACGAAATAAAAGAGTACGATTTAGTTAAGTCATTAATTTTAAGAGAGTTCCAGCCCACTGCGCAGGAGTGTTTACTTAATTTTAGAAAAGCCAAAAGGCAAGCAGATGAAACCCATGTGCAATTCGCCACACGTTTAAGTGCGATGTTTAAATACTACTTAAAAATTAGGAACGTTGTTGATTTTAAATCCTTAGTTGACTTAATGATAAGTGATAAATTTTTAGATACTTTAGAGCCAGAAACTGCTTCACATATTAAAATTATGCAGGCGGATCAATGGATGACGCCAGATGAATTAGGAAAAGCGTGCGATATATTTTTCATTTCGAAAAACAGATCGCTACATGTCTCTCGGAACCCAAATACTTTTAAGAGTAAAAACGATGATGTTTATAGTAAGAACCGCGCGAACATGGGTTGTACAAATCAATTCCAAAGACAGTTTCCAAAACATAACCAAAGTGTTAGATCAGACAAAACAGTATCGTGTTATATTTGTGGAGGCCCGCATTTCGCAAGGAATTGCACGAAGAAAAGGAAGAACTCAGAAAAGAGAAATACGGATACAGGTCATGTCGTAAATCAAATTGAAACTTCTATTTCTAATCAAAATAACTTTTTATTTAACGAATTGCAGTACGTAGACGCTATTGTTGATGATACCCCACTAAGGGCAGCCTTGGACTCAGGCGCGAATTCAGTAATTATCAATTCAAAGTACGTTTCGGAAGGAAAAAGAATTCATTCTCAAATCGTGTTGACGAGTTGTTTTGGAGAAAAGGGAAGTGCGAATGTTTCAGAATTTACGATCTCATTGAAGGGTGGTGAAAAGAAAAAAATACTAGCGGCAGTGTGCAGGATCAAGACAGCAATGTTGTTACCCCCGAAAGTTTTTGAATTCTTAAAGAGTGAGTCAAAGGAAGCGGGGTCAACGAACGCGTCGTGCAAGCCGGTGTGTTTACAAAATGAAACAGGGGGAGAAGATGACGTGGACCTGACAGGGGGTATAGCTAACTCGGGGAAGACCACTGATGGGTCTAATTTGTTTTTACTTAAGGTATCGGAGACATTTGATGAATGTTTATATGATGTATCTTACATTTCGAACAGTGGAATAAGGGATAAAGTCCAGACGTTGATAGAAAATTACTGTCCAAATAAAACAGAGACAACTGCTCTGAAAATGAAAATAATTCTATCGGATGAAAAACCCATTGCTCAGAGGTCACGTAGGCTATCTTTGCCTGAAAAGAGAGAGGTAGAAAAGCAAATAGATGAGTGGTTAGAGCAGGGAATAATTAGAGAGAGTTGTTCCGATTTTTCATCTCCGGTTGTGGTGTGTAAAAAGAAAGATGGAACAATGCGATTGTGTATAGATTACAGAAAATTAAACAAGAAAATAGTTAAGGATAGATATCCACTTCCTATAATTGAAGAGGTTTTAGATAAGTTAGAGAATGGGAAAATATTCACAACGCTTGACTTAAAGAATGCATTTTTTCATGTAGATGTTGATGAAGCCAGTAGAAAATATACCGCATTTGTAACGGAAACTGGCCAATATGAATTTTTAAAAGTGCCATTTGGGTTGTCTATTAGCAGTAACTATTTCCAAAGATACATTAATTACGTGTTTAGAGAGTTGCTAAGAGACGGTACATTAATTATTTATTTAGATGATATAATTCCGGCTACTGATGAAAAAGAGGCTTATATAAAAAATTAGCTCGTGTGTTAGAAACCGCGTCCAGATACGGCATTGAGCTAAATCTAAAAAAATGTCAGTTTTTGCTGGGAAGATTAATTTTTTAGGGCATGTGATCCAGAACGGTATAATTCACCCTTCGTCGGAAAAGACAGTGTCAGTTTGTAACTTTCCAGAGCCTAAAAACGCGAAAGATGTGCAAAGTTTCCTTGGGCTAACAGGGTATTTTATAGAAAGTATATTCCTTCATACGCCATGATAGCTAGGCCCCTTAGTGACTTATTAAGAGGAACAAATCCTTTTGAATTTGGGCATGCACAAAAAATAGCTTTTCAAAATCTAAAGAACGCTTTATCCAGTGAACCCGTATTACATCTTTTTAAGGAAGGTGCTAAGTTAGAATTACATACGAATGCATGCAAACTAGGGCTAGGTACTGTACTTTTACAACAAGGTGAAGATGGAAGTTTCTATCCTATCCATTACATGAGCAAAAAGACTTCCATTCAAGAAGAGAAACTTTGTAGTTATGAACTAGAAGTACTGGCGGTTATAGAGGCTCTGAAAAAATTTCGAAATTACCTACTGGGAAGGAAATTCCGAATTCAAACGAATTGTGCAGCATTTGCGAAAACCCTCGACAAGAAGGAATTAACACCAAAGATGACTAGGTGGTCGATTTTTCTAACAGATTTTAATTACGAGGTAGTCCATCGTCCTGCAAAACAAATGCAACATGTAGATGCGTTGAGCTGACATCCTGTTATGCTAGTGACTAGTGATGAACTAACGTACAAGATCGTGAACGCTCAAGAATCTGATGAATATATTAGGACTATTAAAGCTGTTGCAAGAAGGTAAAACTTCTGAATTCATCGTAAGTAATAAAATCTTGTACAAGATAAGTGAGGATCAGGAGTTGCTAGTCGTTCAGAGATGATGCAAGTAGATGTGATTAAGAAAGCTCACTCATTTGGACATTTTGCAGCGACAAAAAACTGAGGAGTTGGTGAAAAGAGATTATTATTTTCCGAACATGAGAAGGTGTATCGAAAACGTTATTAAGAACTGTGTTGAGTGCATATTAGTCAATAAGAAGAGGGGAAAGGGAGAAGGCTTTTTAAACCCTATTCCTAAAGAAGATCTACCGTTGTCGACATATCACGTGGACTTTATTGGACCATTACCGACGACCAATAAAAATTATAAGCACATATTCACTGTTATTGATGCATTTACAAAGTTTACGTGGTTGTATCCAGCCAAAAGCACAACAGCTCAAGAAGCCATTGAAAGACTGGAAGTTGCAACAGAAAACTTTTGGGAATCCTTCGCGAGTGATTAATGACAAAGGAGGAGCGTTCAGATCTAAAGAATTCGAATGAGCAAATTAGCAATGTGCAAATAACAACGGGAGTACCGAGAGGGAATGGACAGGTTGAGAGAATCCATGGAGTACTAATTCCAGAATTGACCAAGATGTCCTTTGAAGACCCGACTAAGTGGTTTAAGCATGTAGATTCACTACAACGTGTAATGAATAGTGTGTCTTCACGCAGTACAAAGTATTCACTATTTGAATTGCTCATAGGAGTTAAAATGAAGAATCCTGAAGATGTCATAATAATAAATCTGCTTGAGGAAGAAAGTCAAGAGAAACTCTTCCAACATCGAGATAACCTGAGAAGAGAGGCAAAGCAGAACATTTTGAAGATTCAAGAAGAAAACAGGAGAACTTACAACCGAAAACGGAAAGAAGCGCATCTATATAAGAAAGGTGACTTGGTGACAATCATGAGGACTCAGTTTGGAAACAAATTGAAACTGCGAATAAAATATTTTGGACCATACCAGGTGACCAAAGTGAAACCCCATGACCACATGATGTGGCTAAAATTGGAGACCATGAGGGGCCCAATGTTACGTCAGCATCAGCAGACCAGATGAAGCCATGGACTTAGCATTGATGAGAGAGGAGGAATGAACTTGTTTCAAATGTTTGTGTAACTGTATATTAACCTTTGTTCTTTTTTTTAGTTTGTTTATTTCAGATCCTTAGTGCGTGAGCAGTGAGGACACTGCTTGTGTGGATGGCCGAGAGTTGTGGGAAATTTCCACATGAACATTCTATAGAGGGCGCTGTCAAGGCAGCCACCAGGAGTTAACGAAGGAGAGGGGATTCAGCGAGCGGACGCTAGACGCGGAGGTCGATGATTCGGGGCTGAAGGGAGAGTGACGAGAACGGTGGCCGAGTAGGGACCCACCAATCCGTTGTTCACGAGAGAGACGCACAGGTCACTCTCAACACTCCTGTGCCTCAGTCTTATTGTGAAGATTAAGAATTCAGCGAGCGGACTCTAGACGCGCAGGTCGATGATCCGGGGCTAAAGAAGAGTGACGAGAACGGTGGCCGAGTAGGGACCCACCAACCCGTTGTCCACGAAATAGACGCACAGGTCACTCTTAGCTCTATCGCGGAGATTGTCATTAACTATACCAGAACTGTCGTTAGAGCCAGAGGGGCTTAATCGAATTGTAAATACTGCATTATATGTGTTAAACGTCTGTCTTAGTGAGTAGAACTGTGTATTTTGTCCAGCATTAAACGTTAGATTAGAAACAAACGAGAGTGTGATTATTGAATACCCCTAGAACTGTACTATAATCCCATATATATACACTCTGTCGCAAAAAAATATATGCACCCAGAAGAAATTGAGCTACATTCACGAAATTTGGTATGCATATAGTGTATATGAAAATAAACAAATGATTAAAAATTCAGAACAAAATATCATTTTATTAAGCGGTTACAGCTTGCAAAAGGTTAAAAATGAGTAAGTAGTAAAGCCACCTCTGGCAGCTATACAAGCCGAAATTCGGCGTGGCATCGATTCAATTAGATCACTTATGACCCCCGTGGAAGATCCTGCATAGTCTTTGCATCTGCGCAGTTAATTCTCCTGTATCTCGGGACGGCTGCAGTTGCCTTCCCAGCGCGTCCCAGACATGCTCTATTGGCGAAAGATCTGGTGACCTGGCAGGCCATGGTAGGACGTCATATCCTTGAAGACATTGTTGGGAGAGTAGCGCATTATGTGGACGAGCATTATCCTGTTGATAAATGGCACCTGGGCGACTTGATAGCATGGGTAGCACAATCGGCGTTAAAATATCGTCCACGTATCTGCGAGCTGTCAAAGTGCCTTGAAGGACCACTAAAGATGATCGTGTGTCCCAGAAATTGCTCCCCACTGTCACACCTTGTGAAATTGCTGTATGCCGCTCGACAATAAATGCCGGATCGGACCGCTGGCCGGTGCGCCTCCAGACACGTGTTGCGGTGGTCATCAGCACTGAGACTGAATCGGGATTCATCACTGAAGATGACACGTCTCCAGTCTGTCACACTCCAAGTTGCCCGAGGTCGGCAAAAATCCAGTCGACACTGCCTATGATGTGGGGTCAGTGGTAAGCGTCTTAGCGGACGTCGGCTCCTCAAGCCAACTTCGGTCAGTCGTCTCCTATGGTTTCTCTTGATGGCACTGGATGTCTGGAAGGAGGTAAGTGGCGTTGAATCGATGCTAGCGACGTTGTTGGTGCCGAAGTGGCCACTCTTCTGATTGCACGATCCTCGCGATCATTTGTGTTCCTGGGACGTCCTGACCCTCCGCGACGGTACACTCTACCTTCTGTGATCCACTGTTGCCAACACCGAGCAACTACCATATCGTTCCGACCGAGGTTTCGGCCGATACGTCTATTCGACCAACCTGCTTCTCTGAGGCCTATTATACGGCCCCTATCAAAGTCCGTCAGCTGCTCGTACTGCCGCCGGTTACGTCTTGAGCATCTAAGTCTCAATATCGTCTATCAAAGTCATCAGATTCGTTTGGATAGCCGTACGGCGCTCGTACTCATGCTTTTAAACTCTCCCAGTTGCGCAACTAATATGCGCATAGCACATAGCCTTGTCTCATTGGCTTCGAAATTTTAATCATTTGCATATCTCTTACCAGACTACATTCTTGCCGAGTTTCGTGATTGTAGCTTGATTTCTTCTGGGTGCATATATTTTTTTTGCGACAGAGTGTATATCGAAAAAACTGTGAAAAAAAACCTCATCTCTTCACTGAAGTAATTAAATTATATATCCTGAGTCATTTACTCTTGTCTTATAGTCGTAATTCTCTGGAACTTTATCTGAAGGACGATGGAGCTACATACTGAGTGAAAATAATGATAGGCTTATTTTTATTACTTTGAAAAGATAAATTCACATTACTCAATATATGGAAAAAATTTACGGACTTATAAGTTAAATTAGATTGCTCAGAAAAATGTGCTGCCTCTTAAAACACAGAGAATTATTTCTCATTAAAAATCACTCCACTATTTATTTTAAAACTGGAGTAGTCAATATAAATTCTTGAAGCACAATTTTAGAAGGATATTTTGTCCAAGACAACTATAAGTCACACTTTTAGTCGGAAGTGCTTCATTGGAGAATGTTCCTAGAAGAGAAGCATTTGAAGCATAAAGGCTTTTGATGTAAGCTATAAATAACTTTAGATGTACCAAGAAAAATGCAGGACAGCACAAAAATACTTTTTCATAAAAATAGCGTGTTTCTTCGTATTCGAAGAAGATAAAACCTCTAAAAACTTATTTGCTTTTGAAGCAGTTTTTTTTCACACATATTCCTCTTGAATTCACGTAAGCAAATTGAAAACAAAAAATTTCTGTATTTTTTTCCGTTTTCCCTCTTCTACAAACTTTCTGGAGAATTAGCTTGAACAGAACATAAAGCGATTCTAAAGTGAAAGACATATTTTTTTGTAGAATGCCGCATTGAAAGTTTCTTGTTGGACAATGAATTTTTTTAACTGTAATTTTGACGTGATTCTGATAATTTGCCTATTAGTAGCAAATGTTCTCGTTGTTCTAAGATCTTTATTTTTCGTGAACCAGTGAGCAAATCAAATGTTTCCTTCTAATAATATTTTGAGAGGTATCTAGGGGTGAGTGAATATTGACGTCGCATTATTTAGCTACTCTAGGGATTTTGTCGATGGACCTCGTCATTTCGATGCATTGTCAAGTGACAAGATATACACTTGAGCTAGCAAATCCCTGTTCCACACGACACCGACGGGGAAGTATCTGGGAGATTCATACGAGATTTTGTTACTTGTTTCCGGATGTAGGAGTTATGTGTAAGTGCTAGAATGAGAATCTGAATATAAATAAACATCTTATTTTCACTACTTAAGGCTGCACAGTACGCTACAAATATCAATTATATTGATTTTTTTCACATTTTCAGGTGGATTTTATCATCGGGAAGATTGCCACCAAATTTCAGATCCACTAACAAATTAGCTTTTAAGTTCTTGGATGTTATCTAACCTTAGGTTTTCATTTTGATTTCATTTCAAAATATTTTTCCACTCTTAAATTAAAATGTATCAAAATATCTTTGAACCCAATCCATTCTTTCAGTGTGAAATTGTTATTAATTTTAATTTTCATTACTAACATCATTTTTGCTTGATTAAATTTTGAGGTTTTTGAGTTCTCATAGTTACTTAATTGACTTGAATGCCAATTTTTAGTTAAAAATTAGTTTATTCATCTAAGAAGCTTTTTCATTATTTTTTCTTGTTAAGAAAATGCCACAGCCAAAACCTTCTCAGGTTGCTATGAAAAAAAATATTTGTGAGAGATGGAATACTACTGAAAATGATGTATCTACAACCGAGCCATTCACTGATAGCGCAATAAAATTTTAGAAAATAGAAGTATTTTGACTACAATTATTGCAGATAAAACTGAGTATTTCCAGGATGTGTCAAACTGCATTATAGTAAAAATAAGGTAGTACTATATGGAAATATTTCAGTTTTATTTGGGTGACTTAAAACCTACTAAACTTCCCCAATTTAAAACTAAAAAAATTAAATTTATTGTGTAGAACCTGGTAATTTTTTTAGCTTATATTAGTATCATTTTTTCTTGTACATAAATATTTGAGTTTGATATGGACAAATCTATTTTGAATTAAAAAAATTTCTTTCATAACATAATTAATTGAAGTAGTGTTTTAATGAAGAACATAAGTTGAAAAGTAACGCATTAAAAAATTAGAGATTCACAGGCATTATACATTTTTGCTTAATACATTTACAAACTTTACATACGTTTATGTCGATCTCTTAATTTTGAAGTTGTAGCTGTTTTCGAATCCCCAAGGCTTTTTTTCTGTTCAAGGTTCCAAATTTTTTTGTAGATGCTCCCAACGTATATTCCATAAATTTCATTATGTATTTAGGTCCAAGATATCTAGTTATTCATTAAAAATTTTTTTTTTGAAATTTTCGTGTTTCTTCGTGGCTTAGTTAGAAAAATAATTATTAAAACCCAACAAGGGAACATATTTTTAAATTCATACAAAATTTTGTTTGCAATAATCTAAGAAACATAAATCACTCAAAATGACAAAAACAATATTAAAAAATGGGGCATTTTGTAAGAGTTTGATAAAACATTAAAAGTTCTTTTTTTTAAAGAATTTGTAAAATAATGGCTGGTCAAATTCACTCTTGTTTTTCAGTATCAAATAAAAATATAATATGAATATAAAATCTGAACTATTTCTACTGTTAACGTCAGAAAAAAAAATTTTAAGTGGCTAATATGTAGCCTTAATATAGATTTTCTAGAAATTAAAGGACATAAAATTATATGTGTAATGCGTTGCTTGACACATTACATAAGTTTTGACAAATTAAACAAATTATGAAGAATTGATACATTTATGAATATCTATTGTTATAGATATATTTACGAGAAAAGCAGGAAAAAAATTCATTTTTTAAAATACGAAAATCTGTCAGACAATAATTCAAAAAAGCATTCAGTGATGAAGCTTAAAATGAAATAATTCTCGAAAATCGGGCAAAACTCTTGAGCTTAGATAAATTTAGCAGTTATTTCAAACTATTGCGAGTAACTGCCTTTGTATTCAGATTCATAAATAATACTCTAGACACCTTAAAGAAAAGTGGTATTCTCGAAACTGAAGAATTAAAAAAGTCGGAAGAATATTGGATTAAAGAAATCCAGAAAGAAACTTACGCATCCGAAATAATAGATTTAGAAAAAGCCCAAAAGGTTAGTGACTGTTTCAAAATTCGTTCTTTAGTGCTTTGTTTGGATGATAGAAAAATTTTGAGAATAAAAGGGAGATTAGATGAAACAGAACTTTCCCTAGATGAGAAACATCCCAATCTTTTGCCTTCTAACTCAAAGTTTACGGATATATTAATTTTGTTGAGCATACAAAGAACTTTCGTAGTGGGGTAACAACTACTCTGGTGATGCTTAGAAGGAAGTTTTGGATTCCGAAGGGGCGGCAACTCGTCAAGAAAGTAATTAAAAAATGTTTAATTTGTAGGAAATATAGTTTAAAACCAGCTAACCAAATAACAGCGCAACTCCCGAAAGATAGACTTTAGAAAATCCTCCCTTTGAAATTTGTGGTCTTGAATTCGCAGGACCAATACTTTACAAATATGATAAGGAGGTTAAAAATGCTACTTTGCAATTTTCACCTGTGCAGTAACTAGAACATTTGGAACTAGTTTCGTCCATGTCTACAAAGCATTTTTTACTCTCCTTCAGAAGATTTATCTCTAGACGAGGCAGTTGTAGCGTTGTTTATTCGGATAACGCTAAGGCATTCAAGGCCTCATCTATAAGGACTTGATTTACTTCGCCAAAATCTTAAAGAACTCTGAATTCAGAGATTTTATTTCCTCATGTGGGATTACTTGGAAATTCATCGTGGAAAGAGCACCCTGGTGGGGCGGATTTTATGAACGTCTAGTGAAATCAGTGAAAGATCCACTCAGAAAATTTTTTGGCAAAGCTCTTCTCACATTCGAAGAACTTGTCACTATCTTAGTTGAAATCGAATATATTGTCTACTCAAGACCATTGACATATGTGACGGACGCGTGATTTTTCTGAATCAAATCCTTTAAGACCTCTCGATTTCCTGCAATATGGGAGAAAAAACCATGATTATCCTCTTCACTTCGCTGAACTAGCAAATAAAGTGTCTAATAGAGAATCCTTAATCAAAAGGAAACAATATCAAACAACTCTTTTAAAACCCTTTTGGAATAAGTGGAAAACTAAATATCTTCTTGATTTGAAAACTGTTCATGGTTTCAAATCACCGAACATTCACAAAGATGTTGAAATGGGTGATGTTGTGCTCGTCGAAGGGTCTTCAAAGTCCAAACTTCTCTGGGACTTGGGAACAATTCAAGAAACTCATATGGGTAGAGATGAACACGTAAGAGCCTGTATCGTCAAGACCAAGAAGGGACTTTTCAGGAAACCAGTGTTATTAATTTACCCCTTTAAACTCACTGAATGAACTGCTTTTCCGCATCCTTTGATGATAAATAAATTGTAAAAAAATTATTGAAAATAATTTGACTTACAATCCTAATTTCGTATTTCAAATTTTTATTCTCTGTATAACTTGAATTTGAACTCTAATTCTCAAATCTTGCTTATTTTGTATGTTTGTGTTTGAAAATTAATATTTTTTCCAGTTATAGTAATTTTGTTTATCTCAAAAATAACTCAATTTTTAAAAGTTGTAATACTGTTTGTATATCATAATTGTTTATGTAATTTGTAACTTTCGCATATTAAGCATTCAATAATCCATCTATCATTGTCAATTTCAATTTAGAATTTCCTTGTGTATGTTTCTACTGTAGCAATTTTATAGATTCTATTGATGAACTCTTGGAAGAGTTCATGGTGGGGAGCTGTGTAGAAAATGTCTCAATATGTAACCTTGCCTGAACACACACAAGAGGAAGCTGCTCTCCATCATGACGAAATCATTTTAATTTTTATAGCAAACACTTTTTTGTTTTTCCTTGTGCTAGCAACATGCAATTCGTATCGGGTCAATTAATCGGCCACATTATTGATTTATATTTATTAAATATTTTTAAATTTAACTGCGTAGTGATTCAATTAGCAGAGGTGTTCGTTCTTTGAACCTATAGATATAGTTAATTAGTTTGTTGCTAGGGTTTTTTTCTTCATATAAATATCCGGCTTGGGGCGCAAGATCTCACATTGCGGGGGGCCCAATTATTTTCCGTTACGCCACTGACCCATAAAATTAATATTGAACGGAGCCGAATCGTACAGTCATCTTTATGGTGCTCAAAGCTGCGGATAACGACGTACTTAAAACTAGCCTCTGGTCTTGAGTTATTTCGTGGCCCTCAATTTATTGATTGAATATTAACGTCGCACTGTTCAGCTACACGAGGGCTTTTGGCGACGGCTTCGTGGCCCTCAAACTGACACCATTGATCGATTGGCGCCAAAAGCAGCACATTTAGAGTTTATTACGTCTTTTTCTATCAAAGGATTTTTTCAAATTTGGAATGGTTTATTTGAAGAAAAGGCCTCACACATATACATTGCAATAGATAATAGATTAAATTTTGTCAAAATTAATAAAGCTTTAAGTTCTATTGACTGGAACGTTGTAACATCATATGCACATATTAAAAAATATATAGGGACGTTTAACCCTTTCAATCCTGCATGGTGGAGAGGATTTCCTTAAGAAGAAACAGATGAAAATCAACAAAAGAACACATGTTCAAATCCATGCTAATTTTGTTCCCAATAAACTCATAAACATAAATAACACTTATAATAATTAAAATATTTTGATAATTGGATTTTTTATTAAAAGTTTTAAAAGCTTAAAAAATTCTGAATTTCTTAAAGATGTGATCAATAGCTGGGGATACTGATTCTTTACATTTAGAATCTACTTAATAATATAATCAGAAAGTGAAACAAATTTACTATTACGACCTCATAATGTTTTATTCCTTTACGGCACTCTGTAGACTAAAAAAAATTAAAATATACAAAAACAATTTAGAACTAAAATTTTTAAAAAAATTATACAAAATATTATTTTCGTTTGACTGTATTTGTTTATACAATATCTCGAATCAGTAAGCACTGATAAAAGAAAAACATATAAATATAAAATTTTGTTTTTGAAATAATTTTCATTTAGTAAATTCCATTTAAAGGATATCTTTCTTTTATAAATAAGATGAATTTTGGTAATACCTAACTAACTTAAGACTAGAGACATTCACCAAATATATTCCAGTTACGTAATAGCAAAGAAATAAATTAATTTGAATAAATTTATGTAAAAAAAATTCAGTTGATAGGGATAGAAATAAATTATTCAGTATGGAATCATTACACACATGATTGTCATTCTTAATTATTCTACTTTATTCTACAAAAGGAAAAAAAACTGTAGAAATAAGCATGTTTTTATTACAAAGGTTTTACACGTTTTCGTAAATTTTATCATGTAATAGCATTTACTTATACAACCAAAATACACACAAATATGTAAGCCAAAATATTTTCATAAAACTTTCCCTTTATAAAATAAGAATATAATTTTAAATAAGATTTAATATTGAAATGGACTTCACAGTAAGTGTTCAAAAATGAAATTTAATATTTAAAACCATAACAGTTGTCATTAATATATTCAAATTCATTATTTATAGGCTTCACACTTATTTTAGTACACTTTCCTCAAATTAATATTAAGAAAATGACGGAATCAGTATATGAATAATTATTCAGATCTTTTTCAGAAAAAAATTACTTTTTATTGTGAAAAAAAGCATTGAGGAGAGAATTCTTACCATTATTGGCGTTGGTTTGAACGAACTATATAGCTGACTATTACTATACAGATTATGCTGGCTTTATAAATACGAAAATGTCGACCACTCTGTGATTTTTTAGTAAAAACTGTTAGAATGTTCATTCAAATAGCCTCCAACGAACATGAGCCACCTTTTTCAACAAATTAAATATGGTTTAAATAAAGAAAAGAAACGGAGCTTTTTATTCTTGCACCTTCTTAATTTTTAATGTTAGTATAAGAACATCTGTTGTTCCATAACAACTTCCAAGACGAATTTTGGGGTAATTAGATATGAATTCAATTCAGAACATTCTTTTAAATATCACATGGTATGAGAAACAATTAGAACCACACAAATTATATATATATATATATATATATATATATATATATATATATATATGTAAGGATAATTAAATTAGATTAAAAATTAAATTCCCTATCTAGCACTTGACTCATCTTTCTCAGGTCCCTTTTTTTAAGTATCAAACTAATCACCCATTTACTTCTTCCGAACATATGGCCTAGCCAATAAACATGTCTAATTCCAGATCGTTAGATTTAATAGTCAACATATGTCAGCATTAACTTGCAAGCACCATCTTCAAACAGCGATACTTACCATATGTTTTTCAAGTGTTATCCACTTGAAACCTCCACCATGGCGTGTTTTTTCCTCCCTGCTCTTAGTGTTAGAAGAGATGTCGAAACGATTGAATAAAGATCTCCTTTTTTAAACTTTAATCTGATTCTGTCTTAAAAATCATGACATATATATATATATATATATATATATATATATATATATATATATATGGTTTCTTTTTTAATAAATCTTAATTAATTTCATAAATGGTTCAAATACACTATATGGTTTGAATAAAGTGTTTAATGTAAGTATACCACTAAATCTCCAAAGCAAACCGCTGTGCAATTAGGTTTTTAAAGCGGTTAACTCTCTATTCCCTATCCAAGAAGATGTTTCCCGTTTTTACAGAATCTAATCCCTAGGGGCACTGCAAGGGCTGAAAGGGCGTTCCTGTTTTTCAACTGTTGAACCTACGAAATTTAAATTTGGTAACTATGTTCCTTTCATGGAATAGAGGACTTCCATAAAATGTGTTTTGAGAAAGTTGACTCTTAAAGAGCGTTGGGGGAAATAAGGGGAGAAAATTCTTAAAAATTCCCTTTTTGAGCTTTACAAATACAAATTTGTAATTTTGTAGGCAGTTCCTTTTATGGAATAGAGAATCCGCTACAAGAAGGATTTTGTAAAAATTCACCCCAAAAGGGATTTGCCGGGGCTTAAGTGGCGTTAGATAAATATCCCCGTTTTTGAACTTTTAGAACGATGTACTTGAAATTTTATAGGCACGTTCCAACATAGACATAGAGTACAGATCCACTACAAAATGTTTAACGAAAAACGATATCTAAAGGTTGTTACACATATTTCTATTTTTGAATTATTAAGCCTACAGATTTGAAATTTTGTGAGCACCTTTTCCTGTCAAGGAGTAGAGATCTGCTACAAAAGGGGAGGTTACGAAAATTGACCTCCAAGGGCGTTCTGTGTGTCTAAGGGACGCTAAAGATAAATATTATTGTTTTTAAACTATTAGACCTACATACTTGAAATTTAGCAGACGCGTTCCTTTGATAGAGAAGATATCCCTTACAAAATAATGTTTGAAAAATTTGACTCCAAAGGGGCAAACTGAAGGCTTAGGGGGTGTTATCCATAAATGAAGTGCACTCATTAAGAAAGTATTTTACATAGTCCTAAGAATTATTTTGTACCTCGTTTTACTCTCTCCTAATATAATTCAGCTAATATTTCAAAATTATTATTTTTTTTAAAAAAATTAACCCTTGTTAAGGAACTCTACTTCAGCTAGTAAGAGATATAGTACTCTATATATTTTTCTTAGTTTTATTTAATTACATTTTTTCTGAACATAAACTTTTATCTCCCTTTTTAAAGTTTTTTTGTTCACGAATCAGTATCAAATTAAATAATCAAATGAATAAATAAAGTGTTTTCGTTGCATGAATTTTAAAAAAAAATCCTTGCTTAAAAAATAATTTTTAAGGAAGTCATAAAACTAAGAGGAAGGGGAATGATTAATAAGAAAGTCTTTGATTTGGGAATGATTAATAAGAAAGTCTTTGATTTTATGGTTTTTAGAGTTTTTCGGCATGTAACCTTTGTTTATCCATTACATAAAACACATTTTCTGCTCAAATGCTACAAAAAGCTATCTATTTAATCTTTTGAAGAAAAAATTAAAAATTTACTATAAGGGACTTTAAAATGCTACTCCTCCTACAATAACTGACTTACATAATCCATGAAACTTTATTTACAAGTACCTCAATCTATGCATAACCAAAATTCGTATTTGCTTTAAACTATAGTATATGATATTAGTTAAATAGTTTTTTATGAATTCTTGTTGAAAATCCCTTGAAAAAATATATAAATTCTAAATTCAACAATTATTTTAAAAAATGAGTATCTCTTTGACTCAAAAAACTCATATCAGTTTTTGCTACTCTTACTAATAGCAATTGTCCGAAAAAATATTTGTCGCAATAGATAAAGTCTTAGTTTTTTTAAATGAAGAAGAACTAGTTACATATTTTTCTTTCTGGTGTAAGTCAGTTGAAAGGTTTCATTTTTCATTAAAATATGAATGGAAAGGAACATAAAAGTTATCATAACAAGATCCTTTTTAACTTAGAACTTTCAAAAGTTAGGGTACTATAGAAAATTATATAAAAAACAATTTAGTATAAAATATTGTATTTGAATTTCTGACCCATTTTTGTCAATTAAAACGTACTGTGTGTCCTTCAAATTTTTATTAGAAAGTTTTTTCAGAACATTTATGATTTGGTTGAACTGTTCCCATATCACATTTGTAGAAGACAGAAAGATTGTATATCAAAAGCTCGGATGACAATGATGCACGCCTTTTCCCGTAAAAGTGCATGCCATTTAAAAGAAACCTGTGTAGAAAAATATTTCTTTGAGTAATATTGCCCTGAAATGTTCTACTATGCTTAATTATATAAAAATTCGTTTTAATATATAAAATAGGAAATATGCTCCGAAGAGAATTAGCTCTGATGTACACTGCCATGCCAAAACATTATGAATATCCCACTTTCTTTTATGAACTCGTCTGAATGACGTTGAGAGTACGCTGTTAAGTTGAAATAATGTTCAACTGCTATTAGAGAAGATAAGGAATCATTTTTGAACATAATTATGAGAGTGATGTGAAACGCTCAAAATTTAAGTGAATTTGATAGTAGACAAATTGTTATGAACCACAGACTCGGAAAGGTTTTCACTGAAAATGCAGTTATGTATCTTATAGGCCGAATAAATTTAAAACGACGGATATTGTGTTAAGCATTACCGTCACGGATGACAAGCCAATTTTGCATTCTCCAAGACAATTACCTTTTAATGAACGTGATATAGTAGATAAACAAATAGATGAATAGACACAAAATGGTATTATTGAACCATGTTCATCTGCTTATGCTAGCAAAGTCCTAGTAGTCCACAAAAAAGACGGCAGTCCACGAGTCTGCATTGATTTTCGAAAATTAAATCGAGTATTGGTTAAGGATCACTATCCTCTGCCCCTCATTGAGGATATTTTAGGTAAACTTCAGGATACTAGAGTTTTCAGTACCATTGATTTGCGTGATGGTTTTTCCTTTTGCCTGTTAACAGAGTCGCCCATATACCTCCTTTGTAACACAAAATGGTCAATTTCAGTTCCTTAAAATGCCTTTCGAACTCTCTACATGCCCTTCAACGTTTTATCAATACAGTTTTTAGCGATTTAGTTGTTCCAGGAATTGTTCTCCCTTCCATGGATGATATTGTTATCCTTGCTAAAATGAATCTGAGGCTATGGATGGACTCAAAAAAGTTCTTAAAGTGTCCAGTGATTACGGATTGGAAATAAATTTTGGTAAATGTCAATTTCTGCATAGGAAAATTGAAATTTTAGGCCATATTATTGAAAATAATAAGCTTTTCCCTTCCCCATCTAAAACTAAATCAGTTGTCCATTAACCCGAACGAAAAACAACTAAAGAAGTTCAACGCTTTTTAGGTCTCACTGGATATTTTCGTAAATTTATCCCTGCTTATTCTATACTTGCTAAGCCACTTAGTGATCTTTTACTTAAAGATACTCCTTTCAATTTGGATGTAAAACAAAAAGCTTCCTTTGAGGAGTTAAAACGTTTGTTCTGTCAGAAACCTGTCTTAGGTATATATCGACAAAATTGTGAAACTGAAATACATTCTGATGCATCAATCGACGAACTTGCTGCTTTTTTATTCCAAAGATACCGCGATGATAATTCTTTACATCCTATATATTACATGTCTGGAAAAACGTCCGAAACTGAAAGAAATTATACCAGCTATGAACTCGAAGTTTTAGCAATCATAGACGCTCTCAAAAAATTTAAAGTGTACATTTTAGGAATGCCTTTCAAAATAATTACTGATTGTAATGCATTTACAAAAACTATGAGTAAGAAAGATCTAAACACACGAATCGCGCGTTGGGCCCTGAATTTGCATAGGATAAAAGAATCTCAAGAACTGGACCCACAGATTCTTTCAATAAAAGCTCTTCAAAATGGTCCATATGATAACTATTGTATTAAAAATAATATACTTTATAAATTTATTGACGGTGCCGAAGTCCTTGTTATTCTCGACGAGATGCAGGATCACTTTATCAAAAATGCTCACAACAAAGGACATTTTTAGTTAAAAGAACTCTAGAACATATAAAAAATAATTATTTTATACCACAACTTCAATCCAAAATTGAAAAATATATTTCTAATTGTGTAACATGTATATTGAAAAATAAAAGATCTGGTAAACAAGAAGGATTTTTCTCCATCCTCTTGTCAAAGATGATATACCTCTAAATACATACCATATCGAACATCTTGGTCCTTTAGCAACATAGTAAAAACTACAAAACAAGTAAAAACTACAAATTAAGTTTAGCTGTCATTGACTCTTTCACCAAATGTGTTTGGTTATATCCCACAAAAACTACATCTACTTCTGAGGTAATAAAGAAATTAGACATCCAAAAAACTACATTTGGAAATCCTCGTTTTCTTATCATTGATCGTGGAACTGCATTCACTTCTGTTGAATTCTACACTTATTGTTCCGAACAAAATATTTCACTTCATCATATTACTATAGGTTTGCCACGTGCAAATGGTCAAGTAGAACGCATTAATCGAACAATTATTTCTGTCTTATCTAAGATGTCAGAAGACCATCCGACGAAATGGTTCAAACATGTTCCTTCACTACAAGAAGTATTAAACTCAACATTCCAACAAAGCCTTAACACCACTCCTTTTGAATTACTCTTTGTAACACAAATCAATAACAAGACTGATTTGCGCATTCAACAATTAATCGACGAACAACTACAACTCGAATTTAATGAAAACAGAGAACTCCTAAGTAAAGCGGCAAAAGCGTAAATAATTAAAGTGCAAAATGAAAACAAAAAGTCTTATAATCTTCGACGAAACTCTCCTTATTTATATAGTGTTAAGGACTTAGTTGCTATTAAAAGAACGCAACAAGGACCTGGACAAAAAACTCTGCAATAAATTTATCGGTCCATATAAAATTACTCAAGTAAAACCTAACGATATCTACAACGTCGAAAAATGTGGAAATTTTGATGGCCCAACCAAAACAAGTACTTGTGCCGAATACTTGAAACCATGGCCACACAAATGAATATTACATTACCAACGAAATCTTTTACATTAACTTTTTTTTGACATTATCACCATACTCAAGATTGCTTTGTATTGTTTGTCTTCTTTCCATCTGTATACCTATTTTATTTTTATTCTTTATCATTAATTTTGATTTTCTGATACATATTTGTCAGTTTTAATAAATTTTTTATTTGTAAGTTTATTTCCTCTAGCTTTTCAGTTTTATTTCATGAAATTTTTAAATATATTGTATTTTACATGCGAGGACGCATGCTTGGTCATGATGGCCGATGTAGGAATGGATGTGCACATATCGCATCCTTCCTATATTCCTTAATGATGTAATGCCAAGAGAGCGCTACCTAGCTGGCAAGACAGTTCGAGGATAACGAGCAAACGAGACTGGAATAGGACGATTGCGCGGGAGACGACAGAGAGAGACGACGGCGAGGAGCGAACACAGGAAGAAGATACGAGGGCGCAGGAACGAAACGCCTCGAGGAATCCAACGACCTACCTTAAAAACGATGTTTCGATTGCTTTTTACTAACTTTTAGCCCTCCCTTGTAAATAATTCCCCTTAATAAATGTATATTTAACTCAATCTGGCCGTTGTCACTCTCTCTATATATGTAGTACGGACAAAGATAGAAGGCATGAACAATGCATGTTACGAATTCTTGGGTACTTGCTTTCGGTTACGTGCTTGGAATAAAAATTGATTAACGTTGGATTTTCAAGATTCTTGTATTTTAATGTAGAATCACACTCCAAATCTCTAAACTCTAATTCAAATGGAACATTTCTAATGTCTAATGAAAATGATTTGAAAAACATTCTCATAAAAATTTCATTTTCACGAAAGGTTTTGATTTGTATGTGTGTTATAAATAAATACAAGTATTTATTGATTTAACATTTTACATAATTTATGCTTTCTTAACTGTTCCAAAATTGTAGTATAAAAAAAAGGTTACAAAAGTTCATTTAGGTGAATAAATCTTTTAGAAAGAACAGTAAAGAATTGTTCACTTGAAAAAGCAGATTTTGCATATCTTGCGGTGGATAGCTTCAGTTAAGGAGTAAATAGAGTCGAACCTCTATATAACGAAGTCGCTAAATCTTGGAAAAAAGTTCGTTAGATGGAAAATTCATTACATACAGGTTCATCTTTTAATATACTTTATAAACCATTTAAAACAAGTTTTAAATTCATGAACACTATATATATATTTAAAAACAGTAATTATTCACAATTTTTTAAAAGTTATAATGCATGTTTAATTTATAAATCTTTCCCATAAAAAAGAAATAAAGAAAAACTGCAAGGAAAACAAGGAAAAAGAATGTCGGAGAATTCACTGCACTTTCAATACTAAGAAAATAATTTTATACTAAAATTAATGGGTTTTAAGGACATTTTATAATTTAAAGCATACAAGTAATATTAAACATACATTATTTTATTATTAGAACACACACACACACGGGGACACGGAAGAACTCCACTGAGGGAGAAAGAGGAAATCGAAGATGTTTCTTGTGAACTGGGCAAAAAGGTTAAAGTTTTCACTTCTTAGATGAAACGTCCAGAGCTCTATTGCTCTCGGCGAGTTAGGATCTAATATAACCAGTTCAGGATTTCTGACTACAATGAAATGTTTAAAGATAGAATAATATGAAATTTTTTCAGAAATAATTGAAAAAGAGGGAGAACAAAAATTGAATCACACACAAAAAAAAACGTTTGTTATACAGAAAATGCAATTCGCTATAGAGAGAATATTTCACGAAGAAAATCGTGAAATGTTTAAGGTTCCAGGAAAAATTTTGCTATACAGAAAAAATCGCAATATAGAAGTTCATTATATAGAGATTCGACTGCATATACAACTGCATTATTCTAGACTTTGTATGTATTCTAAACACATTTCTTAAATTTTGAGCATTTCAAATAAACAACTGCATTATCTATAATGGTAATAAGAAAATAAGTGTTTTATAGTTTCTTATTCAAGGAAAATACGAATACAAGATTGAAAGTGATTAAGACATACAATGAGAGATCAAATAAATAGGGAAAATAATAATTTTTAACACTCTTTGAAAGTTTTAAATATCATTATTTGATATATCTTACAAAAAAGTAGCTTTTAACACCTGAAGAATCAATTGATTAAGGGGAGTTAGAAACCTCTCTCTTTCTCTATACTGACAATGTTAAATTGGCTGTTTTCGATGTACCCTTTCTCAAAATCTGTTTTATGTACATGCTTGAAATTTTTCATACTATTAAAGTACACCTCTCTCATTATACTAAAATGAGCTTTTAGCTAATTTTGAATTTTTTAATAAATTATGAAATATTTTATAAAACATTGCAAAATTTGACCCATTTTTTACTTAAAAAATTTGTAAAAATTAAATTTTCGAGTTTTTTACAAAAAGCTAATTTTAGTATACATTAGACATCATTATAAATAATTCATAAAAAATTTACATACCTGTGAACAGTTGTTTCTCAGAAAAGGTACATCGCACATTAAAATTTACATTTTGAGATAAATTGATTTTAATGTATACAGTGAGACTTCTAATTGCTTAGGAAATAAAAAAAATAAAAGGCTCAAAATTTAAAATAAAAGTTACATGTTTTGGTTTATATCAGTCGTTACACTTTTAAGCAAAAACAAAGTAATTTGTTTACAATTTTCGCCATTAAAATGGACGTGGCCCAAATTCAATGATTATTTAAAAATACGTTTTAAGGGCTTCTAAATACCCTAGAGTTTAAAGTAAGGTATTTTTAAAAAAGTTAAGATCTATACAGTTTGAAAATGTAAAAATCTCAAATTGTCAAAAAATAAGATTTTAGCTTTCCAACACCCCTAAAGACAAAAAATAATTAATTTCAAGAGACAATACTAAGAAGCAAAGCTAAACGCAAGCATTCTATTTACTTTCAAGGTAACCGGGGATAAATATGCATACATATACAGTGGGCCACAAAATTGTTCGTACACTTGCAATAAAATTTAGTGTTTTCGACTAGTAAAAATTAATATATCAGAATTGCAATTTTTTTATATCTACAACTTATTCTTAATGGAATGACATAATCATTTTTTAAGAATAGTATAACTAATATTTTTTAAAAATTAACGCTCAAAAAGCTACTAAAAATTAAGCAACAAAAATCTTCGTACACTTAACAAAAATCTCAACATAACTTCAAATTTTGTATTTCTTTCTTAATTTGGTACTAAGTAGGATATCTTTTAGTGTCCAAAAAATTTTTTAAACGTCTTGGTATAGATTTAATCAGTTTTTCGTAAATTATTCATCGATTTTAATCCTTGCTTCTGTAATTAGCGTTTTTACTTCCTATTATGTGTTTATTTGCCATGTTTTCCTTTTATTTAAATCAAATTTTCACAAAATATGCTCTACTGGGCTAAATAAAGTGATCGAGAGGTGGTTTCAGATTTTGGGAACAATTGTAGAGGCACCAGCGGCGTACATTGAGAGCAGTGCGCTTGGAGTCATTATCCTGTTAAAAAATGAAGTCGTTTACAATATCCAAAAAACCTTGGGGAGAATAATTTGAAATTTATCTTCAAAATATTTAAATAGAGCTCATGCTTCATAATACCATCAAAAAATAACAAATTACCTAATTCTGAAGCCGATTTACACCCCCACGCAGGAACACTTCCACCTCCCTGGTTCATTAATCCAACTAAATTCTTGGGATTAAGTTGTGAAAATTCAAAATTGATAGCAAATTTATTGGGATGACAGAAAATTCAACATTTTTAGTTCCGATGAGCGTATAATAGTTTGTAAATGTGATAAAATGAGGAATTTTATCCCAAGAATTTATGTGGAACAAGAACTCCTCCACCTCCATGCTTCAGCATAGAAGTGAAGGTGTTCTGGCTTGGGGGTGTAAATCGGCCACAGAATTAGGTAATTTGGTGTTTTTTGATGGTATTTTGAATCAAGAGCTCTATTTAAACATTTTAAAGAGAAATTTTAGATTATCCGCCCAAAGTTTGGATATTGGAGACGACTTCATTTTTTAACAGGATAATGACGCCAAGCGTACTGCTCTCAATCTACGCCGCTGGTGCCTCTATAACTGTCCCTAAAATCTGAAAACACCTCTCAATCACTTTATTTAGCTCAGTCGAACATATTTGGTGTGAATTTGATTTTAAAAAAAGAAAACATGAAATATATATATATAAACACATAATGGGAAGTAAAAACAATAATCACAGAAACATGGAGAAAAATCGATAGAATTTACAAATAACTGATTAAGTCTACACCAAGACGTTTAAAAGTTGTTGTTAACAGTAAAATATATCCTACTAAGTACCAAATTAAGAAAGAAATATAATATTTGAAGCTATGTAGAGATTTTTGTTAAGTGTATGAAGACTTTTTTTCGCGAAATTTTTTAGTAGCTTTTTGATAATTAATTTTTAAAAATAATATTTATACTATTCTTAAAAAAATTGATTATGTCATTCAATTAAGAACAAGTTCCATATATCATACAAAAATTACAATTCCGATGTATTAATTTTTATTAGAGTCGAAAAATTTAAATTGTATTGGAAATTGCAAGTTTACGAACACTTTTGTGACCCACGTCACTTTATGTCATTATAACATCCATATTATTTTCCTAATTGCAATTCCTTATTTGAAAAAAATGCTTGAATTCTTTTTTCTCTTATCTCGAATGATACTTAAAGATAATGGATGTAAAAGAGCCATTTTACTGATATTTGAATTACAACGACTATTCTGTTCGCGCGACTATTCTCTTTGTCTAGACTTACTCCAGAATGTATCGCATTATATTATTACATATATATGAATAGTTACGTCAATTTTTTTTCTTGTTGTAAAATACATTATACTTACTTTCAAGATGAGGTGCCGTAAAATACAATTTATAATTGCAAAAATAAAGACATTTAAAAATGTGTAATGTAATCGAGCCTACCTGCCTGACTGTACTTCTGCGATGACATAATTTCATATTATCTGTTAATTTTCTTTTAAAATTTTCTTGAATATAATTAAATATTTTACAAATATTCAAGTGTCTAAGACTATTTTGCAAGACTAAGTATATTTAAAATATTTAACTGTCATAATTTTAGGAAGAAATATATATGTAAGGTACAATTTAAAGTAGCTTTTAAAATTTATTGAAAATAAATCTATTCAAATTCAATGAATTTAAACTAAAATAGTTTTGAATTGAAAATTAGTCTCGGACATCTCTTATTTTCTTTGAATTTTTTATAGGAAATTCAATAACTATACGTTTCAACTGTACAAAATTAGATATTTAAGTGTTTCCGAGAGGGGGGATCTTAAGTACATATGCACAACTAAAAGCTTAGATGATTTGTTTTAAAGAATTGAAACTAATATATGTAAACATTTTTCGGAATTTTTATTGATAAGAATAACAAACATATATATATACACACTCAGGAACATTGAAAATAGCGACAAAAGAAGAAAGCATCGTATTGAAGTGAAATTTAATACGCATAACACAGATGACACATTCACTTGATCTCAAAAACAAGACAACTAAACGAATACAGGGTGTGCAACGACACAAATACTGGGAAACTTCAATAGCGCGTTGGACCACCTCCAACTGCAATACATGCCCCCACACGGTCCGGCATTGAGTTGATTAGACACCTTATGTTGTCCTGAGGCAGATGGGCCCACAAATCTTGAACAGTCAACTCTAAATCATGTACAGAGTGACACGATGACATCTTCAGTTTTAGTTGATTCCACACGTGCTCTACAGGGGTCAAATCGGGGGAGCGGGCCAGCCATGGAAAAGTCTAAAAATTACGTCGGAAGTCTTGAGCAACTCTTACTGTATGCGGAAGAGCTTTATAAAGCTGGAACTTGCCCCTGGGAGACCATTTAGGAAAGGTCCTACTTGGGGTAGAAGAATATCATCAACGTAACGTTGGCCCGTTAAGGTTCCACGCATCACAATTAAAGTGGACCGGCTATCATAGGCTATGGTCCCCAGACCATTACACCAGCTGTTCGGGCAGTGTGACGTAGAACAGTGTGGGGGGAATTGTACCGCTCACCAGGGCGCCCCCACACCCGTACACGGTTATCATCTGTCCTCAAAACAAACCGGGATTCAACATTAAAAACAACCTTTTGCCAATCTGTGACATTCCACATTGATCTGGTTTGGCACCACTGTAGACGCAGTTGCCGATGTTCCGGTGTTAAAGGCAGTCCACGGAAAGGGCGCTTGGATTTAAGGTTTGCTTCTGCAGCAAAGTGTCTGGAAATTGTTTGTGGAACAATTAATACGCCTACGTTTGCTCGTATCGTTGAACGAGTCACTGTGGGGTCCACAAGTGCTTGCCGCACGATCCATCGATCCTCTCTCTTCGTGGTCTTTCTGGTCGCTCCAGACCCGGTTTTCCGCGCGTGGGTACCTTCTCGTGTCCACTGTTCCCAACAATTTCTCAAGGCACACTCCGAACGATCCACCTGGCCAGCAACACGGCGCATCGACCAGCCTGCAGTTTTCATCCCGATGATCAGGCCTCTCTCTAACTCACTTAACTGTGATGAATCACTTCTAGCATGTTTACGTGGTATGTTTTGCTTACCGAAGTATTCCTACAATCGGTGGGTAATCGTCACGTTTATGAGTCTTCGAATTAGCGCTGGCTTATATAGCAACCTCTTCCTGATTGTAGCGCCACCTCGGCGTGTATGAGCCTGCGTATTGGCACAAACTTGGATCATTTGCATATCACATTACGCTGTACTTCTTTGCAAAGTTTCGCGATTGTACTTAGCTTCTTTCTTGGGTCGCTATTTTCAATGTCCCTGAGAGTATATATATATGTGTGTGTGTGTGTGTAGTCCCCATTATAAGGTTCAAAGACAATATAATCAATACGTAATTTTTACGTACAAAATATTTCACATTTAAAAGGAAAAATTAGTTAAAATTCAAAATTTTCTGTATTTTAAATAACTTAAAAAAATTCTCAGATTATTGCGCTCATTTATATATAATTTTAGATACTAGTTTTATTGACTTACAAATTGAATAAATTTGAAGTAGGTTATACAAGCTCATAATATCATGTACTCTAATTCTGAAATTGTAAAAAAAAGTACAATAGGAAAGGAAAATTTCATTCGATCTCTACTATATTTTTTTCAGTTATTCAAAATATTTTTACATCTGTTATAGTTCACCGAATGTTTGTTCGTGTTTTGTGTTAGGGCGTATAAATATTAAAATTTTTAGGAATACTTTCAAAGGTACCAAAAGCTTGAAAATGTAGTGGAAACATCTTTTTCTCAATCAATGTGTTTTACTTCATTTAAAAAAGTAATAGTTCATATTAAATACTTAAGAAAATTGCAGAAATTCAAAAGATTCATATTATTCTCTTAAGTTCTAGGTGACGCGTCGTTGACAACTAAAACAAATTTGTAGATATTCCTGGTGAAAGGTGATAAATTATTTCGAACCCTACTATGGTCATGATTATTCGGAATTATAGTGCACCAGAAACCTAGAATAATAAATAATTAACATTTCCCATTTCAAAACATTTTAAAGTGTATTCATGTTGACTATTTTACATTTACTGAGCTTTAATGTTTTATTACTTATTTTCTAGAAATAAATTTTAAAAATAGTGAAAGTATTGTATTTTTAGATTTTTTGTTAAAATGAAGCCTCAAAACTTGTATTGAAAAGAACTCAACATATTGGTAATTACAGTCAGAAAAAAGATCATACACAAATTTAGATATTAGTTCAGGGCTTCTCAAAGTTTCAATATTCGCGACCCATTATTCAATCATAATTTTCATCGCACCCCCTCATACAATAACAATGTATTAAATTGAATAATACTACATTTTGACGCTAAAGCTATTATACGACTTTAACCTCTTAAGTGCCACTGGCGTATATAAATGTCTCACTCAGCCAAAGAATTAATTCCCCCTGACGTATATATGCATCTTTCCAAAGTACGAAGTTTTCTGTGCACTGCTATTCATAAAATTATTCCGAAGTCTGTAAAGTGCAATAAAAGGAACGTGACAGTGTTTGTGAAGGGTTTATTTATTTCAGATTATTTGCTTCTTTATTCCTTATCCCCCATTACATCCTATACATGCGCCTAGGTTGAAAATGAGGGGGGCGAATCGTGTAACTTTTAAACAGCAGTTAAGGGATTAAATATAAACAGTACAAATTATCAAGATAAGTGTTAATATTTGTACATAATTTTATATATGACTAGCTCATGAGGTCTCAGTATAAAACACATTGTGTACCACTGATACATTTATAAATGTAATACACTCTGTCGCAAAAAATATATGCACCCAGAAGAAATTGAGCTACATTCACGAAATTTGGTATGCATGTAGTGTATATGAAAATAAACAAATGATTAAAAATTCAGAACAAAATATCATTTTATTAAGCGGTTACAGCTTGCAAAAGGTTAAAAATCAGTAAGTAGTAAAGCCACCTCTGGCAGCTATACAAGCCGAAATTCGGCGTGGCATCGATTCAATTAGATCACTTATGACCCCCTGTGGAAGATCCTGCCATAGTCTTTGCATCTGCGCAGTTAATTCTCCTGTATCTCGGGACGGCTGCAGTTGCCTTCCCAGCGCGTCCCAGACATGCTCTATTGGCGAAAGATCTGGTGACCTGGCAGGCCATGGTAGGACGTCATATCCTTGAAGACATTGTTGGGAGAGTCGCGCAGTATGTGGACGAGCATTATCCTGTTGATAATTGGCACCTGGGCGACTTGATAGCATGGGTAGCACAATCGGCGTTAAAATATCGTCCACGTATCTGCGAGCTGTCAAAGTGCCTTGAAGGACCACTAAAGATGATCGTGTGTCCCAAGAAATTGCTCCCCACACTGTCACACCTTATGAAATTGCTGTATGCCGCTCGACAATAAATGCCGGATCGGACCGCTGGCCGGTGCGCCTCCAGACACGTGTGCGGTGGTCATCAGCACTGAGACTGAATCGGGATTCATCACTGAAGATGACACGTCTCCAGTCTGTCACACTCCAAGTTGCCCGAGGTCGGCAAAAATCCAGTCGACACTGCCTATGATGTGGGGTCAGTGGTAAGCGTCTTAGCGGACGTCGGCTCCTCAAGCCAACTTCGGTCAGTCTTCTCCTTATGGTTTCTCTTGATGGCACTGGATGTCTGGAAGGAGGTAAGTGGCGTTGAATCGATGCTAGCGACGTTGTTGGTGCTGAAGTGGCCACTCTTCTGATTGCACGATCCTCGCGATCATTTGTGTTCCTGGGACGTCCTGACCCTCCGCGACGGTACACTCTACCTTCTGTGATCCACTGTTGCCAACACCGAGCAACTACCATATCGCTCCGACCGAGGTGGTGGCCGATACGTCTATTCGACCAACCTGCTTCTCTGAGGCCTATTATACGGCCCCTATCAAAGTCCGTCAGCTGCTCGTACTGCCGCCGGTTACGTCTTAGAGGCATCCTAAGTCTCAATATCGTCTATCAAAGTCATCAGATTCGTTTGGATAGCCGTACGGCGCTCGTACTCATGCTTTTAAACTCTCCCAGTTGCGCAACTAATATGCGCATAGCACACTTAGCCTTGTCTCATTGGCTTCGAAATTTTAATCATTTGCATATCTCTTACCAGACTACATTCTTGCCGAGTTTCGTGATTGTAGCTTGATTTCTTCTGGGTGCATATATTTTTTTTTGCGACAGAGTGTATATCGGTCTAAATGTGTATTTTATTTTTTACTATGTCAGAATGTATTTATTAATTTACTGAAAAGTAAACAAACACATTTCATTAAATAAAACTTTGTTTTTGACTTTTCAAAAGGCTCGCGCCCCCTCCCCTCGTAGAGTTGTCACGGCCCCAAGGGGGAGCGTACCCCACAGTTTGAGAAACGCTGTATTAGTTGTTTTGGTACACATGCATTTGGTACATTTTGTAATATTGTAGGGAAAGTGTTTACTGTCAGAATGGTGTCGTCACACTGCGTAGTCTATGAGGATGAACTTCATTTCTGTTTATCAGTTGATGCGGAAACGATTTCCAAATCAGTATCATCAGGTGGTAGTAAATTAAGCATCTGTGACACACTTAATAGTTCCAGTTTTGCTCATATTCACTTGATTTTTTTAGGTCTGGATTCATTTCATCTTCTGACACACTTAAATGTGTCGGCTTTAACTTAGATGCACTTGATGCTTTAAAGTTTGGATTCATTCCATCCTCTTCTAGCGTAAATTTGCCTTGAAAAGTCCATACCTCTTCTCTCGCACTAGCATTTTTAATATAATAGTCCATATCGAATGACTGTAATTGGTTGTAGAAGTAATCACATGTAGCAGATGCTTTTTTGCCTCAGAAATTGTAACAGTTGGCTCTCCCTCTCCTTTGGGTCAAAGATATTGTACATCTTTGAGGTCAATGTAAATTAATCATTTTACGATTCTGTAATTTATTCAATATAAATTTAAAAAATTAAAATTGCGAATACTTTATGCATTTTTAAACATTTATTAAAATAAGCAATACATAATATAAAATATAACTATTCCTCTTCAGAGTTAAATAAAAAAATTTATGTAAATCTACTGCTGGTTGTACATTATATAGCAAATATCAGGGGTGTAATTTGTGACGATAATAACGATTTCTCCTTCCTCACGTCGATGGTAGTGACTAGAGGCACAGTTTTCCAGAAAAACCGTTGTTCTGTCCCATCATACACAGAATGGTGTTGGCAGTATTATGCTTTGGGGGACGTTCGCATGGATCGCTTTGGAAGCCTTAGTTTTGCTATAAAATAAAATAATGCTGTGGATTATCTAAATATAACTGCAGACTTGTTGTGCTTTTAGGTGGTTTTCGACTTCATGTTTCAGACAGGAGATGAAATGTACATAATCATTTGAATTTTTTTTTGTAGACTTCTTCACACTCTCCATTAGTTTTGAAAAATGAATCAAATTCTTATTCACAACTGATTATTCCATAAAATCATAAAAATTATGAATAAGTAGATTGTTTTCACAGAAATGCTTAGTTCAAATAATTGAGATGACTTTTAATATTGATAAAGAATACCAAGTCCAAGGTATCCAACTACCCGAAAACGTGGATCAGGTGAAAAATAGACAAAAAAATTATTATTTTATTTTAAAGTTCACTTTATTAGCTTTATAAATATACTAAGTATTTTATTTTTCATTCACTAGAACAAAAGTTACAATTGTTTCAGTAAAAGTAGATCACACTTCCGATTGGTAAATTTCGAACGGAAGTGGCATTTTGAAATCAAACCTGAAAGTTTTATTGCATTCTTTATATTTTTTTAAAGCTATATTTTGAAGTAAAGTATATTTTAATGGTTTACTTAAACCCTACAAAGCAGCCAATCCACTATTATCATTTTCATAGTAAAATTTCAAATCTGGCAATGTCAGTATATCTGTTTATTTACTTCGTAACATCGTTCGATATTCATGTCGATTTTTATGCTACTTTTTTGCCCTGCTTGTTTAAATCAAGATCTATACTTGACAGAAGATTTGAGACTTGGTTCACAGTCAAATTTCCGTCTCAAATACAAACAATGTTCTTTTTCAAAAGAATTCACTTTCACATCAAAAATGAATGATTTAAATCCTATAAATATTTTTGTCTTTGAAATGAGAATCATTGGCGAAGTACATTCAACAAGAAAGAAACTATTCAGAATGCTAAATATTCTTTATCCGTAAAATGTACATTGCATCAACAAGAAATTAAGTTGCTGCAAATTTCGTCACTAGTCTCTTAGTCACACCTATTTAATTCGGAAAAATCCATTGCGGCGTATTCAGATATGAAGTTAAGATGTACCATCATCTTGTCCACATGTGATTTACGTAAGATGTGATCATGTTTACATTAGAAGTACCATCTACATCTCTTTAGTGTGGATGCTACAAAGCAAAATCGTGACTACTGTGCACTGAATGGATGTGTTTAAGCAATGTCTGTGGACTCTGGAAAAATATTAGACATAGAAGTGCTGAGTCAATATTGCTGAATGTGTACAAAACTTCAATAAACACCTGTACCCTACAAAAAATGTGTAATACAGGTATCTCATGTGTAAGAATCACAGAGGTTTATCATCAAATATGAAAGTTGTCGGGGCTTACAGGAATTTTTAAGGATCGAAGCAAACCGTGGTCTTCGATATACATCATATTATGTGGATGATGATTCAAAAGCGTTCACAAATGTGAATGTGTTCACTATGCTAATAATACCATGTCTGGGATTGTTAGCTTAGCTAAATATAAGTGCATAGGATATGGACAGAAGACTGTTAGCCCTCGTTTACGTGGATTTAAAAGATTTACGAACGGCTCAGGTGGGAAAGGGAAATCAACCGACAAATTCATCGATACACTTCAAAATTATTTTAGAATTGCAAATATATGTAATTTTGGCAATTTTTCTAACTGCTATCATTGCTGCATATCCTCATTGTTTCTCTACCGACAAAAACCTAGGCACGAACAATTCCCTTCTGGATCCGATTTTTAGTTCATGTACCGGAAGGCGATTGATTGATTGATTGAATATTAACGTCGCACTGTTCAGCTACACGAGGGCTTTTGGCGACGGACCACGTAATTTTGAACCATGGTCAAGTGACGTGGACGACACCTGAGCTGGCACCCCCCTCTCCTAACTACCACACCACACCAACGGGAGGACGTTTCAGCTCTCGACAGATTTAACGTGCATCGCTGCCCTACACGGCGGGTCTTTAGTGGTACTGGGCTCGATCCTGTGACAAAGCAAGCCACTACCGGAAGGCGAAGCAAGAAGGAAAGTTGTACAAACAAAGGACACCTGTCTAAATCACACGTTGTATTAAATACTGTGAAACCCACATATATGGAATAATGCGACCAATCACTTCTCAAAAATTCTTTACATAGAAAAACCCAAAATGCCAATAGAAAATTAAGTGGCTTTTTGTGGAGCATAATTCTAAAAGCAACTTTTGTTGAACTCTTGTCATTGCAGTTTGGAATACTCTTAGCTGTATTACAAATTAAAGATGGCTTTAGAGAGATTCTTTCTGTGTTAGAACATTTACAAACTCTTCTATGTTGTTTCGTTATGAAAGAATTTTCACAAGTGTTTAAGCAAAGAATTATTTATACAGAGCCAGCATTCTTACTGGCAGCTGCAAAAAAGGACAAAAACTCAGAGGACTTAAAAAAAAAATTGTGTAGTACTCAGAAAAAGGAAAGCATTCCGTATAAATCTGGGGAATTTTAAGCCAACATGTATGCGTTAATACTTTAAAAAATGTATTTCAACCTTTTAAATGTGTTTTACACGAAATGTTTGTTTTCTTAGAAAATGCTGAAACTGGGACTGTGTTAGTTTAAAAAGTTGGGAAAATTATTAACTGGAATTTTTTATGCATGTTCTCTCTGTATAGTAGAAACAGTATTTTAACCTTCAATCTACCAATGGCTGTTTTTTAAACAAAAAACTGTCCCTTACGTGAATATAATCACTGTCTTTTTAAAACAATTTCACATAATAACAAAGATATAGTGTTCTATATATATGTATATAATTTTTGTCAAAATATTAAAATACCTATAATCCTTAATATCCTTTCAAAAATTAATTGCAAAGTAACACATCAAAATTTAAAAATTGAGATTTCATACATTTATATTATGTACAGAATTTACATTTGCTTATGTAATTTTTGTAAATTTTAACTAATGTTTTCAGATTTTAATAATAATAATAAGAAGAATTTTAAGATTTTTTAATAATAAAATAGGAGGTGTTTTCTTCTCTTCTTAATTTTAACATTTTTTTTTCTTAAAAGAACTTAATAAATCTAAAAACTACAAAAAAAATCTCAGTTTTTTAAAAAAGTAGGTTGTTGTAAGTAGTCGGACACACCTTAGTCCATTCTCTTTAGAACTTCGAAAATTTCCTTCTAAGACAAAATACTTACCACTCTCTCTGCTTAGTATCATAATATATCTTATTGTTGCATTTCTTCATTACAGCTACACTTTTGTTGCAAATAAAACTACCTAAATTTTTTATGTTCACCTAAAAATAAAGATATGACAACATTTCTTGAAAAACTTTTGTTTTTTCTTTTCTTGTTTGCACTTTAATCCGACAATATGTTGGAACTGGTCTCGGTATTTCAAAATAGTGGACGGCCTGTTATTTTATGCGAAATACGCAACCACTCTTAGAGAACTGAGAGTGTATATTTTCCGCAATTATTGCGAGGCGAAATAATGCGCAAATTTCACGACAAGTTCATAGCAGGTCATTTAGGAAAGAAAATGATATATTTAAGAGTCAGGGATGTTTGTTATTTTCCCTATAAAGAAAATCTATATATCAATATGTATTAAAATGTGATACTTGCAAAAAGAATAATTATAAAAACGCTTTACAAGCTGGTTCTTTAATACCGATTGTAACTAGTTATCCGGATGAAATAGTTTCATTAGATTTGTTAGGCCCCTACTTCACAAAGGGGTCGAAGTGATACACCCTCAGAAAGACTTATGCCAAAATAATTTCAGATACCCTGTTTGAGAATTATATATCGCGTAATGGAGCTCCTGTAAAAATGATTACTGACAATGGTTCCCAATTCATATCCGAAGTTTTTGAGCACTTAAGTAATAGATTAGGCATAAAGCATGGCAAAGCAGTTGTATGTAGACTCCAGTCTAATAGAACGGAAAGAGTGAATCGTGATCTTTTGCAAATGATTGCAAGTTTTATAAATGATAATAATGAGACTAGGGCCCTGTTTTTACGTGAGTTCGCCTGTGGTTTACGAATGGAAGTTCATGAGAAGACCAGGAAGACCCTAGAAGAGTTATTTTTAGGCAGAAGCTTATTATTCCCTTTCAAAAACTGGTGGTGGTGTCGGATGGAGTAGAATTTTTGGGGGGCAATATTGAAAAATTATTTAAGGAGGCTAGACAAAATACTAGAGTTAAACATGAAAAATGGGCTAAGTATTACCATAAAAGGAGATGAGATGTTAACATTAGGATAAATAATTTGGAGCTATTTCATGAGCTCTGCAACGAAAAAAAGCTCGCGAAATTCAAACTAAAGTTTGAAGGTCCCTACAGAGTCTTGAGTGTTCGAAATAATAATGTGGTAATTTGAAAGGCAGGTAGAAGAACAACTGTTAATATAGACCAAGTGCGAATTTACCTTCAGAGAAAAAGTGATGAGGGAGTGATAGAAGTTGAAAGTTCAGTTAGCAGTGGATCAGAATATCAATCGAGTAGTTTGGAGGAGAATACACCTAGGAGTAGTGAGTTTGGTGAACAACGGGGAGAGCAAGAGAAAAAGACAAATCTTACTGGGAATCAGCGTGGTAGAAAAGAGCAACCAGTGAATAAGCGCAAAAGAAGCATTGGTACGAACGAATCTTTAGTAGGGCTTACAAAACAACAACATAAAAAACAAGACAAGAGGTAACAGGTTACAAGAGAAGGACCCCTCCATCACGGTCCGCGGGACCAGAAGGGAAGAAAACTAGGCAGAAAAACGCACAAAAAAGTGTTGTTGTCATCCTCTTCTTCCACCAATCCATTGAAGAAAAGAATTAGAGAATCAAGAGAGTCGCTTCAGCAAGGAAGATCAAGCCCTTACAGCGTTTGACCCAGAAGTAACGTCACCAAGGAAGCTGGTTCTAGACTTTAAGGAAGAGCAGTGCAAATCCAAGGGGGACCAGTCCTGTCCAGAAGAGAACCATTTAGGAGGCCAAGTCCTTACAATCAACACAGACAGTCCAAACAACAATGTCGGCAATAGTCGGAGCAAATTCTAAGGAGCGGAAGATCCATTCCTCATCTTCTTGGACAGAGTCGACACTCCAGACAGCAAATCGCCAGGAGCCTAAAGGTAGTTCAGCGAGCAGAAGGTCAGCATCGCTTGAAATCCATATTGGAGGCCTCGAGGAAAGAATAAAGGAGCTTTAGCCAGGTTGTATTGACTCATTATTTTTTTTACTGACAGGCAGTCAGATGAATTTTTGCATGAAGCAAGTCTTGTTTTGTTAAAGTTTTATTTGTACAAAAGATTTACACTGCATTGCGGTGCATTTTCCTTGTGGTGTAAAAAATGAACTTTTGTATGCGTTAATTTATTCTCAAGTGGGGAAAGCAATTGTATGATTACAATTGTTTACTACTTATTGATACTTAGTTGGGATGCGAGAATTTCTTGTATTATTTGTTTACAATGAAGGTCTTGAAATTGTGTATAATTGTATATGTATTCATGTATTAATAGATATTAATTTATATCTGGTTTGGAAGACGTAGCGTAGATAGGAAATTAACCATAATGCTAACAGCACTGCGCGATTAAAAGGGAGTTTTTTTCCCCTCGAAAACTAGATTGTGTGTTTATATGTGTAAAAATAATTAACATTTGGCATAGGTGTACAAGTTCAATTTGGTCTGTATATAAATAAAGTATTGAAATTTTTTTTGTACGTCTATTGATCCAGTTCTCATTTCAGGGTGGCTGACCCTGATATATTGAAGAAATTTTCTGACTTAGTCAAGGCAGTGAATATGGTAAAGAAAGAAGAATGGTATGTTGCAATATCAAAATTACGTATTGTACTCGACTTAATTTCTATCGGGTCATTAAGACCTTCAAATAACACACGTTTTCTTCTTTGAGGGGTTTGTGACGGGGGTTTGCGAGAATTTCTACTAATAATCCTCTTGGAGAATCTTTGGACCAGCAATCGCGTTATTTCACAGCCATCCCTCTCAAGAAGAAACCATCATATGCACATTAGCTAGTGCATATATAGTTAAGGTTTAATAATCGTAGATGAGAACGAAAAGGAACGGAGTCGATGCAAGAAGACCTGATACGGTAAGAACCAGAATTACGCCACATTATTATAGGACGGATTTTAGCAACTGGAATAAATTAGTGAAGTTAGGATTAATAAGATAGCATTTATTAAAGTTATACTATTCGGATTTCCTGCTTTTATTCACATGGTATTTGAGCTCTCGTAGTATCATTCTAAAGTTTCCCTTTATAATTTGCTTGTCTTAGAATATAAATCTTTTCCTTTATTCCTTAAGAGTTCATTTTTCTTCTTTGTTCTGATATTGCCGTATTGATGGATTTGCGTTTCTTTGCAAATATTTAGGTTTTCTCATGCATTACTCTCGAGCGAGGGTGAGTGAGTGAGTGAAGATTAATGTCGCACTGTTCAGCTGCACGAGGGCTTTTGGCGACGGACCACGTAATTTTGAACCATGGTCAAGTGACGTGGACGACACTTGAGCTGGCACCCCCTCTCCTAACTACCACAACACACCAACGGGAGGATGTTTCAGCTCTCGACAGATTTAGCGTGCATCTCTGCCCTACACGGTGGGTCTTCAGTGGTACTGGGCTCGAACTCGTGACAAAGCCAGCCACGATCCGATGCCTATATCACTCGGCTACCGCGGCCTCTCTCGAGCGAGGGAGTGAGTGAATATTAACGTCACACTGTTCAGCTACAAGATGGCTTTTGGCGAAGGACCTCCTAATTTTGAAGCATGGTCTAGTGACGAGAACAACAACTAAGCTTGCAGTCCCCCCTTTCCTAACTACCATACGAAAACAGGTGGGGAAGTTTGAGGTCTCGACAGATTTAACGTGTATAGTTCCCCTACACGGTGGGTCTTTAGTGGTAATGGTCATGAACTCGTAACAAGCCAGTCATGATCCCCTACCTTGACCACTAGGCTACCACGGCAGTACTTAACTCTTGGAATGTACTTATTTCAGGAACTAAAACCTTTTAAATTTTAGTTTCGCTTTCTCTCATATTTTACGCATTAGTATTATATATTTATATAAATATTATAACATATTCAAGGTATATTACTTTTTCCTCTATAGCACATTTGAATATACCCAACTGTCCAGGGGCGTTGTGGGTGGTCCAAATCCTATCTGACGCCAATTATATATTCTTTGTAAAATCCAGCTTAGGGCCCAAACCTGACTTTTCACGCGGGTTCTAATCATCTCAGTTACGCCACTGCAAATGTCCTCGACTTCTTTAAATGAATGAAAATAATGAAAGTGCGCAAGTCAATAACCCAACTGTCTTAATCCTACTCCATTTTTTATGTGATTATAAAATCTATATTATTCTCCTAATTGCATTTCCTGAATTGAGAAAATGCTGGGTTTCTTCTGTCTCTTTTCTCGAATGATACTTAAACAGAATGGATTTTTAAAAAAATACCATTCTACTGATATTTAAATTATTTTAATTAATTCAATCTTCTTTTCGACTATTCACTTTGTATGAACTTACTGCAGAATGTATCACTATTATATTATTACATATATGTGAATTGTTACTTTATTCACATATATTTTTTGTTGCAAAATATATTCTATAACCTTTCAAGATGAGTTGCAATCAAATACTATACATAATTGCAAAAATAAAGTCCGTTAAAAATGTGTAATATAACCGAGCCTACCTGCCTCACTATATCTCTGAGATTACATAATTTCAGAATATCAGCTAATTTTTCCTTTACATTTTTCTTGACGATAAGTAAATATTTTACAAATATTCAAATGTCTTATACATGAGATTAATTTGCAGGATTAGGCATACCTAAAATACTTAAATGTTATAATTTCTGGAAATCATTATATGTAAATGGAATTGTGTAAAGTTTATGGAAATGAACTCATGGGTTTTTAGAATAAAGTTATAGAAAATAAAATAATTTTGAATTAAAACTTAGTCCCTAACTGCTTAATTGCTTTGAATTTTTTATGGGTATATATAATTCAATAATTATACGTTTCCCGTGTACAAAAGTAGTCATTTCAATGTTTCGGGGGGAGAGATTTTAAGTACAAATACACATTTAGTAGCTTAGATGCTTTTTTTGATAAAATAAAAACTTGGGTATGCATACGTTTTTCTGAACTTTTACTGAAAAGAATATCAAACCCCTATATATATATATATATATATATGTTTACCATTACATAGTTTTAAAGACTATGTAATCAATATGTAAAGTTTAGGTAAAAAAAATCTAATTTAAAAGAAAAAAAATTGTTAAAAATCGAAATTTTTGTATTTTAAATTAGTTAAATAAAATTATCAGAGTATGGTATTCACTTATATATAATTTTAGATACTACTTTTGTTGACTTTTAATTTGAATACATTCAAAGTATGTTATACAACTTCATAATTATATGCTTGTGCCTGATTCAAAAATTTAAAATAAGTACATTTGAAAAAGGAAAATTTCATTTGATATACTTTATTTTTTTCAGTTATTCTAAACATTTTTGCAATTGTTTAAATCCCCGAAAGTGTTTTCGTGTGTTAGGGCATATTAATATTAAAATATTTAAGAATATTTCAAAGGTTGAAAATAGTTAAAAACCTTGCGGAAACTGCCTTTTCCCACTCAATGTGTGCTTTACTTCATTTAAAAGCAATAGTTTATATTTTAAACTTATATCAAATGCAGAATTTCATAAGATTTATATTGTACTTGAAAGTACTAGGTGACGCATCATTAATAGCTTAAACATATTTGTGCATTCCTTTTGAAAGGCGAAAACTTATTTCGATCACTTCTTTGGTCAAGATTATTCGAAATAACTGTGTACCTGAAAACTAGAATAATATTTAATTACCATTTCATATTTCAAATTTTTTTACTGTGTATTTCTGTCTACCAATTTATATTGATTGAGCTTTAATGTTTTATCTATCATTTTCTTTTAATACATTTAAAAATTGTGGAATTATTGGATAGTTAGAGGTCTTGTTAAAACGAAGCTACTTGTATAAAGTTTAAAAAAAAATTTATTGATAAGAACACATAATGATGTTAAATACAGTCGGTAAAAATGTGATACAATTTTAGATATTCCTTGTTTAGGTCCAGATAGGTTAGAAAGACTTTTAATCTTAGATTATTGTAGAAAAAGTGTTTTTGGTCATTGCTGTCTCCACACTCCGGGGAACCAATGAGGACGAACTTTATTTCTGTTCATCAGTTGGTGTGGGAATGATTTCCAATTCGGCATCATCAGGTGGTAGTAAACTAACCATCTCTGACACACTTAAAGGTGCCGGTACGTAGTTATATTCACTTGATTTTTTTAGGTCTGGATCCATTTCATCTTCTGACATACTTAAATGTGCCGGCTTTAACTTAGATTCACTTGAAGCTTTATAGTTTGGACTCAATTCATCATCTTCTGGTGTAAATTTGCCTTGAAATTTGCATAGCTCTTCAACATTTCTATTAAAATGATCCGTATCGAATGTCTGAAATTTGTTGCAGAAGTAATCTAGCGGATCATGCTTTTTTGCATTAGTAATAATACAAGTTGGCTCTCCCTCGCCTTTAGGGTTAAAATATCGTACGTCTTTCCGTTGGTTTAAATTAATTCCTTTGCGATCCTGCAATTTATTCAACAAAAATTAAAAATATTAAAATTGTACACTTATTATGTTTTTTTAAACAATTCATAAAATAAAAAATACAGCACACATATAAAATATAAGTATTGCCTTTCTTTAGAGTTAAACAAAAATTTTAATGCATAGTTTTTAAAATTGTTGTAGTTCATATTCCAAAATCAGAGATGTAATTTGGGACTTTCAATTTAGCACGACTCAGTTGTTAACAATATGTTTAGGGACACGAAATATTCTTTACATGATAAAAAAAAATGTCACTTAGATATACAGATAGGAAAGTGTAAAGCAGAGCTATTTTCTCTCTCAAACAATTAAATATCTCTAGCAATGACATTCAAAAAATTTATAAGACAGATATAGATTTATCTATAGAGATATATTTCAGTTTCTTTTTTCATCTTAATTTCGTGAATTCTTATTATCTTAAAGATTTTTGACAAATAAGGTCCATTATAAAAATTTATCAACTTCCATTAACTCAAAAATATACAAATTTATAAAGTACTGTAGAGATGGACTCAGAATTGTACCACGTGCCAAATTTGGTACGCGTACCACAGTTTTAAAACCCTTGGTTGAAAGTAATTCGTATCTAACAGAATATTGGTGTAATAGTTAATTTGACATTCAACAACTGGAATTTTTACTTATATTGAAAAAAGTTTATTTAACGTAAATTTATTAATTTCTATTTTCTGTACATATAACAGAAATATATCAGAGTTGCCTAGAAAAATTTTAAAAAGCTAAAAAGCAGTAAGAATTCGTGATGTGGATGGTGGGAGCAAAGAGAAATTTCCAATTCTATTGCAGCAAATTGAAGGTAAAATTTAGAAAATAGTGAGAATTTTGAGTGCTATAAATCTAGTGATCTGATTCATCGTCAAAAACAGTCATAAAAATTTACTTTTTCTTAGATTAACAAGAAGCAGGCCTTTTAGTGATCCGTACGGGTTATGAGTAATTTTGAGCTCTCTCTGTTTGTTAAGAGTTTTAAAAAATTATGAAAAATGTTTAAGCATATTTCATTTAAGAATAAAAATATCTTAGAATTAAGAGTAGCTTGAATCCATTAACAAACATTTCATATATACACTCTATCGCAAAAAAATATATGCACCCAGAAGAAATTGAGCTACATTCACGAAATTTGGTATGCATGTAGTGTATATGAAAATAAACAAATGATTAAAAATTCAGAACAAAATATCATTTTATTAAGCGGTTACAGCTTGCAAAAGGTTAAAAATCAGTAAGTAGTAAAGCCACCTCTGGCAGCTATACAAGCCGAAATTCGGCGTGGCATCGATTCAATTAGATCACTTATGACCCCCTGTGGAAGATCCTGCCATAGTCTTTGCATCTGCGCAGTTAATTCTCCTGTATCTCGGGACGGCTGCAGTTGCCTTCCCAGCGCGTCCAGACATGCTCTATTGGCGAAAGATCTGGTGGCCTGGCAGGCCATGGTAGGACGTCATATCCTTGAAGACATTGTTGGGAGAGTCGCGCAGTATGTGGACGAGCATTATCCTGTTGATAAATGGCACCTGGGCGACTTGATAGCATGGGTAGCACAATCGGCGTTAAAATATCGTCCACGTATCTGCGAGCTGTCAAAGTGCCTTGAAGGACCACTAAAGATGATCGTGTGTCCCAAGAAATTGCTCCCCACACTGTCACACCTTGTGAAGTTGCTGTATGCCGCTCGACAATAAATGCCGGATCGGACCGCTGGCCGGTGCGCCTCCAGACACGTGTGCGGTGGTCATCATCACTGAGACTGAATCGGGATTCATCACTGAAGATGACACGTCTCCAGTCTGTCACACTCCAAGTTGCCCGAGGTCGGCAAAAATCCAGTCGACACTGCCTATGATGTGGGGTCAGTGGTAAGCGTCTTAGCGGACGTCGGCTCCTCAAGCCAACTTCGGTCAGTCGTCTCCTTATGGTTTCTCTTGATGGCACTGGATGTCTGGAAGGAGGTAAGTGGCGTTGAATCGATGCTAGCGACGTTGTTGGTGCCGAAGTGGCCACTCTTCTGATTGCACGATCCTCGCGATCATTTGTGTTCCTGGGACGTCCTGACCCTCCGCGACGGTACACTCTACCTTCTGTGATCCACTGTTGCCAACACCGAGCAACTACCATATCGCTCCGACCGAGGTGGCGGCCGATACGTCTATTCGACCAACCTGCTTCTCTGAGGCCTATTATACGGCCCCTATCAAAGTCCGTCAGCTACTCGTACTGCCGCCGGTTACGTCTTAGAGGCATCCTAAGTCTCAATATCGTCTATCAAAGTCATCAGATTCGTTTGGATAGCCGTACGGCGCTCGTACTCATGCTTTTAAACTCTCCCAGTTGCGCAACTAATATGCGCATAGCACACTTAGCCTTGTCTCATTGGCTTCGAAATTTTAATCATTTGCATATCTCTTATCAGACTACTTTCTTGCCGAGTTTCGTGATTGTAGCTTGATTTCTTCTGGGTGCATATATTTTTTTGCGACAGAGTGTATATATATATATATATATATATATATATATAGTTTGACAAATGTTGAATGGAGGGGGAGGGGTATTTTCTTTTCAATACTAGTGATTGTACAAATTTTAGAATTATCAAATTTATCAATGAAATGTCTTGACTTGTTTCTGATTACATGCCTATTGGTAGGAATTTTGTTTGCTGCTGTTAAATCTTTATTCCTCTTGAGCCAACGAGTAATTAAAGTTTTACTAGATATAATATCTTCAGAGGTTTCTAGAGATGAGAGATTATTTGAGTCACACACACACTCTTTAGCTACTCGGGGATTTTTGGCGACGGAACCTCGCTATTTAATCCATGATCAAGTGACAAGATCGATATCAACCTAAACCTCTCCTTGCTTCCACACCACACCAACGTGGAGGTACATTGGACATTCATATCGGATTTTGTTGCTTGTCTCCGGTTGGGCAGACATGTTTTAGTGCTAGTCTGAGAATGCTGAATATAAAAAAATATCTTGTTTTTTACTTAAGTAAAGAAAAAAAAACATTCTTGTACGCTACGCAGTATCCTACAAATTTCAATAATATTAATTTTCTTGTGGTCCATATCATTGTGAAGCTAGCCACCAAATTTCAGATCAACTAACAAATTAGTTTTTAAGTTACTTGAAGCTTTCTGACCTTAGGTTTTGGTCTCGGTTTCATTTTAAAATATTTTTCCTCTCTTTAATTGAATTGATCCAAAATATTTTTGAGCACAGTCCACTCTTTCAAAGTGAAATGGTTATTAATTTCAATTTTCATTACTAAAATCTTTTTTGCTTGATAATGTTTGGAGTTTTTTTTTTGTTCTTATAGTTACTTAATTATAATTGATTTGAATGCAAATTTTTATTTTAAAAAAATAGTTAATAAATTACAAGCTTTTCTTAAGAATACAAATATTCAGACTACAAGTATTGGAGAAAAAACTCAATGCTTCCATGATGTATTCCAATCTACATAACTGTAAAATATAATAGTACTAAATCATAATATGTCAGTTATATTAGGGTGACTTAAAAACTTTCCGCGCTTCCCCAATTTAAAACTAAAATATTTACATTTTCTGTGCAAAACCTGGAAGATTTGAACTCAAGTTAGTCTCATTATTATATTGTACACAAATGATTTCTGTTTCAAAACTTTTGTGAAAATATTAGGATAGTATTAAGCTGAATAACAGGTCGTCGTAACAAACACTATCAATATTATGCAAAAATATTTTTTGAATTAATTAAAAAAATTTTCAGTCATAATTAATTGAAATAGGGTTTTAACATAGAACGTAAGTTGAAAAGTATTTTTTTAATTCTAATGGTCTGCGGATGGGTCATTAACCATTACAGACCTAGTACATTCCCCGGAAGGTGGTTTCTATTTTTAGTACGGCACAATATAGGCGGAAACCAATCGTCGCAGGAAATTTTGACGCTCAGTTTCCTCGTAGAGGCTCCTGAGTTCTGAAGATGCGAATCTGTACAAGGATTTAATTTTGCTGAGATTATCCAAACCAAAGAGGGATCTTTTACATGCCGAATAATCATACGACATGGGCACTGTCAGTTTTCTGCATCATGAAAATTCAACGACTAGGGCAGGGGTCGAACCCGCAACCTTACGTGCAGAAGGCCAGCAAAAAACCAGCCACGCCACCCAGCTAGCTAAGTTGAAAAGTAACACATTAAGAAATTAGAGCTGCACAGGTATTATGTTTTTTTAAATACATTTGCAAACTTTAAATGCGTTTTTCTAGAACTTTAATTTTATAGTTGTAGGGGTTTTCTAATCCATAAGGTTTTTTCTGTTAAAGAGAGAGTTTTAAAATTTTTGAAGATACTGCCCAACGTATTTTCTATAAAATTTAATATGTATTTATAGGTCTGGGACCTCTTGTTATAATTTAAAAAAAGCTAAATTTAATATTTTAGAAATTTTAGTGTTTTTTCGTGGCGTTGCTGAAAAATAATCATTAAAATCCAACAAGGGAACATATTTTTAAATTCATACAATCTTTTGTTTGCAATAATCTAAGAAACATAAATCATTTAAAATGACAAAAAAAAATTTAAATGGGGCCTTTCGTAAGAGTTTTATATAAAATTAAAACTTTTTATTTTTTAAAAATTGTAAAATAATGACTGTTTAAATTGATTTTTGACTTTCAGAAATAACTTAATAATACAATAGGAATCTAAAATATAAACTATGTCTACTGTTAATATCTGCAAATCCTTTTTTCAGAGAGGGTACTGCGTAGTCTTAATATAGATTTTCTAGAAATTAAAGGACAAAAGCTTATATATATAATGCGTTGCTTGACAAATTACATAAACTGTGACAAACTACACAAAACATGAAGAGTTGATATATTTATGAATATCTAATGTTATAGATCTGTTTACTAGAAAAGTAGGGGAAAAAATCAATTTTTAAAATAATACGAAACTCTTTCACACAATAATTCAAATAAACCTTTTGTCCAAAAACCTTTCGGCTCAGAAAACCAAAAAAATACCATCATCATTACCAAAAGATAAGAGAGTAAACAATTATTAAATAATTTAATTTCTAGCAGTTGATCTTGTCGGTCCTTTTTATTTGAAAGATAATGAGAAAGGTAGGATCTTTATGCCAAATACGTTGCAGTACATTTAGAACTTGCCGTTCACCAGTTAGAGTCGTTATTAACGCTGACTGCTCAACAGAAGGGCCTGGGTTATAGAATTCTAGATATATCCTGGACGTTTGTAAATGTATAGTGTTTGTGTGGCATTGGGGGCCAACTAAATATTCGTCGTGCCACAAGTACTCTCGAAACATATATAGAGACGGAAGAGAGGTAATAATCTCCCGACTACCTCCAGGGTCTTCGCCCATAATATTTATATTAAATAGAGCTGAATTGTACTGCCATCTTTATGGTGCTCAAAGCTGCGGCTAAAGACATACGTAAAACTAGTCTTCTGTCACGAAGAATTTTTGGGCCCTTGATCTGAAATCGTCGATCAATTCGCATCAAAAACAAAACATTTAGAATTTATAACGTCTCTTTCCATCGCAGAATTTTTTCAAAATTTGAGATGGTTTACTTGAAGATGAAGCCTGCCGTTCATTGTAATTGATAGCAGAACAAATTTTGTCAAAACTAATAAAGCATTATGTTATATTGACTGGAACGTTGTAACATCAAATACACATATTAAAAAAATATAAGAGAGGATTAACCCTTTCAATGCTGCAAGGTGGAGAGGATTTCCTTAATATCAGAACCAGATCAAAATCAACAATTAAACAAATATACAAATCCATACCAATTTTTGTTCCTAATAATTTCAGAAACTAAAAACACTTAAAATGATTAAAATATATTAGTAGCTGAACATTTTATAAAATTTTAAATTGCTTAAAAAATTCTTAAATTTTTAAAGTTGTGAAACAATGGCTGGGCTAACTGACTTTTACTCTTAGATTCACGCACAACTTAATATAAAATCTGAAAGTAAAACATGTATTACTTTTATTATTACGGCCTCGAATAAAATATTTTAAAAATGGGCACTGTTCAGCCTTAAAATAAATAAAAACTTGCAAAAATATAAAGATCTAAGATTTTGAGAAAGTTATACGAAAATGTGTAAATATTTGTTTATGCAACATCTCAAATGAGTAAGTACCAATAATAGAATTACATAAAAATAGAAAACATTTTATTTTTGAAAAATTTGTGATTTTTTGCAAATTAAATTAAAATACTATTTTATTTTAAAAATAATGTGCCTTTATAACATTAAACTAATTTAAGACATAGGTATGTTGATGTTTTTTCCAATTACTTAATAACACTGGAACCAATTAATTTGAATAAATTTAAATTAAGATAATCAAATGTGAAAAAGAATGTGTTATAAAAACGATAGAAATAATTGATTAAGATTTGAGTCGTTACACACATGAGTGTCACTTTTAAGTATTCTATTTTATTGTATAAAAAATTATGAAAATAAACACTGTATTTTTCTTACAGAAGATAAACACATTTCCGTAAAATTTTTAATATAATAATATTAACTTATACAACAAAAACACATATATATAAACAAGATTATTTTCAAAACACTCTCACTTTATAAATTAAGAAGAGAAGATTAAATAAGATTTAATATTGAAGATTTAGTATTCAAAAATAAAACTCAATATTTAAAACAACAGCAGTTTTCATATAATATTATTATTTATAGGCTCCGCACTTATTTCAACAGACTCTTAACCAAAGTAGTATGAAAAAAAAAAAAAAGACAATCTCTTACTAAATAATTATCTTTTCAGGAATATTACTTTTAATCATTTAAAAAGGCAATTAGAAAAGAATCTTACCATTATTGGTATCGGTGTTAACAAACTATAGCTGCCTATATCTATACAGATTCTGTTGGATTAATGAAGACCTCAAATTGTCGACCAATCTGTGCAATTTTTTAATGAAAACTGATAAAGTGTTAGTTGAAGTAACCTCCAACGAAGATGAACTGTCATTTTCAACAAATCAAAAAATGGTTAAAATAAAAAAAAATGTACATCATTCTTGTTCGTTCTTGGTCTTTTAATGTTCGTATAAGAACACCTGCTGTTCCGTTACAAATTTACAAAAGAATTTTGAAGTAAAATTCAGAATCACATATCATTCTTTTAAAGATAACATGGTCCGATAAATCAAATATAGAGTCGTAAATTATATATATTTTGTTTCTTTTTAACAAAACTTAATTAATTTGATATAAATGGCTTAAAACCAATATATATTATAAAAGAAATTGTTCAAAGTGAGTATATATATATAACGCTAAATCTAAAATAACCCACTTTATAATCTGAGGGTTTTTGCGGTGTAATACCGCTCTATATCCCATATCCATGAAGAAGATTCCCATTTTTACTTGAATCTAATCGCAAGGGGAGTTACAAGGACTTAAGGGTCGTTAGAGATAAATATTCCTAATTTTGAACTGTTTGACCTACGATTTTAAAATTTAGTAATAATGTTTCTTTCATGAAACACAGATCTTCCGCAAAATTTCTTTTGCAAGAAATTGAATCCTAAGTGGCATTATACGGGATCAAGGGGGAAATTAATAAATGTTCGCCTTTTAGAATATTTACACCTACATACTTGTAATTTTATGGGAATGTTCCATTCAAGGAAAAGAGTTCCGCTACAAGAAGGAGTTTGTAAAAAAATTACCCCAAAGGGGATTTCCGGGAACTTAGGTGACTTTTGATAAATATTCTGGTATTTGAATTTTTACAACATGCTTGAAATTTTATAGGCGCGTTCCTTTCATATATCACAGATGCTTACGATTTGCAATTATAAGTATACATGCAAAGTTGATAAAGGACTTTAAAGTCATTTGTAGACGCTAAGTTGTAGGACATTCACATGTCATCAAAGAAAAAGAATCAAAAAATCAAAATCAGTGCATAGGTTCTTAGCTGTCAGAACAAATTAAACAAATTAATCCCAATGCAAGTTTTACGGAACACACAGCTTATCGAACACTATTGGATATGAAAGTGTACAACAGGCATCCCACTTGTGCGCCTTTGATGACCAAACGTCGTAGTCAATAAAGTCTACAATGGGCTCGGAAACATCGAGACTATCCATGTATAAATGAAAGTTACCTCCTAAGTTGAATACTTATCTCTCCTTCCTCACATCGATGGTAGTAACGGTATACGCCGTTTTCCATAGAGACAGTTGCTCTCCACCATTATACGCAGGATGGTATTAGCCAAATTATGCTTTGGAGGATATTGTCATAGGTGACTCTAGAACCTATAGTTTTTATATAAAATTAATTGAAACTGGGGATTTTTTAAAACATAAGTGCTAATTAGTTGCGTCTTTAGATAGCGCCCGTGTTCCCAACTGGAAATGGAATTTTCTAACCGGGCAAAGCCTTTTCTTACAAATATAGAATTACGTTGGAGTGGTTCTATCACTATAATAGTGAATTTCAAGTATTGTCTTTGCCATTTAAGTTTCCATATTTTAATCCAACACAGTAAATTTTAGCTTTCATGAAAAGCTCAAAAATCTCCGATCCTCGAGTGATTTGCGAAGAACTTATGACATCCAGGCAAAGGGCATTTGCAGCTGTTTTGCAGACCATAGATGGTGCAACGCATATTTAGTAGGTGTTGATAATGTATATCCGGAGGCATTTACATCAAAATCGCTTCTCAAGCAGCTTAATGATAAGAAATTATTAAGTGTACTGAAATGTATGACGAGGATGTGATGGACTAAGATGTAGAAAAAATTTATTGAAAATCAACAAGTGAAGTGATTTTCAAATCCAACCTTACTTTCGTTCGGATTAATCTCTGAAACATAAATCACTTAACATGACTTCAAAATTTTTAAAAAAAGAGCATTTTATAAAAATTATGAAAAACTGTAAAAATTCTTAATGTTTTTAAATTGTAAAATAATGGCTGGTCAGACTGAATTTTTGCTTTCAAAATAAACTTAAAAATATAATTTGAATATAAAACATAAATTATATATTGACTGTTACTGTGTCTAAAAATTGTTTTCTCTAAAAGAGTACTGTTTAACCCAGTAGCAGGCGCGCTCTCGATTCTATTGCCAATGGTCACGCGGGGTGACTGAACGACCCAATCCTTATTTTTGTACTTATTTTTATTGTACACCATAAAAATCGAATTTTCAATGATTAATTTAATGAAGAGAAAGTATACTTACCTACTTTTAAAGATTTTTCAGTTTTTCTTTGATAATTGGAGAAAAAAAATATCAATCAAACTGAAACTAGAGGCTTCCAATGTGCGTAACTTTAGTAAAAACAAAAATCAAACAAACTTTTTGCTAACTTTAAAGGAGTGTTACTTGCCGGCAAACCTATCAAATTTGGTTTAAGTTAGTGTAAGTTTAGTGCAGTAAATGATCAACAAACAGCGTGTTGAATTTTTCCATAATTATGACTTTTAAAAAGTGTGAAGTCTGCCTTTTGGTACAATTAAGGATTCATATTTTTCTGGATGAAGAATTTTAGGTAGTATTTGAAAAGTTCCTCTTCATCTTGAACTTTCCATTTGGAATCATCACTTTTCTCAGATTTACTTTCGCTATCATGAAAAATCTTCATTATTTCAGCATTATGCATTTTCCCTTGCTAGATCAGTCTCAATTTTCTTCAAATAGATTCCAGATGCCCATTTTTTTAATATTCTGCTTGTTTAAATTTATAAACCGTAATAAGTTTTAAAATGCATTAATCACAACCACTAAGTTATTCACAGGGTAGAAATGTAGTATGTCCATAGAACATATTTTGGAATAAAAGTGGTTGCGTAGAGAACTCTGTCAAAATAACAACCACTACAAAAGTAGAAGAAGAAATGTAACAATTACATTTTAGTTCTCATGAAAACTGTAATATAGGGAGGTATTGTTAAGGACATTGGTAACAAATAAATAGTTTCCCAAAAACTAATTTCATGATCCTGGTTTGACTCTCGTCCCACACGCCGCTGCCGGTTTAATAGAACATAAAAATCCTTAAGGGAATACCTTCATATATTTGTAATTAAAATTTGAAAGTGTAGCAATATTTTTCAAAGCTCCGGTATATTTAGTAAACTATTTACAATATAGTTCACAGTCTTATATTGTTTTAAATCTTTCAAGTACAAGCGTCCTCATAATCTGACTTCCTTGGTAATTAAGACATAGTTCTGGAATACGATGTTGATCTACTTTAGCTGGTTTTTCCCTCCACCCTATTGAAATCAGCATACTTTAAGTGGCATCTTTCTCTTTAGTTTCACATATATTATAATGCTTCCGTATGGCATGGTAACAATTTTTTATCCAATTATGATTCATTTCCTGACTTATTGAAAACATTTAATGTCCTCTAAAGTAGTATCCCGAAAACTATTTGAAGAATATAACTCAATTGCGCTAAAATGAATAGTTTCCATTAAATCTAAATCTAGAGTGGCAAAATTACTGATGACCTTGCCTTTAAAAATAAGACTACTTACATTTTGAAAATTCTCATTCCAAGCTGTATTATTTTGCTCCTCTCATCAAAACCATGTCCATTAATAAGTTTTCAGAGTGGGAAAAGAACAATTTGAATTTGATGAAAGAACAAAAAGGATTCTTATGGTTGTTGTTCAGGTATCGAAATGTTTGGTTGTGCTCTGTGTATTCGAATGGGAAATTCGGTTAAATTTCCATTATTTGCAAGCTTTTATTTAACTTGCAATGTAAAATGTCCGGGTGGAATCTTGCAACTCAGTTTTGAAGCTGATCTCTTCAACCTGAATGAAGCTGAAATTTTGTATACACGTTTAGTTTGGATGACAATGCATGTTTGGATGATTTATATTCCGATATCACAATTAGTTAAAAAGATATTAATTGAAAACCTTTTACCTCTGTTAGCTTTTTGGTCTGCCAAGCAGCTTATGGGATTTAGCTTAAAGAGGTTCCGATTTTTCGACCTTTTTCAGAAACCATCTTATTCTTTCTATCAAACGAAGATAAAAAATAGTTACCTAATCGGAAAGATCATTTATTTCGCCACGATATGGTATAATTCTTTTTAAAAAAAAAAGATATTTTCTATTTTTTACAATCTTTTTCTTAAAGAAGTCAAAATCGATGCGTTTTAATAAAAATGATTTCTAAATCATTCCGTATGAATTATTATTTCTTTCGTGTTATATTGAATTGATATTCTGCAACAAGAAATTTCAGGCTTTTCTCTTTTAGAATCAGTCATTTAAAAAATAAAATACCTAAAACTTTTTTTTACGATTTTTCAAAAATACTTCAATTTTTAATAGCTTTTTAAAAACTTCTTCCTTTTTTAATATAATCGCAACGAAAATATTTTTTCGCTTGTAGAATAGTATTATCAAATTTTGCGCAAAGAGTAAAAAACTTGGTTCAAAATTACGGATTTAAAAAAAAATGCGTTTTTCGTTTTTAATATAGTACACTCATGGACGAAAAAAATTGCACACCAAGAAAACATTGCGGGATCGTAACGAAACTTGGTATGAAGGTACATGTTGAAAAGATATGCAAATGCTTAGAAATGCAGCGTGATTGCGCATTACGTATAGCCGGTAGAAGGCGTTTAACGTCGCTCTCCGTCGAGTATAAAACAGGTAACCAAAGCATGCTTGAGTGTGCTGAATCATTTACAAAGGAAGAGCTGAGATAGACATGTCATTACGCCGTTTTCGAAGACAATATGAGCAGCTGTCGCAGTTTGAGAGGGGGAGAATCATCGGCAAGATAGAAGCTGTGTGGTCAGCTGGCGATTAGATTGTCAAGTAGGCCGCACTCTGATTGTGTTGTGAAGAGGTGTTGGGACCAGTAGATCCGAGGGATGTCATTTACAGGAAGACCAGGCTCAAAACGCCCGCGACAGACCAGTCGTCAAGAGGACCGCCACATCGTAAGAAATGCACGCGTAAAGCCAACTGCTTCATCGGTCGCCATCCTGGCTAAGGTAGAACTTTCACTAGGTGCCCCTGTCTCTTCTCGAACCATACAAAGGCGTCTGGCGGAAGGACATTTGGTAACACGGTGCCCTTTACGTGTGCTGCCCTTGAGGCCCACTTATCGACTCCTCCGTTTGGAGTGGTGCTGCTCACGAATAAACTGGACTGCAGCGGAATGGAACCAGGTTGTTTTTAGTGACGAATCCAGTTTCAATCTCAGCAGTGATGACAATCGTGTTCGTGTGGGGAGACCCAAGGGTGAATGCCTCAATCCTGCCTTTGCTTTACAGAGACACACCGCTCCCACAGCTGGTGTGATGCTATGAGGTGCCCTGCCATGTCCATGCCATCCTGCAACCACATGTGTTGCCACTCCTGCAACGGCTCCCAGGAGCCGTTTTTCAACAAGAAAATGCTCGGCCTCAGATGACAAGGGTGTCGCAAGACTGTCTCCGCACTGTTACTTCCCTTTCTTGGTCTGACCGATCCCAAGATTTGTCTCCAATTGAGCATATCTGGGATCATTTGGGACGGCAATTTGGGCATCCTACAAGGTTGAACGAACTAGAGACAAGGTTACAGCAAATATGGAACGAAATGTCTTAAGACATCATATAGAACTTGAATGCCTCAATGTTCGATTGTATCGCATCGTGCATTCGCGCTTGAAGGGGTTCAACTAGGAATTAAACCCAACGTTCTTTTGCCTTTTTCTCTGAAATAAATTATCTATTTTCTATGTTTTTCTAATCATTTACTTATTTTACAGTAGTCATTACGTATGTAAAATTTTGTTTCATGTTGACGACTCCTTCTTGGTGCGCTAATTTTTTGTTCATGATTGTATTATAGAAAAAGCATAAGAAAAATGAGTTTTAATATTTTAATTAATTTTTTTTTTGCTTTGTCCAATGATTTTTTTTGGTCTAACAGTGTTTATCCCCTTCCCATTATCCTCTTGTTGCTGACCGAGAGAAATATCAGTCATATACATATGTGGGCTGGCGGGACAAAATATTGAATACCTCTTACCTGGCCTGTTCAAAATTAACCGGCAAACGACCTTGCAACAATGATGCATTGAATGAAATTAACAGACTGAGAAACATTTGTCCAGCGATAACTAAAAAGTAAAAAATAAATTAAAAGTAAAAAAAATCTTTTTAAAAAACCAGAATTTATTTAAATATTCTAAAAAGAATAAAATAAATTTTTCTTTAAAAAATTCTTTTTTGCTATCAACTTATAAAACCATTACACAATTTATGATATAAAAGCTTGTCGCGAGATTTACTTGAGTCGATAAATCAGCAAATTAAATAATTTGATTTGATCGATTTAAATTTTTAAAGTTTTCAAACTAAGTAAATGCGAGTAATTAAATCTCGCGACAAGCTTTTATATCATAAATTGTGTAACGACTTTATAATCTGATAGCAAAAAAAGTTTTAAAAGAAAAGTTTATTTTATTCTTTTTAGAGCATTTAAATAAAAGCTTGTTTTTTAAAAAGATGTTTTTTTACTTTTAATTTATTTTAATATCAATATGGACCAATATTACACAAATGAAGGCCACAATTTTTTAAAGAGTTACCTTTGTGTACAGTGTAAGTATTCTGCTTGCGCGAACGAGCCACCAGTGAAGTGAGATTGGGTGAGACTCAGGATCTGACAATTTATTTAAACATGTTCCCCTTTTGATTGCCTGACATTCACGTCTAAAAATGTAACTAATTTTTCTCCCAAGCATTTTATAGTGGTGCACAATCAATTTGTTTCAAGAGCTTTGAATCTTATCTTTAATGTGTCCACCAAATAATCTTTGACTTCGAACATATGAATACCACCATTTCTCTACCCATTATTAATATCAGTTCCGTCATATGTTATTAGTATCAGTACCGTCATATAGAATTGGTATCTGTACAGTCATCCATTATTAATGTCAGTACCGTCAAACATAATTAATATCTGTACATCCATCTGGCTTAGTAAAAGTTCCTTGTTCATTTAGATAAAATATTATACTAGATACTATGTTTTGGTGAGGAGTGTTCGGAGACACATGGCCAACTTAAAAAAGCGGGTTCATTGATGATACAATAATTTATTTTTCTGACTCATTGTTCGACGAAATTATTTTTATTTAATTCTTTCAACAACTGATGTTTGATATAAAGAGTGATATTTAGGTGTGTCGGTATAGTATACATATTAATAAGTATAGTATATTAATTAATAGTAGTACTTCCATAAAGAGATCGGGCTCCTTGGCGCTTTTCGATCGTGTTTTCTCAAAACCCTTGGTGAAATGGTTTAAGCAAATGACATGTAGAGAACATCACCCATAAAGACCTTTTCAACATAATTAGGATAATCAGAACTAAAACAAATGTTAATTATTAAATGTTTAATATTATTGAGCACATTACATCATTTTTAACTAACAAACAATCTCAAGCAAATGTCTTTTTTACAATATTGTGGGGAACAAAATAACTATAACATCCAAACTTATCCAGTCTTTTATCTTTCGTTCACTAGAAACAAAGTTATTAATGTTTCTTTAAAAGCAGGTGACACTTCCGGTTGATAATTCGACCGAAAGTGGCATTCCAAAACCAAATGTGAATGTTTTTTTTTCGGATTCCTTCCACTTTTTTAAAACTTTATTTTGAAGTAAATTATATTTTAATATTTTATTTAAACACTACAAAGCAGCCTAAGCTCTAATTCTTTTGAAAGTAAGTTTTCAAATCTAGCGATTTCAGAATATTGGGTTATTTACTTCGTAACATGTTTCGATAGTGCTGTTAATTATTGCATTTTGTTTTTTTTACTGAAATCAGTTCACTTCAGCTTTTCGCACTTCCGAAAATGGTATTTTAAATATTCTTTATATATCTGCCATGGAGCACGGAAGACAAATTCGACAAAAAAGCGAAAGTTAACTGGAAATTTTCGCACTGCCCAAGAGAAAGTTAGCGATGAATGTATTAGTTCAGACAAATTGATGAAAGGATTAAGTGATCTGTCATTGAAAGTTCATTCAGGAACTTTTTATTGTAACAGAATTTTCGACATCGAAATATTAATGTCAATTTTTATTGTTCTTTCTTGCCCTGTTTGTTTTAATCAAGAACTATCTAGACTGAAGATTTCAGACTTGGTTTGCAGTCACATTTCTTTCTCAAATGCAAACAATGATCTTTTTCAAAAGAATACACTTTCACATAAGATAAAACTAATTTAAATCCTTTAAATCTTCGTCTTGTCTAAGAAACATTAATCACTTAAAATTACAAAAAAGCTTAAAAAATGGGGCATTTTATTAAAGTTTGAAAAAAAAAATTGTGAAATAGTGGCTATAGTGAAATTGACTTTTAACTTTCAGAATCAACTTAAAACTATTATGCCATTAAAAATATGAATTATTTTTTCTAATAATACATATTTACCTCTTAATACACCTTAATATAGATTTTCTAGAAATTAAGGCCAATAAGCTAATATGTGTAATTTGTTTGTTGACACATTGCTCAAATGATGACAAATAACAAAAAACTATAACTTACAGCAAGTAAAGAATATCTATGTTATAGATGTATTTACAAGAAAAGGAGGGGAAGGGGGAGTGATTGAACTTCAAAATACGAAAATCTATCAGAGAAAAATAAAAACAAAACAAAAAAAAACATTTAGTCCGAAAATTTCTTAGCTCAGAAAACCGAAACATTGTCATCATCTTTACCAAAAGATAAGAGAGTATACAACTCTTAAATATTTCAAATTGTAGGACTTGATCTTGTCGGCCCTTTTCATTTAAAAGGTAATGAGAAAGGTCGAATCTTGTATTGCCTACCACTGCCATATACCATGCAGTATAATTACAACTTGACTTTCATCAGGTATAATGGTCAGTGGCAATGGCTGCCATACCGTAGTTGGAATTCGGCATGGGCAGGTGGGGGGTGTCTTTCTAAATATTCGTCAAACTGCAAGTCCTCTCGAGAGATGGGTGGAAGTGGAAGAGAGGTCGGAATCCCTGACTCTTTCCAGGATATTCACCGATAATATTGATATTGCACCGAGCCGAATATCACTGTCATCCTTATGGTACTCAAACAAGCGGCTAACAACATACGTAAAACCAGCCTCTTGTCACGAAGATTTTCGTGGCACTTAAACTGACACAGCCGATCAATTGGAATCAGAAACATTTAGAACTTATTGCGTCCCTTTCCGCAACAGGACATTTTTAGAATTTGGGATTGTTTATTTCAAGAAGAGGCGTGTCATCCATTGTAATAGATAACATAACAAATTTTGTCAGAACTAATAAAGCATTTAGTTCTATTGACAGGAACGTTGTAACATCAAATACATATATGCAAAATTACTTATAACTAAATTTTCTTCCGAATAATCTCAGAAACATAAATCACTTAAAATGGTTAAAATATTTCAAAAATTGAACACATTTGGTAAAATTTTAAAAATTCTAAAAATTCCAATTTTTTAAAATTGTGAAACAATGGCAGGGTAAACTGACTTTTTACTTTCAGAATCAACTTAATAATACAATTTGAAAGTGAAACAAATTTTTTTTAATGTTACGGCCTCTAAAAAATTTTTTTAAATAAGGGCAATGTTTAGCCTTCATATAAATTAAAACAAAAAGAAAGATCTAAGATTTTAAAAAAAAATTATACAAACAATTAAATTCATTTCTAAATATTCGTTTATACAATATTGCAAATCAGTAAGCACATTTACAAAAATACATAAAAGTATAAAGTTTTTGTTATTGCAATAATTTTGATTTTACAAATTCAATTAAAGTAATGTCTTTATTTAAAAAATAAGATGCATTATGTAAGATTTAACTAATTTAAGACATAAGTATATTCATGAATTATATTCCAATCACCCAAAAATACTGAAATAAATTAATTTGAAAAAAAATTAACTAAAGGTAATTGAATGTAAAAAAAAATTCCGTTGAGTAGGATAGAAATAAATGATTCATTATTGAGCCATTCACACATGATTATCACGCTTGATTATTCGAATTTATTGCATAAAAGAAGAATAAAAATAATGAAATAAGTACTGTTTTTATTACAAATTTTTATCCGTTTTCTTGAAATTTATAATGTAATAACATGTATACTTATGCAACCAAAATACTAATATATAAGCCGATATATTTTCGTAACACTTTCCCTTTATAAAATAAGAATAAAATATTAAATAATATTTAATATTCAAATGGTCTTCATTTTTAGTATTCAAAATTAAAACTTAATATTTAAAAAACGTGAACATTTTTAAATTAATATACTCAATTTTAATTTTTATAGGCTTCGCATTTATTTTCCAACTGAATTTACCAAAACTAATATGAAGAAAATATTATATGAAGAAAACGTTAAATGAATAATTATTCATATCTTTTTTAGAAAAAGTACTTTATATCATATAAAAAGGCAATGAGAAAAGAATTCTTACCATTATTGGTGTTGGTGTTAATAAAATATAGTTCACAGTAACTGAACTGATTGTTCTGGATTTATGAATTCACAAATGTCGACCACTCTGCGTGATTTTTCAGTGAAAACTGTTAAATAGTTGTTTCAAATAGCTTCCAACGAAGATGAACCGAGATTTTCAACCAATTAAAAAATGGTTCAAATAAAAAAAAACGGTACTGTATTCTTATTTTTTATTGGTTTTAGTATTCTTATAAGAACACCTGCTGTTCCGTTACAACTTTTAAAATGGATTCTGTATTAAAATTATTTAGTTATGACTTGTATTCACAAAACTCTTTTAAACATCACGTATTATATATATATATATATATATATATATATTGTTTCTTTTTAATAAATCTCATTAACTTCAAAAAAGGCTTAAATTAATCAATAAATATTATAAAAGGAGGTATTTAATGTAAAAACCACTAAAAAAATACCTCCAGAGCAAATAGCTGTACATTCTAGGGACTTAAGAGGGTGACGTATAATCTATCTCTTATCCATGAAGAAGGTTCCCGTTTTTACTTGTACCGAGCCCCAAGGGGCGTTGCAAGAGCTTAAGGGGCGTTAAAGATAAAGATTACTGTTTTTGAAATATGAGATCTACGAACTTGAAATTTGGTAATCATGTTCCTTTCATGGATTAAACGGCTTCCACGAAATGTGTTTTGTAAAAAAACTAAACCCTAAGGGGCGTTATGGGGGACTAAGGGGGTAATTAATAATAACTCCCTTTTTTGAATTTTAACACCTACAAACTTGAAATTTTGTAGGCATGTTTTTCGTTCATGGATTAGAGGTCCGCTACAAGAAGCATTTTTTTAAAAAATTACCCCAAAGGGGAATTGCGGGGCGTTAAGTGGCGTGAGATAAATATGAATCTACGAATTTACAGCGAAAATTATGTAAAAAAATATTTGTTCGAGTAATTGCTCCGAAATGTCTTACTATGTAAAATTTCATAAAAATAACTTTCAAAATATAAAATCGGAAGTCAGATCTGAAGAATTAGACATTATGAAGATACCACATTTTTTAATGAACTCGTCTGAATAACGCGGAGGCTAGGCTGTTAAGTTAAAATGAGATTTAATTCTTGCTAGAGAATATGTATGGGATTACTTTTTAAGTTCAATTCATTAGTTCAAAGGCAAACATTACAATATACCTAAATGCCCGAATTTTGCAAATGATTTAAATAACAAAAGTAAACATTTGAATGCACCTAACTCTCCGCTTCCTTAATTGAATTACACTAACAAAAAATTATTTCAATATACCCAACTGTCTGACTTCTTTAAATGAATTAAAACATTAAAAGAGAACTAAGATTAATATTACCCAATCCAATAATTAATATTCAATAATTACACGTTCAGCGTGTTATAATGAGCGATTTCATCGATCCGAGGGGGGAGGTGAGGGGAGTGTTAAGTACATATACACTATTGAAATCTTAGATCCTTTTTTTTTTGTTAGAATGAAAAATTATTTTTGTGCACTGCTGTTTGTCAAAAATGCAACAAAAGGAAGGAATTATCAGAATTAAATGAACTTTGCAGCAAATATCAATTATAGGATGTTACGTAAATGGTTAAATTTCAGACCCACCGCGCATGTGTGGCCTGTGTATAACCTTCTGAACTGAGACTGAAAGCGTATAAATAGGCTGTAGTGTTATGTTAAAAATAGTTAATAATTATTTCTTAGCATCCAAAGTTCAGAGAGACCTAACTATGCTTCCACGACGAAATGAGGAAAAATTCCAACAACTTACGTAGTTTGAATGGGGGAGGATTATCTGCCATCGAAATGGAGGATTTTCCTATCACGAAAAGGAGCTAGTGTGCAGCGGAACAGATCCACAGAGTGATACGAATTTGGAAGCAATGGAGCGACGAGTACCGAACAACTCGAAAAAACATTAAATTGGGCGACGGAAGGTGGCATCATTGCGCGACGTTACGACACATGCTAAGCATGGAGGTGAGTGACCGTACAGCTTCCTCTAGGCAGTTGTTAGCACGTTTGTCTACTGCTACAAGTGTACTAATTCGTCAACGTCTGCTGCTCCGTGGATTCCGTAGAAGGGTTCATTTATACAGGATCCTCTTCACGACAAACCATCCACGGCTGCCTCTGCAAAGCACAGAGCCTGGCAAGAAGTTTGGCTACGTTTAGGAATATGTTTACTTTCAATACTTAAGTTTATAAATAATTCAAAATATATAAACAAAAAAGGGGAAGATAAAGAAATAATTCCGATATTCATGTTATATTGTTTACATGGGAAATCATTGAAGAGGACTTGGAACCCTTTGAGCTACTTTCTTTCTTAATGTATTTAAAAATTATATTTTAACCTTTTATATAATGTTTCTATTCCAGAAAATTATACGAGATTAAATTTTTCACATATTATTCAGACAATCTTAAAAAATTAAATTTTCTGAATAAATGAAAGAAGCATTTAGTCGAAAAAATTATTAGCTCAGAAACTAAAGCAAGATCCTCGTCTTTACAAAAGATAAGAATAATTTTAAAGTGTAAATATTATCCTTCCTTTTCACCTCAAAGTTAATGAGAATGTTAGGATTTTGAATTGATCAAGCGAGCCATATTGCGTGCAGTAAATTAAGAACGTGTCTTTCTTAAGGTATATTGTTTAGTGACACTGATGGCTGTGCTGTACAGGCCTTTCTTCTAATTCTGGATAAGGCATTGATGTTTTTAAATGGATAGTGCTTGTTCGGCTGGGGGGCTTTCTAAATAGACGTCCAGCTGCATGTCCTATAGGGATATCTGAGATTGAAAGGTGGGCTTCTGACCAACAACAGGGAGTTCACCCATAAAAGTGAGATTAAAACGAGACGAATCGTATTGTCCTCTTTATGTAGCTCAAAGCTGCGGCTAACGTTATAGGTAAAACGAGCGTCTTGTCTCGTTAAAATTGCCCTCGATCTGACACCATCGATCAATCAATTGGCATCAGAGACAACACATTGGGAGCTTATTGTGTCTCTATCCGCATTAGAACTTTTTTAGAATTGGGATTTGGGATGGTTTATTTCAAGAAGAGGCCTGCCATCCTTTGTAGTAGATAATAGAACAAAGTTTGTCAGAACTAATAAAGCTTTAAGTTCTACTGACTGGAACGTTGTAACGTCAAATGCACATTTTGAAAAAATAAAGGGCGAGTTTAACCTAACCAATGATGCATGGTGCAGAGAATTTCGTTTACAGAAGGGACAGATGAAAATCAACAAGAGAACACATTTTTAAATCAATACTAACATTTGTTTCTAATAATCTCAGAAACATAAACCACTTGAAGTGATTAAAATATTTTAAGAATTGTGGAACTTTTACAAAACTTTTAAAAAGCTTCAAAAGTTCTGAAAAATAATGGCTGGTCAAACTGACTGTTTACTTTCAGAATCAACGTAATAAAATATATTTTAAAAGTTAAAAAAAAATGCTTTGACTATTACTCTCTCCAAAATTTTGTTAAAAGAAAGGGCACTGCGTAGTCTTAAAATAAAATAAAATATACAAATTCTGTAGATTTATTACTTTCAAAAAAATTCACGAACAAAAAACTTCGCTTTTTAAATATTCGTTTACACAATAGCTCAAATTAGTACGAACTCATGACAGAAATACATAAAAATAAAAATCCTTCATTTTTGAAAAAAAATTGATGTTATAAATTCAAGTAAAATAATATCTTTTAATTATAAAAATAAGATGCATTTTCTTAATTTTCAACTATTTTCATACATAAGTATTTTCATGTGGCATATATTACAGTTATTTAATAACACTGAAATAAATTTATATTACGGTGATTGAATTTAAGTATTGAGTCAATACATGATTGTCCCTCTAAATTGTTCTACTTTATTGTATAAAGGAAACAAAATTGAAGAAATAAGCACTATTTTTATTACAAACCTTTTACTCATTACCGAAATTTATATTGTAATAGCTTTCATTTGTATTCTCAAAATACAAATATGAAAGCCGAAAAATTTTCATAAGATTTTCTCTTTATAAAATTAGAATAAAATATTAAATAAGGTTTCTTAATAAAAAAGAATAATCTTTATTCAAAAAAGGTATGCTTTTCTTGTTCGTTCCTGGCTTTTATTGTTCGTTTAAGAACACCTGCTGTTATGTAACATCTTTCAAGACGAATTTTGCACTAAATTTTTAGAGTACACTCTTTTAAATTGTACATGCCTTGGTAAAGAAATTTGACAGAACCGCTTAATATAAATTTTATTTCTTTAAATAAACCATAATTAATTTCATAAATGTGTGAAAATCAATTTATATTATAAAAGAAATTGTACAATGAGCGTACCACTAAAACTCAAAAACGAATCCCGGTGAGATCAAGGGTGTATATTGTGTGGCAGCCCTCTATCCTTTATCCAGGAAGATGGTTTCCGCGTTTTAAATTGACTCTAGTCCAGTGTTTCTCAAACTGTGGGGCGCGCCCCCCTGGGGGGGCGCGATAACCTTACGAGGGGGGCGCGAGCATATCGAAAATAAAAGATTTAAAAAATAATTAATTTACTGGAATGAATTAAAACAAAATACTTTCAGACATAATAAAAAATGCACTTTTACTCTGATGTAAGTTATAGGCCAGGGATGGCGAACCAATGGCACGCGTGCCAATGATGGCACGCGACAGAATATTTTGGGCACGCCATCGATCAAAAACGATTTGCATTTTGGCTTAAAAAATAATTAAGTTTACTATTAAGTATTATGAACAAACGCGAGTGATCCGTCGCGATGCCGACAAGTGGGGAGCAGACTCGTTTGTTATGTCTTGCGTAAATACTTCGTATATTATAAATTGCTAATGATGCAAAGTTTATCTACGCATAGTGTGTGTACGTAACTATTTCTAAATATATTCAAGTTGTTTAAAAACATATTCTAACGTTTACATTAATAGTTCAGCTTGTATATACATCTAATTTATTAATGTGATCTAATTCTTGTCTTGTAAGTCTAATTGGTAAAATAGCTCTCACTGCTTTATTTTTAAAAATTTTAATGATCTGAGACAAAAGCGAAAGATCAGACACTACAGAAATCTCCTGCAAGCACTCAATTTCTTAAAAACAAATAAATCTGCCCATGAGCCCGCAGTCGTGCGCAGTCAGTAAAAAGGGGTGTTTTTTGGCGGGGGGAATCAAGCGAGAGCACATAGAATAGTTAATTTCATCGACACATCTGTACATTTAAAGTTTTGTGTTAAATTTATGATTTTTAACTGGTATTTAATATGGCTAGTTCAACAAAAAAAAAAAAAAAAAAAAGATAGTAAGTATAGCAGAGAATTTCAAACTTGGTGGGCTGATAAATATGGCATGATCAATAAAGGTGACAAAGCGGTGTGTGTTTTATGTTCTGGAACAGTGGTATGCAGAACATATATCGTCTGTAAAACGGCATTTTGAAACAAATCACAAATCCTTTTGTGAAAAAAGCGAACCAGAGCAAAAGAATTAATTGCAAGTGCAATAAAAGACAGAAATAAACAGTCGACGTCTATATTTAAATATGTAAGCAAAAGTTGTCACACAAGTGCGGCAAGTTACTCAGCTGCAAATGCCATTGCTCGGCATGGTAAACCTTTTAAGAGGGAGAGTTTTGAAGGAAGCTTGGTTGGCATGTGCGCCCTCACTTTTTGATGATTTTGATAATAAAGATAAGATAATTCAGCGCATCAAAGATGTTCCTCTATCTAGAAACACAATGAAAGATAGAATCTTGAAATTGGCAGAAAATGTTTCAGATCAACAAAAAATGACATTAACTCCGCTCCTTTTATATCGCTATGTCTTGACGAAAGTATTGACACTACTAAATCGGCACGTTTAGCTGTCTTTGCTCGATATTGTGTAGAAAACATCATTAAGGAAGAATTAATTGCGATAACATCGTTGTTAACAACTACAAAGGGCACAGATATTTGTACGGCAGTAAGAAATTCGCTTGCTGAGAAGGAAATTGATTTGAAAAAATTGTTTAGTAACCACTGATGGTGCTCCAAATATGGTAGGCAAAAAATGGCTTAATTTCTTTATTTAAAACAGACGTAGGACACTCGATTCTTGAATACCACTGCATTATTCACCAACAAGCCTTATGTGCAAAGAGTGGTTCAAGATTTCTTGATAATGTAATAACTTTATTCACAAAAATAGTCAACCTCATATCGTCACAGGCTTTAAATAAACGAAAGTTTGATGCTTTGTTGAATGAAGTCAATTCGGTGTATAATGGCTTAATAATGTATAACAATGTTTGCTGGTTGAGCCGCGGGAACGTACTTCAAAGATTTGTTGATTGCTTGGAAGAAATCAGACTGTTTCTACAAAATGAGAGCAAAATTGAACAATACCCACAGTTGATGGATATTATGTGGCTTTTATAATTGATGTTTTTTACAGACATATGCCAATATTTCAACAAATTGAACATAAAGCTTCAAGGCCCGCATAAAACAGTTATCGTCATGATGGATCCGCTTTTGAAGCTAAACTATATGTTTTCAGAAACGATATTATTACAAAAAACTACAAGTACTTCCCAAACTTGAAAAAAAAAATATCACAGATTTAGATGCCCAAGAGAAACGAAACGAAGAAAAAGTTATTGATGACTTTATTTCCATAATGGATTCTTTAATCAAAGAATTTTCAGCGAGATTTTCTCAGTTCAAGGAATTATCGGAAACGTTCAAATTTATTATGTACCCTGATGTGATTTCGTTTGATAAACTGAACTTGTCTCAATTCGATTGGTTGGAAATTGAAGAACTTGAAATGCAACTGATTGATTTCAGTCTAGTTCAATATGGATTCAAAAGTTTATTGAAACAAGGAAAAAGTTGGAATTGATTGAAGCAGAAAGATTGACAAGCAATATAAGTAAAAATACCAGTAACGAAATTTTGGAAACATGGAATTCGATTCCAGACGCATTTAACTGTTTAAAGAAGTTGGCGTATGCTATTTTAACCATATTTTCATCTACCTATGCCTGCGAGTCATTATTTTCAGAGATAAATAACATCAAAGACTCGCTTAGAAACCGTTTAACAGACGACTCTAATTCAGCATGCATTCTACTAAAAGTAACATCTTATAATCCTGATATAAGTTATTTCTCATCTAATCTACAACAGCAGAAATCACACTAATGTTACTTTAATTAAAATTACAAGTATAACTAAAACATTTACTACTATACAGTGCAAAATGTATTTTTTTCGTATTAAATAAAGAATTTTGATTTGTTCGTATTTAGTTTTATTAGTTGTTCAATAATCACAAGTCAAAATTATTTGATGGCACGCCTATAACTCATTAAACGTTTTTTTAGAAAAAATGGCACGTTGACCCAAAAAGGTTCGCCCCCCTGTTATAGGCGATATCAAGTCATCAAAAAAAAAAAAAAAACTTCTTCAATACTTAATTAGCTATCTTTGATTCTATAACCAAATAAAAAATATTTTATTTAATTTGCTGTAATCCCATGATGAGAGAGTTTTTATTACGTTTTCTTTTTAAAAATAACATTCTACTCTTTCAGAGAAAAAAACAGATCCCAGATCCAGAATCGAAAAATTCAGGAACATAAAAATTCATCACTGTCATTATTTTTGAAATACTGCACATTATAGCTGTAATTTGTTTGACCTTCTAAGTTATTAGTAGAGTTAGTTATAACCCATCTCTTATGTGTTTATTTCTCATTTAAGGAAGTTGTAAGTAATGTATTTCTCTATTGCGCTTTTTTCCACGTAAAACAGTTTTATGATATTTGGAAAACCACGGAAAGCACACACACACACACACTCTTTGATGGATTACTATGCGAAGACTGAGACCAAGAGGAGTATTTTCAAACATAAAGCATAACAATTGTTTTTAGCAGTAACATACATATTATCATAATGAATACACTTTTACCCGGAAGTGGTCGCGCGGGACACACAGATCACGAAATTGTTGATTCTGGCAGAACTGTTTATTTGTCACCAAAGAAAAATTGAAGAGTCCTTGAAAGTAGGTAAGTAACTTTCTCTTAGTTAAATTATTCACTGGAATAACGATTTGTATCGTGTACAATAAAATAATTATAAAAAAAAAAGGATTGGGGTGACTCAATAACCCTGCTAGATCGTATCGAGTGCGCGCCTGCTCCCAGGTTAAAACATGTTGAAGTCTTTTGCTTTAAAAATATTAAAAATAATACAATTATTCTTCATCGGAATTTTATATTGTTGTTCATTATTTAACATCAACTATAAATGCTAATTCTGTGAGGATTAAAATTAAAATTCGCTTAAAACTAATTATAATTTGAGCAAGCATTTAAAAAAACCTTTTACATTTTTGTAAACATTGTCGCGCACTTGGCTTTAATGTTTGGCAAGAATGTTTTATTTTCTTTTAAACGAACTCATGCAAAGAGCGCGTACTTCGGCCGGTATACTTTTTAATGTATCAGTGCTGCACAGAGTATTTTATAACTATTTAACTAATACTAAATTAAGAACAAGTTTAATAAGTATTAACGACTTCCATGGGCTTGTTCTACAAAGCAAAGTTTTTATAAGGAATGCTTATGATTAGAAATTGACCCTCTGAGTTATTTTTCTATATTTAGCAGATATCCATATTTTGTCTTCTAAGCAGTCACCGCATTTTGCAATATGTTCAATTTAAAAATTAGAGAAAGGAAAAATAACGTAATAATTGTCCTATTACTTAGTTAATTTATTTTTTTGCTTAAAAGTAGTATTCAAAATTTAATACTTATGTTATTAATGTGTATGGTTTATAATTAAGATCTCGTATTGTAGCTTTAGCGTCAAAGTGAATTATTATTGCATTTAGTGCATTATTAATGTATAAGGGGGGCGCGATAAAAATTGTGATTGAAAAGGGGGGCGCCAGTATTGAAAGTTTGAGAAGCACTGCTCTAGTCCCAAGGGGCATTGTGACGGCTTAAGTGTCGCAGCATATAAATATTTTATTTTTCGAACTGTTGGACCTAAGACTTGAAAAACTTTGCAGGCATGTTCTTTGCATAAAGTAGAGTTCCACTACACAAAAGGATTTTGAAAAGTTGACTCCAGAGAGATACTGCGAGGGCTTAATGGCCGCTATCGATAAAAAAAAGTAAGCGCACTCATTTAAGAATTGTTTTACATTTTTCTATAAAATTATTTGTATCAGGTTTTATGCTCCTTCAAATCAGTTATAATGTCAAGAATAATATTTTTATTTTTGGAAAAAAACCCGCGCGAAGACAGGTACTTCAGCGAGTAAGATATGAAACCTTATATTTATTGTAAAACTTTACTCATACATTTTTATTTATTTGATTGATATTCCAGGAAATTTTTATTTCAAGGGTAATTTGATAAAATTTTTATTAGTTTAGGTTAATTAAATTGTTTTCTGGTAAATAATGTGGTATCTACATTTTTAACGCCATTATTATTAACTACACGAGTCAGGGACAAATTTGAAAAAAAAAATGAAATAAATAACGGTTTCATTGCGTGAAATAAAAAAAAATCTGGTTTAGAAAATAATTTTATGAAAAGTTTAAAAATAAGGTGAATTGGTAAGATTAGTACAAAAATATTCGATATAATAGTGTTCAGAATTTTTGGCTTATAACCTCTATATGTGGATGAAGTACATAAAAAAGTTTTTATATTAAGAATGCAACAAAAATGCTAACTATTTTATAATTTTGGAGAAAGAGTTAAGCGTTTATTAAGGGATTATAAAATGAATTTCCTCCTGCAATAATTGACTTAGACTCATGAAACTAGATTTACAAGTATTTTAAGCTATGCATATCAAAAGTTCGTGTGTGTTTTAAGCTGATATAATAGATATCCAATAAATACTTTTTTTATGAATTCTTATTGAAATTACCTTGAAAAAGCTGATAAATTCTAAATAATACTATTTTTAAGTAATATAAATATAGCTTTGATTCAAAACTTCATAACAACTTTTGTTACATATACTAATATCAACAGTTAAAAAATATAATTGGCGCAATAGAGAAAAAGCCTTAGTTTTTTAATGAAGATAAACTGTTTATTTTTTTCTGGTATAAATAAGTTGAATGGGTTTATATATATTTGCCATTGGAAGGTGAACGGAAAGGAATATAAAAGTAATAATAATAGAGTTTTTTTTAATTTAGATTTTTCTCGAATTTTATGTTATAGAAAATTATACATAAAAAATAACTTAGGACAAAAAATATTACTTGAACTTTTGACTCATTTTTGTCAATTGAATCGTACTGTCACCTTAATATTACTTTTTGAAAGTTTTCTCTTAAATGTAAACATTGATTACAACTGTTTCAAAATCACATTTATAGAATGCAAGAAGATTCGATGTTATAAAAGCTTAAATGACGATGAAACGTGATGACGATTTTTTCAGGAGAAATAGTGCTTGGTTTGTAATAAGATATTTGTTTCAGTATTTGCCCTGAATTTTCTAGTACGATTAATTATATAAAAGTATGTTTAAAAATATGAAATTGAAAGTCTGCTTAGAATAATTTTCTGTGAAATACACTGTTGAGCTAAAATGCACATACACATTATGAACACACCTTATTTTTAATGAACTTGTCTGAATGACGTGGAGGGTAGGTTATTAAGTTAAAATGATAATTAACTGCAACTGGAAAAGGAAATGAATCATTCTTGTACTTGCTTTTACCAGTGATGTGAAAGGACGATAATTTAAGAGAGTTTGGTAGAAAGCATATTGTAATGACTCCATAAACCTGAAAAGTATCTCCGAAACTGCATGTCTGGTAGGTAGCTTACAATTCCCCATTATAATGATACGTGTGATGTCAAAAAACATAACGTGACATCAAGCTGTAGTACATCTACGCGTCATCAAAGAAAAAGGATTTCGTAGATTGCCTCGCTTGGAAAAACGAAATTGGTGTCTAATAAGTATTCAGCTTTCCTCACAATTTAATGTAGATCCAAATGTGTTTCGGAACGTAGAATTTAGCGAATACTATTGGATATGGAACGCACAGCAAGGGTCCCACTAGTGCGCCTTTGTTAATCAAACGTCGTTGCCAACTACGCCTACAATATTTTCAGAAACATCGAGACTACCCCATAAAAAACTGACATTTGCATCGTAAGTTGAATAATAATTTCTCCTTCCTCTCATCGATGATAGTGACGGGAATAGCAGTTTTCCAGAAAAACAGTTGTTTTCACCCATCATACATTGCCTCGTTTTGTCAGTATTATGCTGTGGGGAACGTTCTCATGGGCGGCTCTAGGATTCTTAGATTTGCTATAAAATAAAATAAAACTGCAGGTATTCTAAATATAACTGCTGACCAGCTGCATTCTTATAAAGCTTTCGAAATCCTCTTTAAGATTGGAGATGCAATGTACATAATCATTCGAATTCTCTTTGTTGTAAAGTTCTTCAAACTCTCCATCAGTTTTGAAAAATGAATCGAATTCTTATACACAAATGATTCTCCCATAAAGTCATAAAGATTATGAATAAGTAGTTACACTCACGGACAAGCAAATTAACGCACAAAGAAATAATTGAGGGAACGTAACGAAACTTGGCATGAAGGCCGTTTCTACTCATTTGGCATGCTAATATGTTGTAATTCAGTGTGATTGCGCAATACGTATGGACAGTAGAGGGCGTTTAAAGTCGTTCCCCGTGGAGTATAAAACATGTAACCAAAGCTTCTTTGAGTGTGCTGAATCGTTTACAAAGTAAGGGCTGAGGTAGACATGTCATTGCACCGTTTTCGAAGACAATAGGAGCAACTGTCGCAGTTTGAGAGGGGGAGAATCATCGTCACGATAGAAGCTGCGTGGTCAACTCGGAGAGTAGCTCCTCAATTAGGCAGCTCTGATTGTGTTGTGAGGAGGTGTTGGAACCAGTGGAACCGAGAGATGTCATTTACAGAAAGACCAGGCAAAGGAAGCCCTCGACAGACCAGTCGTCGAGAAGACCATCACATCGTAAGAAATGCACGAATACAGCCAACTGCTTCATCGGTCGCCATCCAGGCACAGGTAGCACCTTCAATAGGGGCCCCTGTGTCTTCTCGAAACATACGAAGGCGCGTAGCTGAAGGACATAATGGATCGCTGCGCCTATTTCGTGTGCTGTCCTTGACACCACCCATCGATGCCTCCGTTTGGACTGGTGCCGCGCGTGAGGAAAAAAGACTGCAGCGGAATGGAACCAGGTCGTATTTAACAACGAATCCAGATTCAATCTCAGCAGTAATGACAATTGTGTTCGTGTGAAGATCCCGTGGGGAATGCCTCATCCAGCCTTTTCTTTACAGCGACAAACCGCTCCCACAGCTGTTGTGCTGGTATCCGGTGTCATTGCCTACAATATACGGCAATCCCTAGTATTGATCCGTGCCAGCAAGACAGCCCAGTGGTATGCCCATGACCTACTGCAACCACATGTGTTGACACTCATGCAATGGCTCCCAGGAGCCATTTTTCAACAAGACAATGCTCGGCCTCTAACGGCAAAGATGTGACAAAAATGTCTCCGCACTGTTACTACCCTTCCTTGGCCTGCACGATTCCCTGATTTGCCTCCAATCGAGCATATCTGGTATCATTTGGGACGTCGAGATGGGCATTCCATGAGTTTGAACGAACCAGATACAAGGTTACAGCAATGACGGAAAGAAATGTCTCAAGACATGGTACAAAACTTGAATGCATCAATGCCCAATCAGCATCTTATCGTGCATTCGCATTAGAGGGGGTTCAACAGGGTATTAAATCCTCCGTTCCTTTGTCTTTTTCTCTAAAATAAATGATCATTTTTCTTTGATTTTTTTCATTTACTTATATCAAAGTAGACATTACGTATGGAAAATTTCGTTTCATTTTGTCGATTCCTTCCTGGTGCGCTAATTTTTTTGTTCATGAGTGTATTTTTTAAATATGCCCTGATAAGATACGAAACGAAATCAATTTCCCTCTCTTAGCTATTACTACTTAATTGTTTTTACCGTTTGGTTTAATTTTCCTTTTCTATATTAACTCAAATATACATATACCTAATAAAACTTCCACACCTAACATTATTGGTAAAAAAAGTTCATTTATTTCTAAAAATGCACAGAAATTTATTTGAAATAATGTGTCAAAAATTAACAATAAAAAACACGTTTCTATATACGAGGAGAAATTTAACAATCAAAATGTATTCATTTTGTGATATGATTAAAATTACACAGCTGACCACACAAAATGAAACACATTGAAGAAAGCATGGAAACGATGTCAAATTTTCATCATGATTTGGCTGCGATGAAATATGCAAATAATTAGCATTAAAGCTTATACAGACATCACGGGTGACCTTAGTGCTAACCACAAAAACATTATAATTAGAGAACACATTTTTTTTTTCTTTAGCTGCTTACCTATACCTCAAGGTTGACGTCGAGTGTCTTTTGATTAAGTTTCTGAATTCCATTGAGGAATAATAGTAGCCTAAGGGGATTGCGGATCATCTTTCAGAGGAATCGGTCAACGTGATGGACGAAACCAGGAAACTGTGATGAGGATATGTCATCGCTGGATGTAGCAGGAAGCGACGAACTGATAGGGTTGATTGCTCTCACCTCTCAGCACCACTGCACGTAATGACAAGTGGATTGTGAACGTGACATTGATAAATCGTGCTGCCACACCACGAATAAATTTAGCACAGTAAATTTAGAGAGAGTCTTTCACACATCATTCGGTGTTCACTCGTACCGTTCGACGTCCTTTGCAGCAAAGTAGAAGGTTCTCAAGACGCCCTTGTTTCGTTTACTCTAACAGGAAACCTCAGGTGTTTGAGCCGCAAAACATGGACAATGGAATCCAACGACATTATGTTTACTGACGAATGCCGCTTCTGCTTACAACATCACGATGTTTGGTTTGAGTTTTGAGATGGCATGGTGAGCGGCTGCTGAATTGTTGCGTTATGCATCCGACGCTAGTCCTGCACCGGGTATCAAATTTACTGTGGTTTTCGATTTTACTACCGCAACCCTCTGGTAAACGCTGCAGGTAATCTAAACAGCCAGCACTACATTTCTAAGGCGGTTCGAGGTCGTGATCCTTCAATACATTCAGCGCTTGCCGTAAAACATATTCTAACAGGATAAAGTGCGTGGCACGCAATTTAAAATTTCTTTACATATCAGATTGAATTGCTTCCTTGACCTGCTTTATCTCCCGATCTATCACCAATCGAAAAAGTGTGCTTCATGCTTGCAAAACTACTGACCCGAGATACGCCACCAACTGCTACACCAGATCATTTTTGGCAATAGGTAGAAGCTGAATGGACTGCTGTTAACCCAAGTATACACCCAAAGCCTGTTGATTCTTTGCCGATGCGTGTGGCAGCGGTTATAGCCAAAAACCGGAGTTACACTAAGTACTGAATTTTTCATCATTCACACATCACAAGAGGTTTTAATTTTAATCGTTTGATCTTTGTACAACATGTTATCCTCAAAAACATTTCGCTATGATATATCTGGTTCTTCTTGGTGTTGATTTTTGTGTGGCTAGCATTTTATATTAAGTGTAAGTTTACTTTTCATTTTAAGTAAAATAAAGTAATAATTTTTATTTATCCAATTCATCTGCGTATTACATGTAGAGAATTTAATATTTGATTAAATAAAGTAACTTATTTGATGTTGATTTTGCATGTATGTATACAATATAAATATATTACATAGTTTGAAGCGTAGGAGTATTGTGTAAATGTATATTTATACTTTATTTAAAATGGCAGTCATTACTCAAATGTGATTTTGTACAAGAAATACTAATTACTCTTTGTCTTAAGTTTCGTGATTAAAAATATAAAAGGATTAATTTATTTCAAATGTATAAAACTATGTATGTGAGTAGACAATATAGCACTTTTCTCTGATATAACTTAAAAACATACTGTATGTTCAGATGTGTAATATGATATGCAATATATGTAAAAAAATAAAATGATTCAAACTCAGTTATTACTCGTATACAACACATATAACATAATTAGTATTCATTATATATTTCACATATGTAAAACATGCACATTCTATAATTCAAAAACATACACAATCATCTCAAAAGTCCTGATTAAAAAATGCTCCTTTCTATTTTTAAATTTCCATGAAGCATTATTTTGTAAAATCAAAATTAAGGATAATGAGTAAATTTAGAATTAAATATATAGGGAAATGTTTTAAAAGACCTAAAAAAAGAACTAAGTAATAAAGTATTATTTCCAATGAATAAAAGATTCACAAAATTGTAAAGAAAAATATTTTGCATAAACAAAACTTAATTGGCAGTATAATTTGCTCACTTAAGATTTGAATATGGGTACAAAATGAGTCAAGAGGGGGAAAAGCAAATTGTACTTTCGGAAAATTAATAATACCCTTTTCTCTTGAATTTCATGTAAACCTACTTATACTGTTGACTTCCTCAAGTATATCAAGCTTTTATATAAGCTGAGTTATCATCTTGCAGTCAGTCACGCCGTTTTTCGATTTCTCAGAACAATCCCATGTAACCCCATGTGTTCTTTTCTCCTAACAATCAGTTCATTTGGTTTTTATGCCTCTTAGCTTTTCCTTTACTTCTTAGGAGCTCATTTTTCTTCTTTGTTCTGATACTGCCGTATTATTGGATTTTCTTTTCTTAACAAACATGTTGGTTTTCTCATACTAACTCTCAAGTGAGTAAGTGATTGTATATTAACGTCGCACTTTTCAGCTACGCGAGGGCTATTGGCCACGGACCTCGTAATTTTGAACCTTGGTCAAGTGACGAGGACGACATCTGACCTGGCACCTCCCATCTTATAACTTCTACACCACACCAACAGGGAGACCTTTGAGCACTCGACAGATTAAAAGTACATCGCTCTCCTACAAGCCAGCCACGATCAGATAAATTGAGCATTAGGCTACCACGGCCGTACGTAACTCTCGAACTGTACGTATTTCAGGAGCTCAAACCTTTCAAAGTTTAGTTTCTCTTTCTCTCAGATTTTACGCATTAGCGTTATTTATTTATATAACTCAATGCATTACTTTTTGCTCTATAGCACATTTAAATATACCCAACTTGTCCATTGGCGTAACGTACAACCCCCGCATTGCGTGAGGACCAAATCCTAACTAACGCCAAGTATGTAACCTTTCTAAAATCCAGATAAAGGCCAAAATCCTCACTTGGCACAGGGGATATAATCATCTAACTTACGCCACTACAAATGTCTCCGAATTCTTTAAATGAATGAAAATAACGAAAGCGCGCAAGTCAGTATACCTAACTGTTTGAATTCTACTTCATTTTTTCATGTGATTATAACATCTATATAATTCTCCTCATTGCAATTCCTGAACTGAGAGAATGCGGGGCTTTTTCAATCTCTGTTTTCGAAATATTTAAAGAGAATAGATATAAAAATTAGCCATTTTACTGATATTTAAATTACTTTAATAAATTCGTTTTTCTGTTCGACTATTCTCTTTGTAAGGACTTACTCCAGAATGTGTCACATTATATTATTACGTATATGTGAAAAGTTACTTTATTCATTTATTTCTTGTTGTAAAATACACTCTATTAACTCTCAAGATGGGTTGCAATAAAATACAATACATAATTGCAAAAATAACGGCATTCAAAAATGTAAAATATAACCTAGCCTACCTGCCTGACTATATCTCTGTGATGACATAATTTCAGAATATCAGATAATTTGTGTAATTTGTGTTTAAGTTGAGTAGAAGTTTTAAAATATTTTCAAAAACTTTCAAGCACAAAGCATTACACATATATAAGAATATATCTCTTAATTTCTATTAAATCTACATTAAGTGTAGAAAACGAGATGCTTATTTATATTCTGATCCTCGTACTATTACTCATACATACCTCCCCATCCAGAGACAGACAACAAAACATTATATTAATCTTCTAGATACCTCCTCTTTAGTGCGGTGTGTAAACTAGGAGGGGGGGTGCCGTCTCAAGTGTCACTCTCGTCTCTTGACCACGGTTCAAAATTACGAGGTCCGTTGCCAAAAGCCCTCGTGTTCATCTTAATTCCGTAAATTCCTATTATATTGGAGATGTTTGTCAAATAAGGTCCATTACGAATTCCTCAACTTCCATCCATTCAAAATTGTACAAATTTGTAAAGATGGACTCAGAATTGTGTACCACATGCGAAGTGTGGCACGCGTGCCACAGTTTGCCAACCCTTAGTTTAAATTAATTCGTATTTAGCAAAGGATTGCTGTAATAGTTAATTTGACATTCAACAAGTGGAATGTTTACTTACATGAAAAAAAAGTTACTTAAAGTAAATTTATTCATTTCTATTTTCTGTACATATCCATAAGCTTAATTAATTAAATTATTATGAAATTTTTTTTAATAATACGTTCAATATTTTCTTTTAATTTCTTTTATTTATTTTAATTCGATTAGTTAAAGCTGAAAATTTAATGTATGGTGAAGGTTAATTTTTATTGTTACTTGATTTTTTTAAAAAGATTTTTGTAAAATTATACTCGTTGTGTAAATGAATCGAATTGTGTAATTCAATCGACGATAATCAACACATGGACGAGGGTCTTTATTTGGGCTTTCTACTAAAATAAGGGGCGAAGTGTAATCGGACTGTCCTATCTCTATTACACCCAGTTCCAACAAACGTTTAATATCTTCTCGCAATATGTTAATTTGTCTCGGAGACATCCGATAAGGTTTTGTTTTAATGGGCTTGTCGGAGATCAGTTCAATATTCATTCGCATCAAATGAGTCGTCCCAGGGTCTGGGGAAAACACGTCCTTATTTTTAGTAATGACTTGTTTTAATTCGTCGATCTGAGAGGGGGATAGTTTAAGTTGCAGTTGACTTTCCCGCAATATTTCGTGATAGTCAAACTTCGTGCATTGTTTATCTGGATAAGGAATTTCAGCATCTCCCTCTATGTCATCTGAGACCTCTTTTACAACCAGGCTTACCAGCTCGGGTCTCCGATGATACGGTTTTAGTAAGTTTACGTGATAGATAGTACTACGGTCCCTTCTTCCTGGTAGATCTATCACATAATTTGTATCCGAAATTCTACTAAGTACCTTTCCCAGCCCTATCCAATTCACCTCAAGTTTATTTTGTTTAGAGGTAGCTAACACCATTACCAGATCCCCTTCTACAAATTTCCGTTCCACGGCATCGCGATCGTACCACGTTTTCCTTTTAAGTTGGCATTCTTTCATCCTAGTGATCGCAATATCTTGGCAACGTTTAAGTCTATTATTTAACTGCAATATATATTCCACTACCGATTGACTCGTGTTTCCCTCCTCCATCCATTCCTCGTAAACTAACGTTTGGGGTGTTCTCAAATTTTTTCCCACGACCAACTCGGTGAGACTGAAACCTGTACTCTCGTGCGCAACCGTTCTGAGAGAGAATAATGCTAAAGGAAGAACCCCCTCCCAATCTTCTTCCGATTCCACGCATAAAGCCTTAATTACGCGCTTGATGGTTCTATGCACTCGCTCCACTGCATTGCTTTGGGGGTGGCTGACTGATGACCTCGTCACTTTGATGCCGAACTTATTGAAAAAGGTGGTGGTCAATTCACTAGTGAAAGAAGTTCCCAGGTCGGATTGTATTTCGCGCGGGAATCCTAACTTAGAAAAGATACTCAAGAGGGCGTCTATTACGCTCGGGGAAGTAATACTCTCCACTGGAATAGCTTCCGGGTACTTAGAGGCTACGCAAATTGACGTAATCAGATATCTGTTTTGCTTTGTTGAGACAGGGAGAGGTCCCACAGCATCTATATTGATTTTAGAGAATACCTCCGAAATAATCGGCACTAATTTCAGGGGTGCTTTCGCTTTTCTCTCGGTTTCCCTACTCGTTGACACGAATCGCAAGTTTTGACGAACTGCTCCACGTCTCTGTACACGTTCGGCCAAAAAAATGCCTTAGAATTCTATCTTTGGTTTTCGTCACCCCCAGATGCTCCCCTATTTCGTCATGGCTAAGTTTGTTAATGTCAAGTCTAAACTTTATGGGTACGCATAGCTGTCTGACCTCCTCCCCTCGCTTAGTTTTCGCAACTCTAACTAATTTCCCCTGATGACCCTAAATTCTTTGTCTATTCCTGTTAGGGCCTTATCCCATAATGGTTTCAGATCGGGGCATTTTCTTTGTTCCTCTTTAAATTCAACACCATTCACTTTCGCCAAACTCTTTCCCCCTTCTCCTTCAAAAGCAGGAATGATAAAGCTATCGTCTTCCCCTCCCTCGGACGGGGGGGGGAATCCGTAAGTTCAAGCTCCTCTTCGTTCGCCTCTTTTTCTTTCTCGGGGGAAAATCTTTTTTGTTTACTTTTAGTCACCACTGCGTTAACCAACTGTACCCCCTGTTCGTCTGACTCCAGCAGTTCGGTTTCCCAATAAATATAGATCATTGTCACTACTATCCTGTTTTATTTCAGCCTTGGTATAAAACTCTCCTTTCTTCGTTTTGATTTTAATTTTAGCCAGAGGCAAACAGTGGCAAATCTCATCTAACAGGCTTTTCAACCAAACGTATTCACCTAGAGGAGGTCATTTTCATTAATCCAGCTCCGCGAACAGACGTCTATGGATGACCCCGAATCTCTTAGACATACGCGATCAATGCCATTTATTTCCATGTTCATTTTGAATTTTTTAAATGGGTCGTAATTCCTGGTATTTAAAGTTAAATTAGCTACCGTTTCGAAATTATTTTTCCTTAATCTAGGGCAGACTGGCTTTATGTGCACTGTCTCATTGCAGTAATAGCATATTATGGGCTTCCTTTTCTCAAATTGATTATCCCCCGCCCTGGGGCACTCCCTCCTAATTTGAGAACTCCCATGGCTTACCTCATGCTTATAAGGATCCCTGTTCAAGGGCCCGATATTTTTACCCTTACCACTAAAATGCGCTGATTTATTTTTACTTTCGAGAGGCTGTTTATCAAAGGTTCTACGCTCCCAGGTTTTCGTCGGACCTGTTTTTTATGCACTCTTCTAATCGCCTCAAAATGGTCCAATTTCTCAGCTAAACTTTTAGCCTCCTTGAAACCATCCCACGAATCTAGAAAATGGTCTACTAAATCACTTGGTGCTCTTTTTTTATTTGCTCTGTCACTAGTAGCTCTTTCAATGCGGCGAAATCACCCACTTTCATCCCCGCTAGCCAGTTGTCCAGGTAGGACCTTAGTTCGAATACTAATTCCGCCCACATGGCCCCTGGTCTGCGTTGAGGCGACTCAAATCTATCTCTAAAGGCTATCGGTGTGAGTTGGAACCGGGCCAAGAGTAGATTTTTTATGTGGGGGTAATCGTCGCTTTTCTCTAAAGGTTCTTTCACTACTATCTCCGCAATTTCTATCGGAAGTAAAGGAATGAGTTGGGAGACCCATCTATCCTCAGCCACTTTTTCTTTTTTCGCCTGCCTTTCAAATATTTCAAAAAATAAATTAGTGTCTGCATTTTTTGCATCAAATTTAGGCACTAAGTCTTTTAAATTAACACGTCTATTTACCCCTTGCCTTCTAAATCGGCAGACGATACACTAACCGTCTCAGTGGCGTTAGACGATCTTGACCGCTCCAACTCATATTCTCTAGTTTGTCTTCGCTCCTCAAATTCCCTTTCTTTTTCTTCTAAAATTCCCTCCATCACCGCTTTGGTCGTTTCCATATAATTTTTATCACTTTGTAAAATCATATCCTTAATTTCTACTTTTGTTTGATCGCCGTTGACTTCTACCCCTAATTCCCTTGCTACTTCTAGCAAATGACCTTTTTTTAATCTTAAAAGGAAAGTCATCATGCAATAATATACAACACTAAATCCAATCTCAATTGTCACTAAAACAATTCAAATATCCAACGCAAATCAACACTATACTTAGTTGTACTACACAAACTTATACAACTACCCGGCGTAACTAACCGTGCACTAAACCTAGACTTTAATTATACTTCACAAAATTATACTCATAACTAGCATAACTAACAGTACCCTAGACTGAGACTTAATTACATTTCACAAAATAATAAAAATACTCAGAGTAACGTGACAATACACTACGCAAAACTGTGCTAACGAAGCAAGTATACTACTGTATACTACGACCTAACTCCCTAGACACACATACAAACATAGCACATCAATACACTTCAAACAAACTTAATAATTTCTGTAGTCTCTCAGTCTAGACTTTTAACTTTATCTAGCATTACTTTTCTTACAAAATTTTACATAAACTAGAAATAATGTATTGCTGCCCCGATACTATACTCAAAGAAAAAGACTCACCTTAACATTGCAGGTGGAAACACTGGACACATCTTCCTCATCCTTCTCCGGGAAAAAAAACGGAAGGTAGGCACTTCGCGGGCACTCTTCACAAGCAGGAAAATACAGGACTTCCGGGAAACCTTTCAGGTGGGCACGCTTCCTTAACACACGGGCACGAGCAAGGCACTCCGGTCACTTCTTGTTGCATGTAATTCGATGAAACACATTTCTTTCACAAGTTGTGCGAGAATCAGGCGGGCATAACTCCATACGGATGGCGTTTCATTTTTTTTCTCAATAAAGAGTTCGAGGCATCTATTCACAGAAATGCCTATCTCACAAAGCTGCCACCAAATTAGATCTTGCTGTAACGTCGTCAGAAGGTAGTGTGAAAATAATACATCACAACAAGGTTGTGGGAGTAAAAAAATACTTTTAATTTTTTTTCTCCAATAATATAATCGATTTAAGTTAGATTGTAAAGTTAATAGTTTCCGTGCCTAGCCAGTATGGTGACCCCGTTTTGAAGTCGCTCACTCCACAGCTTGTCTCCGTCCAGTCCGCAAGGCGTTTTTACTCATTCGCGCTTCGGATTCCTGGTCAGCATCACCGAGCAAAGCTCTGGGATTCTCCTCTCCGCTTCCTAAAACGACCAGCCCTTGTCTTTTCCGAGCTCTTTTTCCTTCTTTTTCTCGTTCTCTCTTTCTTTCCTCCCCTTTCTCCCGGTTTTTAAAACCTTTTAAAACATCAGGGGCAGTCCATTTCTCCCCCCTCACGTCTTCTCATTGGTGGGCCCATATGAGTCGATCCTTTAACCTCAACTCATTAGAGCCCATTGGTCCATAATCCGCCAATCGTCCACTCACCCGGTTTCTTCACAAACGAGCAGGTGTCCGACGGCCGAGCCCCTTCGGCCCACTGTCGTCGTTTTACCGCCTTTGAGGACAATTCGCCATTGTGTATGTAAGGCGACAGTCAACTGTCTCGGAAGTGATTTCGTCCACTGTAGTACAGCCAGACTATTGTTTGACTAGTCTAACTGGCCACAAAGTCCAGACGCTAAAATAAGCGATAATGAACCCCAGCTGCACGTGCACCTAAAACTCTGTCTAGTATTGTCCTGCAATAGTATTGTCCTGAAAGAGTGAATCTCGTTTCAAAAGGAGAACGTCACAACATATACTTTCACTTGTTCCTTGACGCTTCTCGATCGTGTTTTCGCAAAACCCAATGGTACATAAAAGGTTAAAGCAAGAAAAGAAGAACAACCCCTAAGGCTGAACAACATATCGTCGTAACAAACTGTATGAATTTTGTGCAAAAATATATTTTGTACAATTTTTTTTAATTACAAAATTAATTAAAGTAGAGTTATGGCATAGAACATAAGTTGGAAAATAACATATTACAGAATTAGATCTTTGCAGGCATTATATATTTTTGTTTAATCTCTTTAAAAACTTTAAATACGTTTTTCTTGGACTTTTAATTTTACTGATGTAGGTGTTTTCTAATCCCTAAAGCTTTTTTCTGTTCAAGATATAGCCTCGAAATTTTTTGTACATACTGTCAATTGTATATTGTATAAAATTTATTATGGATTTAGGTCTGGGATCTCTAGTTGTTTTTTTAATGCTAAATTTATTATTTTAGAAATTTTCGTAATTTTCTCGGCGTAGCTAGAAAAATAATTATTAAAAGTTCACAAGGTAACATATTTTCAAATCAATACTAATTTTTTTTGCAGTAATGTAAGAAATATAAAACTCTAAAAATGATAAAAAAAATCTTAAAAATCCGGTTTTTTAAACCAGTTCGAAGAAATTTTTAAATTCCTTAATTTTTTTAAATTGTGAATAAATGGCTCTTCCAATAGAATTTTTGGTTATAGAATCAACTTGTTATAAATCTATTTACAAGAAAAACAGGAAAAAAAATTTAATTTTTAAAATACGAAAAATTGTGACAAATATTAAAAAAACAACAACATTTAGTCCAAATATTTATCATCTCAAAAATTAAACTACTGTCATTGTATTTACCAAAAGAAATGAGACTATAGAGCTTTTAAATATTTCAAATTGTAGCGCTGATCTTTTCGGTCTTTTTCACTTAAAAGATAACGAGAAAGACTAGATCCGGCATTGTTCACCACTGCTATATACCATGCAGTACATTTACAACTTGCCATTCATCTGGTATAGTGGTTAGTGACAATGGCTGCTGTGCCATAGGTACTAGGTTCGATTTCTGGATAAGGCATGGACGTTTGCAATTGTATAGTGCCAGTGCTGCATGCAGGGAACAATCAAAATATTCGTCGAGCCATAAGTCTTTTACAGAGATTGGAGGAAAGGAAGAGAGATAGAAAACCCCTGACAATCTCAAGGGGATTCACCCATAAAATTAATATTGAACCGAGCCGATTCGTGCAGTGATCTTTATGGTGCTCAAAGCTGCGGATAACGACGTACTTAAACTAGCCTCTTGTCATGAGTTATTTCGTGGCCCTCAAATTGACACCGTTGATCGATTGGCGCCAAAAGCAGAGCACATTTAGAGTTTATTACGTCTTTTTCTATCGGAATATTTTTTCAAAATTTGGGATGGTTTATTTGAAGAAAACGTCTCACATATACATTGCAATAGACAATATATTAAATTTTGTTAAATTAATAAAGCTTTAAATTCTATTGACTGGAACGTTGTAATATCATATGCCCATATTAAAAAAATATAGGGACGTTTAACCCTTTCAATGCTGCATGGTGGAGAGGATTTCCTTAAGAAGAAACAGATGAAAATCAACAAAAGAACACATGTTCAAATCCATGCTAATTTGGTTCCCAATAAACTCATAAACATAAATAACACTTATAATAATTAAAATAGTTTGATAATTGGACATTTTATTAAAAGAGAGAGAGAGTTTTAAAAGTTTAAAAAATTTAGAATTTCTTAAATAGTTGATCAATGGCTGGGGATACTGATTGTTTACATTCAGAATCTACTTAATAATATAATCAGAAAGTGAAACATAACTTTTCTATTACGACCTCATAATTTTTTATTCAATTACGGCACTCTGTAGACTAAAAAAAAATTAAAATATACAAAAACAATATAGAACTAAGATTTTTAAAAAAATTATACAAAATATTATTTTTGTTTGAAAGTATTCGTTTATACAATATCTGAAATCAATAAGCACTGATAACAGAAAAGCATATGAATATAAAACTTTTGTTTTTGAAATAATTTTGATTTAGCAAATTCTCTCTCTCTCTCCATTTGAAGGATATCTTTATTTTATAAATAAGAGGAATTTTTTCATAATACCTAACTAACTTAAGACATAAGTACATTCACCAAATATATTCCAGTTACTTAATAGCACAGAAATAAATTCATTCGAAAAAATTTATGTAAAAAAATTCGGTTGAAAAGGATAGAAATAAATTATTCGGTATGGAATCATTACACGCATGATTGTTACTCTTAATTATTTTACTTTATTGTATAAAAGAAAAAAAATTGTAGAAATAAGCATGTTTTTATTAAAAAAAATTTACACGTTTTCGTAAATTTTATCATGTAATAGCATTTACTTATACAGCCAAAATACAAATATGTAAGCCAAAATATTTTTATAACATTTTCCCTTTATAAAATAAGATTAGAATTTTAAATAAGATTTAATATTGAAATGGACTTCACAGTAAGTGTTCAAAAATGAAATTTAATATTTAAACCTTAACAATTGTCATTAATATATTGAAATTTATTATTTATAGGCTTCTCACTTATTTAAGTACATTTCCCCAAAGTAATATGAAGAAAATGATGGAATTAGTAAATGAATAATTATTCAGATCTTTTTCAGAAAAAATTACTTTTTATTGTGCAAAAAGGCAATGAGAAGAGAATTTTTACCATTATTGGCGTTGATTTGAACGAACTATAGCTGATTAAAACTATACAGATTATGCTGGCCTTATAAATCCCCAAATGTCGACCACTCTGTGATTTTTTAGTAAAAAATGTTAAAATGTTCATTTAAATAGCCTCCAACGAACATGAGCCACCTTTTTCAACAAATTAAATATGGTTTAAATAAAGAAAAGAAACGGAGCTTTTTATTCTTGCACCTTCTTAGTTTTTAATGTTAGTATAAGAACATCTGTTGTTCCATAACAACTTCCAAGACGAATTTTGGGGTAATTAGATATGAATTCAATTCAGAACATTCTTTTAAATATCACATGGTATGAGAAACAATTAGAACCACACAAATTATATATATATATATATATATATATATATATATAGTTTCTTTTTTAATAAATCTAAATTAATTTCATAAATGGTTCAAATACACTATATGGTTTAAATAAAGTGTTTAATGTAAGTATACCGCTAAATCTCAAAAGCAAACCGCCGTGCATTTTAGGTTTTTAAAGTGGTTAACTCTCTATTCCCTATCCATAAAGAAGTTTCTCGTTTTTACCTGAATCTAATCCCTAGGGGCACTGCAAGGGCTTAAAGGGCGTTCGTGTTTTTCAACTGTTGAACCTACGAAATTTAAATTTGGTAATTATGTTCATTTCATGGAATAGAGGACTTCCATAAAATGTGTTTTGAGAAACGTGACCCATAAGAAGCGTTGAGAGAATTAAGGGGAGAAAATTCTTAAAAATTCCCTATTTTGAGCTTTACAAATACAAATTTGAAATTTTGTAGGCCTATTCCTTTCATTTCAAAAACAATAATCACAGAAACATGGAGAAAAATCGATGCAAAATTTACAAAAAAAAATAACTGATTAAATTTATACCAAGACGTTCTAAAAGATATCCTACTAAGTACCAAATTAAGAAAGAAAAATATAATTGTGAAAGCTATGTTGATATTTTTGTTAAGTCTTTGAAAACTTTTTTGGCCAAATCTTTTAGTGGGTTTTTGATTATTAATTTTTAAAAAAGTAATAATTATACTATTCTTAAAAAATTGATTATGTCATTCCATTAAGAACAAGTTGCATATATCATACAAAACTTACAATTCCGATGTATTAATTTTTATTACAGTCGAAAACTTTAAATTGTATTGGAAATTGCAAGTTTACGAACACTTTTGTGACCCACGTCACTTTCTTTATGTGATTATAGCATCCATATTATTTTCCTAATTGCAATTCCTTAATTGAAAAAATGCTTGGATTATTTTTTCTCTTATCTCGAATGATACTTAAAGGCAATGAATGTAAAATAGTTATTTTACTGATATTTGAATTACAACGACTATTCTGTTCTACTATTCACTTTGTCTCGACTTACTCCAGAATGTAATCGAGCCTACCTGCCTGACTGTACCTCTGCGATGACATAGTTTCAGAATATCAGTTAATTTTCTTTTAAAATTTTCTTGAATATAATTAAATATTTTACAAATATTCAAGTGTCTAAAACTAATTTGCAAGACTAAGTATATTTAAAATACTTAACTGTCATAATTGTAGGAAGAAATATATATGTAAGGTACAATTTAAAGTAACATTTCCAATTTATTGAAAAGAAATTTATTCAATTTCAATGAATTTAAACTAAAATAGTTTACGATTGAAAATTGGTCTCGCACATCTTAATTTCTTTGAATTTTTTATGATAAGTTCAATAACTATACATTTCAACTGTACAAAATTAGAGATTTAAGTGTTTCCGAAAGGGGGGGATCTTAAGTACATATGCTGCACAGCTAGAAGCTTAGATCCTTTGTTTGAAAGCATTGAAACTAATGTATGTATAAATTTTTCGGAATTTTTATTGACGTACAAAACATTTCACATTTAAAAGGAAAAAATAGTTCAAATTCAAAATTTTCTGTATTTTAAATGACTTAAAAAAATTATCAGATTATTGCACTCATTTATATATAATTTTAGATACTAGTTTTATTGACTTACAAATTGAATAAATTTGAAGTAGGTTATACAAGCTTATAATATCATGTACTCTAATTCTGAAATCGTAAAAAAGTACAATAGGAAAGGAAAATTTCATTCGATCTCTACTATATTTTTTTCAGTTATTCAAAATATTTTTACATCTGTTTTAGTTCACCGAATGTTTGTTCGTGTTTTGTGTTAGGGCGTATAAATATTAAAATTTTTAGGAATACTTTCAAAGGTACCAAAAGCTTGAAAATGTAGTGGAAACATCTTTTTCTCAATCAATGTGTTTTACTTCATTTAAAAAAGTAATAGTTCATATTAAATACTTAAGTAAATTGCAGAAATTCAAAAGATTCATATTATTCTCTTAAGTTCTAGGTGACGCGTCGTTGACAACTAAAACAAATTTGTAGATATTCCTGGTGAAAGGTGATAAATTATTTCGAACCCTACTATGGTCAAGATTATTCGGAATTATAGTGCACCAGAAACCTAGAATAATAAATAATTAACATTTCCCATTTCAAAACATTTTAAAGTGTATTCTTGTTGACTATTTTACATTTACTGAGCTTTAATGTTTTATTACTTATTTTCTAGTAATAGATTTTAAAAATAGTGAAAGTATTGTATTTTTAGATTTTTTGTTAAAATGAAGCCTCAAAATTTGTATTGAAAAGAACTCAACATATTGGTAATTACAGTCAGAAAAAAGATCATACACAAATTTAGATATTAGTTCAGGGCTTCTCAAAGTTTCAATATTCGCGACCCATTATTCAATCATAATTTTCATCGCACCCCCTCATACAATAACAATGTATTAAATTGAATAATACTACATTTTGACGCTAAAGCTATTATACGACTTTAACCTCTTAAGTGCCCCTGGCGTATATAAATGTCTCACTCAGCCAAAGAATTAATTCCCCCTGACGTATATATGCATCTTTCCAAAGTACGAAGTTTTCTGTGCACTGCTATTCATAAAATTATTCCGAACTCTGTAAAGTGCAATAAAAGGAACGTGACAGTGTTTGTGAAGGATTTATTTATTTCGGATTATTTGCTTCTTTATTCTTTATCCCCCATTACATCCCATACATGCGCCTAAGTGGAAAATGAGGGGGGGGCGAATCGTGTAACTTTTAAACAGCAGTTAAGGGATTAAATATAAACAGTACAAATTATCAAGATAAGTGTTAATATTTGTACATAATTTTATATATGACTAGCTCATGATGTCTCAGTATAAAACACATTGTGTACCACTGATACATTTATAAGTGTAATATATCGGTCAAAATGTGTATTCTATATTTTCCTATGTCAGAATGTATTTATTAATTTACTGAAAGTAAATAAACACATTTCATAAAATAAAACTTTGTTTTTGACTTTTCAAAAGGCTCGCGCCCCCTCCCCTCGTAGAGTTGTCACGGCCCCAAGGGGGAGCGTACCCCACAGTTTTTGAAACGCTGTATTAGTTGTTTTGGTACACATGCATTTGGTACATTTTATAATATTGTAGGGAAAGTGTTTACGGTCGGAATGGTGTCGTCACACTGCGTAGTCTATGAGGATGAACTTCATTTCTGTTTATCAATTGATGCAGAAACGATTTCCAAATCAGTATCAATAGGTGGTAGTAAATTAAGCATCTGTGATACACTTAATAGTGCAAGTTTTGACTTATATTCACTTGATTTTTTTAGGTCTGGATTCATTTCATCTTCTGACACACTTAAATGTGTCGGCTTTAACTTAGATGCACTTGATGCTTTAAAGTTTGGATTCATTACATCCTCTTCTGGCGTAAATTTGCCTTGAAAAGTTCATACCTCTTCTCTCGCACTAGCATTTGTACTATAATATTCCATATCGAATGACTGTAATTGGTTGTAAAATTAATCTTGTAGCACATGCTTTTTTGCCTCAGAAATTATAACAGTTGTCTCTTCCTCTCCTTTGGCTCAAAGATATTGTACATCTTTGAGGTCAATGTAAATTAATCATTTTACGATTCTGTAATTTATTCAATATAAATTTAAAAATTAAAATTGCACATACTTTATG
>BMAU01005091.1:0-214408 GCA_019973935.1 Trichonephila clavipes | reverse complement strand
TCACAAAGGTCTCCCGACTACATACCAACGTTAGGAATATTGTAATGTGGTCATTCAGAAAACATTTTCTCCGGAAAGGAATGAATGTTTACCACATTAACAAAAATACTGCATTAGGTTTAAATCTAAGAAAAAATCATCAATGTTAGTATCCGTCAATCGTTGTCAATAATATATTGAACTATCGTTTGAAAGCATACATTTCCCTAGAAAGAAAAAAAAAAAGTTTCAGTATTTGTTGAGAATTATTATTTTTTTTACAGAACACACACATTTTGTCTAGTATTTCTGGAATACGGTTTTGAGCCAAAACTACAAAAATGAAATCCTACACGTAATTTCACAAAAACATTATGCTCCCTGTGAAAGGAATTTTTAAAATAAGTTTAGCTTGGAATCTATAAGAAACGAACGTTTGTAAGTACATCATAAAACTCTATGTAATTTGCCTTCCAGCTCCTTCTAAACAAAACAGAGATTAAAACAAGTTTTCTTTATAAAATTTTGCTTTCGAAATTCTTTAAGAAAAAACCATTTTACTCATTGTATGTATATTTTTTAATAAAAGCTTTTCTTTAAAAAAAATATTTTTAAGTTAATTCGTTGTTTTATTTTTATGCACACGTTCCTTATTTTATTTCTGTTTGATTCATTCTACATATTTTCTTATATTTTACATTTAATTTTCAAAGCCTAGGAAAAGTAAAATCATTCTTTTTTTTTAATTTCTTTGTGTCTTCACGTTTTTTTTTCTCTTTCTTTTCAGAAAATTCAATTCTTGCTCATCATGGAACACGAATTCTGTTATTTTAATTCTTATTTTGGTAGAGCAAAAAATGCTACTTAATAGTTTATACTTTGTGAAAGTACAAGTATAACTCAAATAAATATTTAAAAGAAAAATTTTGGGTTTTTTTTTTCGAACTTAAAACTTTCGTTGGAAATAAGTTTAAACCACACTTGTTTTTAAAACATTTGTGCAAACAAGAGAGAAATATGAGTTATTTTAACAATTAGTTATTTTTCTGTCGAATAAAATTATACCTAAATCTTATACAGGACACTTTTACTTTTGAAATTAGCACTATTAAAACACACAAAGGAAATATTCGAAATATAGGCCTAGCTTTTAAAGAAGTATTATTAAAATACATAAAAGAAAATTCAGATATACATGTCTAGCTGTTTAAGTCAGCACATAAACACGCAAAGTATGTTGTTTCTCATGCAACGATATTCTCCTTAAAAAAATTGAGTTTTACAAGATAAGTTTGCTTCCCGGAGTGAACTTGAAAACTAAGATTATGACAACCATAATAATGTGATCAGGGTTGCTAGATTGGCTAATTACCACACTTAGCAACACATTTTGGGTAATACAAAATGGCAAAGGAATCATTAAGGAGGCTCTAAGATTGACCGTACTATTACTTTTCACGAGACTCCATAAGGGAAATTTGAAACAAAGGTTGGTTCTGCTCTGAACAGAGTTCAGCCAAGATCAAAATCTACTTGTGGGTATACTGAATTCCTGTTAACGGATCAGTTCTTGAGAGTTATTTCTGGAGTGTTGTAAACTTCTTCATAATGAATGCGTTTTGTACGATTGTAAATAATATATTGAAATTTTTATGTGTGTACATACGTTAGTTTGACTTCATGTTATCATTTGTTCATTCATGTCCTTTAATAAAGCTGTTATTATTCAAATAATTGGACCTGCCAGCTGGTTTTGTCCCATGCAAATTTGTAACAGTATTATGAAAATGCATATGTGAAATATACAGATACTCGTACCTAGGTTTTCAAGTCAGTATTTCAAAAATACATAAGGGAATTATTCAAAAGTATGCTCTTAGCTTTTTAAATTAGTATTATCAAAATGAATAATTGAATTTTTCCGGATATACATGCCAAATTTATGCACAAATGTTCTTAAACTAGAAGTTATATTAGACTATATTGGATTTTCAAATTCATATGCCACAATAAGAATTAGAAGGAATCGAATAAGAATGAATTATATTATAATTTAATGAATTAGTTAATTAAAACCAATGATTTATGAATACCATTGAAGCAACGGGGTTCGGAGAAATTGGTTCATGCACTTCATTAAAAATGTACCTGGAGAAGGATTTTTTTTCTTTGAAGATAGATAAAATAATTCTCGCGCCCACCACACGAGGCTTACAGAAGTAAGTAAAACAAACAAAATAAGAAAAATAAAATAAAAAGTAAACAACAAAATAAAGTTACGAAAAATGAAATAAATAAACAAATAAGTAACAAAGACAAAAATACATACAAAATAGAAAACAATTGCGAAACAAAAACAGTACAATGAAGTTACAAAAATAGAGAAATGTAAAATTAACAAAAAATTACAAAACCAAATCAATGAAGATAGAAAATAAAGTGTAGGAAACTTTACTTGAACCAAGTTAAAAACATTTGGAGGCCAGTTCATTTTAAGATCATGCAGTTTGACTTTCAGGCACTTTCTTTCTTTCTTAGATTTTCAACAAAAAAGATAAAATGCTCCCCACTAGCATTACAGTAAAAAATTTGGAAAAACACATTTTCAATTTATTGAGGTACACTTTAAAACTCTCATGACCAGTAAAGAATTGCGTGATTTTTTAGTTTGTATAAAAGTAATCACAAGATAGTCTTTGTGAAATGGTTGGAAAAAATTTCTTTGTCAGAAAAGAGAGAGCTTATTTCGTGCATTGAGTGTTCGAAAGAGACACACCGTTTTCTTTAGAAATTTTCTTGGAAAACGATTTCAGAATATTGACTGAGATTCAGACTGAGGCAACCTCGCCTGGTTGCTGATTTTGTCAAGAAATCCGTCCTTTTGTTTTCAGAATTTACAGTATGGCCACGAATAAAAGTAAAAAACATTGGAAAGAGATTTGCATTAAATAATAAAAATGTCGGCCTTTTTTTTAAATGTGATCAATACTTCTCTGATTTCAATAAATGTTTATTTCTAGATACATTCACAACAAAAGACACTTATTATTTCAATTTGGTTGAATATTTAGACCAGTGCAATCCTTCAATTACAGGTTATACTCGTATCTTTGTATCATTGTAGTTCAACTGCCTCTCAGTTTGCACACATAAATTTTCATTTTCTTTTCGTTACAAAACAGGGCCTTCTAGTCTAAGCTTTACAACATTAAATCTGCTTGTAATTAGCTCTCCGATAAAATAAATGTGAAAACAAAAATTAATAAATTAAAGAAAAGCAAGAAAATAAACTTTAAAAAAAGCAAAACTTTCAAAACAACCCAATAATGTTCTAGCTGCTGGCCCGGCGTTACACGGGCCTTTTTGAGTGTATAACTGTTTACACATGGAAATGCCTCTTTTCTATCTCAGTGTCAGAACCTCCTAGTGTGTATGTATACGCGCGATGTGAGAGAGTTCTATATTTATATCAATAGAAATTTCCGTTTTTGACATTTCTTCCACTTCGTTTCCTTGTAATACAGATTTCTTTTCTCTCCGCTAAGCCAAGCATTTCATAGACTTGTTCGAGTTTTAATTTATTTTCCCTTTTTTCCCTGGTATAAGATCTTCCTTCAAATTTCTATTTTCGATTAATAACTTATAAACCTAATCTAGTATTATCCAAAAAAAGAAATTACACTTTTATTATTAAACAAATAATTTATTAATGAATAATAAAAAAACAATACTGCTTGATTTTTTTAAAAAAATATTAATTTATATACTTTTTGTTAAATAATGAATAAAAAATATCTTACAGTTAGCTATTGAAATGGCTGCTTGTTTCTGGATGCTTGATTATTCAACTAAAAATGTATAACTATATATATATATGCTATATATGCATATACAAAAGAACTATGCGGAAAATGTCTAAAAATTTGTTTACTTTACTGGTATGAAAAAGATTTAAAAAGAGAATAATACAATTATGCATTAACTTACACATCAGAGTTACTTATTTACTTTTGTTTTCAATTTCTTTCTGTTAAATGTTGAAGAATATACCTTTTTTTTATTGAAATTGCTTTTTAGGATTTGTTCATTCTCAACATGGAAACTTAAATCTGATTTTGATTTCTTGGGAGGTACTCTGAAATGAAAGTAATGCACAGCTTAGAAAAAGTTTCAAATCAGAAAATTTTAAGCTTTATGGGAAAATACTTAAACCTATAAATTTTTTTTTTGAAAATCATCGAAAGTGTTTTTCGTGAAAATTCAAGATTAATGTATGAGTGATCAAGGCAAAGATATGTCTTAAGTTTCTTAGATTTTTCTGTATGAAGAACTTCACACACATGGACTTGCAATGGTAGAGTTTCACGGATTTGTTGTATAAGGTGGAGTTTCATGCACTTGTTGTATTTCTTAGATTAACAAGCTGATAGCATATTATGTTCAAATTAAAAACTTTCGAATTAAATTTTATATCATGGTAGAATAATAACGAAGGACAAGATCTAAAATTGTACGGTATTTTTCTTGATTCTGAAAAAATTCATCACTACGCTGGCAAAATCCCAATTAATTCCAATTTATGTTAAGTTATATTTTCAAAATACAGACATTTCAGAGATTATTAGCTTCAATAACAAAAATCTTGAAATTTATATATATAAAAAATAAACAAAATCTATCAAACGAAAAGGGGAAAAAAATTTAAAGATCACTTTAGCCCAGTGCTTCTCAAACTTTCAATAATGGTGCCCCCCCTTTTCAATCACAATTTTTATCACGCCCCTTCCCTTATACATTAATAATGCACTTTGATGTTAAAGCAACAATCTTTATTATAAACCGTACAAATTGATAACATAAGTATTACATTTTGTACATGTTACTTTTAAGCAAAAAAATAATAATAAGTAATAGGATAATTATTATGTTATTTTTCCTTTCTCTAATTTTTAAATTGCAACATATTGCAAAATGCTGTGGCTGCTTAGAAGACAAAATATAAATATCAGCTAAATATAGAAAAATAACTCAGAGGGTCAATTTCTAATCATAAGTATTCCTCTGAAAAACATTGCTCTGCAAGACAAGCCCATGGAAGTCGCTAATACTTATTAAACTTGTTCTTAATTTAGTATTAATTAATTAGTTCTAAAATACTCTGTGCAGCAACGATACATTAAAAGTATACAGGCTGAAGTACCCGATTTTTGCACGAGTTCATTTATAAGAAAATAAAACATTGATGTAATAACTGAATTGTAAGGAGAGTAAAGTCAAGTGCGCGACAATGTCTACAAAAATGTAAAATGATTTTTTTTAAATGATTGCTCAAATTGTAATTAGTTTTAAGCAAACTGTAATTTTAAGCCTCACAGAATAAGCATGTAGAATAGATGTTAAATAATGAACATTAATATATAATTCCGATGAAGAATACTTGTATTATATTTAATATTTAAAATGAGAAAAGACTTCAACATATTTTAACCCAGGAGCAGGCACGCACTCAATACTAATGGACGAGAGGGGTTATTGAGTCACCCCAATTCTTTTTTTTTTATAAATTTTTTTTAGTACACAATAAAATTCGTAATTTCAGTGAATAATTTAACTCAAAGAAAATATACTTACCAAATTTCAAGGACTTTTCAATTTTTCTTTGATAATTTTAGGAAAAATCCAAGAAAACTGAACTAAAATGTTTCAAATGTGCGTCACCTTAAAAAAAGACACAAATCACAACCACTTTTCGTTAACATTACAGGAATGTTATTTGCAATCAAAACTGTCATGTTTTGTGTTCAAGTTATTTTAATGTTACGGTCCTTTGATGTTCGACAAATAACATGTTTAACTTTTGCTTGCTTGTGTGTTTTTGACAAAGCAAAGTATATCTTCTGATACTTAGAGGTATGACTTCATATTTTAGTTGATGGAGTTCTTTTGGAAGCATTTGAATTTTTTCTTTCGTTTCATGTTCATCGCTTTCCTCAATTTTACTTTAATATGCATTATTTCAGTTTGTCCATCCCTTTTTTTTTATCAGTTTTAACTTCCTTCAATAGAGATCAACGATGCTTATTTCTTTATATATATATATATATATATATATATATATATATATATATATATATATATATATATATATATATATATATATATATATATATATATATATATATATATATATATATATATATATATATATATATATATATATATATATATATATATATATATATATATATTATATTAAGAAATAAATTCTGTTCATTTCCCAAACATTTACCTGTTCATCATGCTCATTCACCAAATCACAATAAGTCGTACAACAAGGCAATCAAAATCACTAAGTTATTCAAAGGGCGGAGGGGGGATGTAGCATGAACACAGAAAATATTTTTGAAAAAAAAGAGATCGCCCCGGGAACTGAGCCAAAACAAGTACTTTAAAATTGTAACAAAAAACGTTTGTCACTCCCCAAAAAGAGGGAAATATGTGACAAATATGTTTCAGTTCCGTTAAGACTGTCAAACAGGAAGATAGTGGGCGTCACCGTTTCCGTGTTAAAAGTGCATTTAATACAATATGGATGTTTTAAAAAATTGTGTAAAATGTTTTTCATTATGCTTTATATGTTTGGGAATACTCATAAAAATAAATCTTGGTCAAGTGTTCCTTCAAAGTGCTCTCTGGGGTTTCCGGAAATCATAAAAATACTTTACAAGGAAAAAAGCGGAGTAGAAACAATTTATTTACAACTTCCCTAAATGAAAAAACAAATACATAGGAGAAGGGACGTAACTAACCGTACAGGTAAGTTCAAAGGTCAAACGGCAGTAAATACGTTCTGCTGCCTACATCTAATGTATATTTCAATAATAATAAGAGTGATGAATTTTTTTATTTTCCTAAAATTTTTTGATTATGGGTCTGGATTTTTTTTTCTCTGAAGGAGTAGTATCTTAGATTTGAAAAGAAAACGTAATAAAAAATGTCTCATCATGGGATTACAGCAAATCAAATAAAATGTTTTTTATTTGGTTATAGTATTAAAGATAGCTAAAAACTGAGGTTTTGCTTTTAACTTTGATGACGTAATACCGCAGATGATATATATAAATTATATGTGTGTAAATGTGTACTTTTATTGTGTCAAATAATATTTTGTTTTACTTCATTCCAGTAAATAAATTTTCTTAATCTTTTATTTTTCCTATGCTCGCACCCCCCTCGTAGGTTTAGCACGCTCCCATAGTTTGAGAAACGCTGATTTAGCCCTAAAATTGTATAACTTGAAAAACATTTCTAAACTCGAAACTATTATTACGAAATTTATAATTACGCAAAAAATAAAAATTAATTTAAAATTATTTAGAATATTGTGTTCTTTAAATAAAAAAGAATGCATTGCATGTGTTCTTCATTTATTTTATTTTATAAGAAGATTAGGGTATATTTTAGATTCATTTATATTTTGGCCCTGCAGAAGGATTTTGCATCAAATACCATCTTAATTAATGCACTTTATATATTTTTTAAGTATACTTTTCATGAGGGATTTCTGCGCGTGAGTCTTAGCTTCAAAGCTTACACAATAGCATCAACACATGAGGAAGCAGTGAATAAGTTAAGTATGCTCCTGAAAATATCACATAATATCTTAATAATAAAAAGTAATATAAAAAAAATTTAAAGTCAATTACTACTTAGATCTACAAAAAAAAATTTATTTTAGCTACTTTTATTAAATAGTTACAATTAATATAAATATGTATATGCATATGACACAATCACAACATTAAGGGGGTATTAATTTTTATTAATTATCATTAAAGTATCGTATTGTCATCCAAAACAATTGTGTTTATAAAATTTCAATTCAACCGAATGCTTTAAAACGTGAGGAAAAAAACCCTTTCAGGTTTTGACACGTCTCCAAAAAGGTCGCTAAGTCACCAAAAACAAAGCCAACATGGCTTTATTTGTCTTTAAATAATTAGTTTCAATCAATAAATTTTTATTAATTATAATTAAATTATTGTATTGTCATCCGAAATGAGATTATGTACATAATATTTCAGCTGAATTTATCGCTTTAAAATGTGTTCTATTAACGATTGAAATTTCCACCAAGATAAATAAACAAACAAATAAACATATAGAGTGTGAGTTAATAGTAGGAATTGAAAAATTTAAAAGACATGAATGCAACGAGAGAGAACCATTTTTATTCTCAGAAAATATTTCAATATCGTATGCCCCGATATTAGTTGCTTGTCGCGAGAAACAATTGAATGTGATACGTGAAGTTCATTTTGAACAGTGTGGAGTGTGAACATACGAGATATTTATTTGAAGAAATTCTTTCACAAGCTATGAATCTAAACACAAGTATTAATTAGTAACGAATTTTAATTATTCTTGAATGAAACGGAAAAGATATGAAAAAATAATGTCATATTTTTCAGCTAATAGTAATGGTAAAGAGTGTTTTTTTTCAGGTATAGAAGTTTAAGTTGGCATTACTTTCCAAGATGACGACCGATTTAACAGCTGTCAAGTGATTTATTCTCAGTTTGGTTTGGCAATTCATCAAAACAATCATCAAGCAAGGCGTAGATTCGTCGAATGGGCCCAAAACGAGATTGCCGTTGTTTCCGATTTTCATAAGCGAATTTTGTTTAGCGATGAAGCGCACTTCTGGTTGAATGGCTGCGTCAACAAACAAAACTGCCGCATTTGGAGTGAAGCTAATCCACAAGTGTGTGTCGAAACACCGTTACATCCAGAAAAACTGACTGTTTGGTGCGCTTTATGGGCTGGTGGAATCCTTCTTCAAACGCGATGAAGGCCACAACGTTACTGTCAATGGTGATCGGTATAGAGCCATGATTACTAAATTTTTCATCCCTGAATTGAACAATCATGATGTCCAGGAACTGTGGTTCCAACAAGACGGTGCAACATGTCACACAGCTCGTGCCACAATCGATTTATTGAAAGACACGTTTGGTGACCGCCTAATTTCCCGTTTTGGACCTGTGAATTGACCTCCAAGATCTTGTGATTTAACACCGCTAGTCTATTTTCTGTGGGGCTATGTAAAGTCATTGGTCTATGCGGATAAGCCACAAACGCTTGACCATTTGGAAGACAATATTCGCCGTGTTATTGCCGATATACGGCCACAAAAGTTGGAAAAAGTCATCGAAAATTGGACGTCCAGATTGGACTACATCCGAGCCAGCCGTGCCAGTCATATGCCAGAAATCATATTTAAAATGTAATGCAATTTAAAGTTCTATACCACTAAAAAAACACCCTTTATTATAAAAATAGAGATAAAACTTTGAAAATGAAAATAAAAATCGGAAAGCAAAATTTAGAATGATTTTAATATTTTTGATCAGAAAGAAAAAAATTGAAAAAAATCACAGTTAAATAAAATAAAATTAAGTAGCATGTGTATAGAAATAAAAAATAAATAAAAATTAATCGTCAGATGATTTTATTCGGCTTAGACTGAAATGGTTTTAGTAGTTCTAAAGCAAATTTTGTAACAATTAAAAATACCAATAAACAAGGAATATTTGGAAGCCAGGTTGTGGTGAGTTTCACGAAGTGACGAAAAATATTTGTTGCTTTCTTTAAAGTGTATTTGGTAATTTTATTTTTACTATAAAATGTCAATGATATTGAATTAAAGAAATCTTAATTGTTTGAAATTTTTCGTTCGAAATTTACAATAGAAACTCAAAACAATGTTTTTCATGAAATAAATTAGTTTTTTAACATTCTTTATACTTTCTAATCAAAATATATGCAACGCAAAGACGTAAGACTATATTATATTAATAGTAACTTTTTTCATAGAAAAAAATTGACAATATTTATCAACAATTATCTCAATGATAGGTACGTATTTTAATGCAGCTTTTAAAGTAAATACTGGAAATCATTTGATTTCAGGAAAATGGTATACATATTCTATAAAAGCATAATTTGTTTTTGTGAAGAATTATATCACATTATATTATGTTTGTACTGTATCATATATTCAGTATTTTATATCACCATACATTTAAATTTATTTATTCAATGCATTAGAACATTCATAAATTAAATTTGTTTCATTGAGTACAATACGACGATAAAGGGTAGGTTCATTAAAAAATTTTAAACTGTTACCTTAGTAACTTTTATTTTTTTTGTGAATATATATATATATATATATATATATAAATTCCTCTACAGTTTGCTTTATACCGATATTAAAAAATGATTTATTAAATTAGGTTGAATTCTTAATCTTGTAAATGAATAAATATGTCATAAAAAACTGTAAATAATACTTTTATCTCCTAACTCTCAGCACAATTATTTATGTTTAATTCCTTACTTTCTGACATTTAATACTTAATAAAAATGTCTTTACAACAGTGTTTCTCAAATTTTCAATACTGGCGCCCCCCTTTTCGATCACAATTTTGATCGCGCCCCTCTTATACATTAATAATGTACTGAATGCAATAATAATGCACTTTGATGCTAAAGCTACAATAGGCGATCTTAATTATAAACTATACAAATTAGTAACATAATTTTTAAATTTTGTTTACTACTTTTAAGCAAGAATAAATAAATAAATAAATAAAATAATAGGAAAATTATTATGTTAATATTCCTTTCTCTAATTTTTAAATTGAACATATTGCAAAATCTGGTGGCTGCTTAGAAGACAAAATATAGATATCTGCTAAATAGAGAAAAAGAATTTAGAGGGTCAATTTTTCTAATCATAAGCATTCCTTATATAAACTTTGCTTTGCAAGACAAGCCCATGGAAGTCGTTAATACTTATTAAACTTGTTCTTAATTTAGTATTAATTAAGAAGACTTGGTACCTCAAAAATCACAGACCTATCGTTTTTTTATTTTCATTTAATCTTATTCTTTGCATTATTATCTTTCGATTGATATATCACTTGTGCATGTCGGAAAATTAGAAGTTGAATAAAACTTCATTTGAAAACAAATTAGGCAATTTAGGCACGACCCCTTTTTAGAAAAAAAAAGCTAAAAAAAGCGTTTTGATAAAAAAATCTAATTTATAAAGAGAAATAATAACATTAAAAAAAGAATGTGCAATATATAAAGCAGAACATTTCCGAGGCAATACATACAATCATTTTTTTTTCATTAAGAAATGTGTGAATGTAAAATTTTTAAATTAAGGCATTTTATATTAATAATTTTATAATTTCAATTCTTATTCCTGATATATTTTTCATACAAATGTAATACTTTAATATTATAAGTAGAAAAACAGCTAAAATTTTTGTCGTGACAGAAAAAAAATTTTTTTTAACGTTTTTCTTGAATTTTCTTGTGCAATTAGTACTCTCTAAAAGTTGATCATTTATAAAAATGTGTGGGTTGAAAAAATATGAAAATGGAATTATTTTAAAGAAAAATGTATAACTAATATCTTAAAGTGGTATTTTAAGTTTAATTAAGCTTATAATAATTATTTTTTCAGAATTATAAATTTTAAAGTGGTTTTTCTCAGTTTGTGTTTTTCGTAACCTTAGTGCATTCAAATGCTACTCCTTCGATAATTATTTACCAATCACTTCCATTTTTTCCTGCGTGTTAAAAATAAAGCATGTAATAAAATTAGGGATCCGTTTTGCTATAAACTGAATACTTTTTTTTTAAAAAAAAAGTAAAATGTAAGACATGTTGGTTTTTTCATTGATTTTTAGCCTGTATATCAACATTTTATTTTTTTCTCAAAAACGAATAAAGTTATTCTAAAATCGATCCCTAAAGTTCTTTAGAATATCCATAAGAACATTACAAAAAAATTTCAGGTCAAAAAATTAATTTTTACAAAAGGAGTAGGATTTTAAAATTTTACCAATTTTCTTCAAAAAGTTTAAATTTTTAAAATTGTGTGAATAATATACGAAAATTTTCAACTGGTTTCATTTTCTTGAATAGAAACATTTGATAAAATACTAAAATATAATTTTTAAATACGTAAATAAAGAAAGTTGCTCAAAGGGTACCAAGTCCTCTTAATTAGTTATAAAATACTCTGTGCAGCACTGATACATTTAAAGTATACCGGCTGAAGTGCCCGCTCTTTGCCCGAGTTCATTTGTAAGAAAATAAAACATTATTGATATAATAGCTGAATTGTAAGGAGAGCGCAAAGCAAAGAATTACAGCAAATCAAATAAAAGTTTTTTTTTATTTGGTTATAGGATCAAAGATAGCTAATTAGGTATTGAAGAAGCTCGACAACGTTTACAAAAATGTAAAATGATCTTTTTCAAATGGTTGCTCAAATTATAATTATTTTTAAGTGAATTGTAATTTAAGCCTCACAGAATTAGCATTTATAATTGATGTTAAATAATAAACAATAATATAAATTTCCGATGAAGAATAATTGTATTATTTTTAATATTTAAAGCCAAAAGACTTCAACATGTTTTAACCCGGGAGCAGGCGCGCACTCGATACGGCCGAGCGAGGTTATTGAGTCACCCCAATCCTTTTTTTTATAATTATTTTATTGTACACGATACAAATCGTGATTCCAGTGAATAATTTAACTAAGAGAAAGTTTACTTACCTACGTTCAAGAACTTTTCAATTTTTCTTTGGTAACAAATAAACAGTTTTGCCAGAATTAACGATTTCGTAATCTGTGTGTCCCGCGCGACCACTTCCGGTAAAAATTGTATTCATTATGATAATATGTATGTTACTGCTAAAAAAAATTGTGTAAAACGTATTTTTGCATGGAAAGAAGCGCAACAGAGAAATACATTACTTACAACTTCCCTAAATGAGAAATAAACACGTAAGAGAGGGGTCATAACTAACTGTACCAATAACTTAGAAGGTCATACAGATTACAGCTATAATGTGCAGTATTTCAAAAATAATGACAGTGATGAATTTTTTATGTTCCTAAATTTCTTCGATTCTGGGTCTGGGATCTGTTTTTTCTCTGAAAGAGTTATATGTTAGGCTTAAAAAGAAAGCGTAGTAAAAAAAAAATCTCTCATCGTGGGATTACAGCAAATCAAATAAAAGTTTTTTTTATTTGGTTATAGGATCAAAGATAGCTAATTAAGTATTGAAGAAGTTTTTATTTTTGATGACTTAATATCGCGTGTGCCTATAAATTATATCTGAGTAAAAGTGCATTTTTTATTACGTCTGAAAGTATTTTGTTTTAATTCATTCCAGTAAATTAATTATTTTTAAATCTTCTATTTTCGATATGCTCGCGCCCCCCAGGGGGGCGCGCCCCACAGTTTGAGAAACACTTCTTTACAAGTATTAAATATACAACTAACCATTTGGTAATGTTGTACATTTATCAAAGTTATTAGTTGATATACTAACTGCGACCAATCTTAATAACATATTTTGTTAAACTTTAATATTTCTTCATTACAGTTCTAATTTTGAGATCTTTTTGAAGTTCTTATTGATTACATAAGAAAATGTTTTCCAATTTCAGGGAAATATGTTGCCTTTATGTAAATCTATTCAACGTGATACACTGCTTCGAGGAGGTCGTAGAACATTTTTGTAATGGAAGTTATTCGGATTTATATAATTACGCATTTGTAGATAGAAGATTTCTGCATATTATTTTACCGTAATAAAAATAAAATTATTTTCCTCTTGAAGTATTTCATTCAAAAAAATATCAAAATAAACACGTGGTTTATTTTCTGTAACATTAAGCATTTTTTTGTCGACGGCCATGATCCAAAACTACTAATTTCATTGCTAAAAGGCTTAGTGTAACATCGAAATTATGCGTTAAAAACAATAGATCAATCTGCATAAATCAATCGTTATTCAATCTCTTAGAAGGACTTTCTTACAAGGAAATCTTTTATAGTTTATGTATGGAGTTCTTTTAAATAATTGGTTGAAAATTTTTCGCAATTAATACTCCACATCAAAATAACAATATTCCTTTTTTTTTTAACAAATTTGTCTTTGTTAAAAGAAATTCATATTTTATTTTACAGCAAACATATTTTGCTTAGGTAATTTTTGGTGATATATTTATGTGGTATATAATGTCGTAATGTACCGCGTATTTGTTGAGGTGTTGAAAAATTCGATACAACTTAATGAACAAGTGAAAAGTTCATTTTAATAAAAAAATGTTTTAAAATAAGTTCTGAAAATTACAGTTAAAATAATATAAAGAAGTCGTTTATATAATGTGTTTTCTATTACGTAATGCCGATTCAAAAGAATATATCCCATTCAAATATTGAAAGAAAGTTTTAACAACAATTAATATTTTTACAAAATGATAAATAATGCATTTAACTCTGTTCACTATTCCATTATGAAGGCATCATTGCAAGCTGAGATATTCTTTAGCCTTCGATGCTGCTTCTTTCATCAATAATTGACTCTTCTCCTTTATATGACATTTAACAGTGCATTAGTCGATTCGGGAATCCTCCAGCACCCGTTGGGAGGTGCTCAACGCATTAGTGGAGCGATTCCTGATCTCTGAAACATCGGTTGATTGATTGTTAAGCTTAATTAATGGTCGTGGTATTTCATCCATAATAGTTGCTAAATTCCTTCTAACAACAGTTAAAAGGATCTCTATTTTCTACGACCGACCAGGATGAATGAACTACGGTTATTTAGTCTCGCAAGATATTAGTAGTTATTTTATTTAAGAAAATCACATCGTATTGTTCAATCATGAATTTAATCAATGCATCAATTTTCAAATTTAAATGTTTTTGAATTTTCTTAATTAAAGGTTTAATTAAGCTACATTTAACTGTTGAAATCTGCAAATTGTTTAATATGAGACAATTTTCACAATAGCGATGACTATCATTGATCTGCATGATGCATTTTGTGTCGACATGGTAGCCTTCTTCATTCTTGGACATAGCCCAATGGTTATGTCCAAGCCGTCGTGAATGGCGTCTCACGGGTTCGAGTCATGATACGCCTAAAGGTTCGCCGTCTAGAGAAGGCGAATGTATATTAAGCTTGAGATCAAAGTCGTGATGATTGATATAATGGTCACGGGTGTGAGAGGGTTCGAGGAAGAGAATCAGTCATCATCTTAGAAGAACTAATTTTATTCAACTTTTAATACTTTACGAAATGCACTTTGATAACTTATCTTTAGGAGCAATAAGAAATCTTAATCCTAAAATAGATAACTAAGTTATATGAACTACTTATCTTGGCTAAAGCACCTTGAATGATACTGCTCGCTCTTACATCTGCAAGGTCGATTCTCCTTTTATAATAAATCTTAATATAAGCTTAGTAACACTTGGATTTCAGTTTGAGACCAACTCTTAACCATTGTATTACATACTCGACGACTGGAAAATAAAAGCTACATTTGCATAAAGTAAGTTATCTCTACGGATAGGGGATTTTAAGCTAAAATCTCAGTTATCGAATATTTTTCCCAAGAGTATTAGAGAATTAGTAGATGAACCGAGTGAGTGAGTGAATATTAACATCTTACTATTCAGCAACTCGAATGCTTTTAGTGGTGGACCTCGTAATTTTGGACCATGGTCAATTGACGAGGCCGACAACTGAGCTGGCACACCTTTTTACTAATTGCTAACAGGAGGCTCTCGTCAGATTTAACTTGTATCACTCCTTTACACGGCGAATCTTCAGTTGTACTAGGTTAGAAGTAGTTCGCCACGACCACGAGTTCATTTCCTTGATCACTAGGCTACCGCGGCGACAGTAGAAGTCCCGAATAGAACCCTTTATAAGGTTTTGAATGATTTATCTATTAAGGATTTGAAAAATACTTAAAATTTATTCTTTTTAATGCTACAATTTTTTGGAATACAAAATTCTTGCATTTTTCTTTGAACAATGTGACCGTACATTTCCAGTATATCATCTTTGCCTTATAAATGTGAAGTTCAAGTTTGCTTGAATATTCTGCTTGCGTTATTAATCAACAGTTGAGGCGAAATGTTACGTATTGAATCTTTAAGGCAATTTGTTCTGTGTGTGTCAGTGAAATTTAATACAGACACAATACCACCACGGGGGAAAAGATATACCAGAGGATCAAATGTATCAAGTTTGCTTTATAATTTTTCTCGGACAGTGTAAACTAGTTTTCTTTTCTGATCTGAATTACTTTAAGAGTATATTCTGTGGGTCTATTTCGATAACAGTACACACTTTTTAGTTCATATTTATATATGAAATCTCTATAATGTTAAAATGGCGGTTATATCCAAAAAAATATAACTGTCAATGCAATTTAAAATAGCTGTCGCTGCTCTGTTTCCGTTTTTGTCTGTCTATAAAATTGCCTCCCTTTCCATACTTGCGTCATAGTAAACTCGTCTTGATGCTATTGACAATGTCTTTGGTGTCATGCACACACACAAAAAAAATATTCCTAAATGTCAATGGGCAACGATGTTTAGGATAGAATAAATCTACTGGAGATAAACTGCGGAATGGGATAAATCTTCGATGCAAGTGACCAGAATGGACGGTTATATTTTCCCTTTTGAAAATTGGGGTAAGCTCTTTTTTCCTCATCCAACAAATGTTTTGCCTTCTATTTTAAGCCGCACCTTATTTTGAGTAACTTAAACACTGAAAAAATGGTGCGGCTTAGATTCGAGTAAATACAGTATACGTCTTTACCAAGTACGACTTTTTCTGTGCAGTGATATCCGTAAAATTAGTCCAAAGGCTTTGGAACGCTATAAAAGAACCTTGACAATCTTTGCAAAGAATTTAAATATTTCACTCAGTTTTACTTATTTGTTCTTTTACTTCTTATCCACCAATACGTCACATACACACTTCTGCATGGAAAACGGTGGCATTAAGGAGTGAATAGCGTAAACTTTAATCAGCTGGCAAAGGAATAATTATACGGCTGGACACACAAAATGCAACACCCTGTAGGTAGCAGTCGAACTATGTGAATTTTTTTTAACCATGGTTAGCTGCCCTTATGACAGGCGGATTATGCGCACGGCAGTGATGTATCATGCAGCCACATCAAGAAGCATAACACAATAGATTAAGTCTGTTACGCATCATTCGGTGTCCTCTCGTATCATACAACGTCTTTTGCAACAGAGTGTAATGTCCGCAAGGCATCCATCCATTGCTTCGCTTATCCTTGACAGAGGCGTTTGTGCCGCCATTGGTTCCATGAACGGTGGCCATGGACAATGGAATGGAACGATATTGTGTTTACTGACGAATTCCACTTCTGCAACATCACGAGTGTCGGAATCCAGTTTGGGGACACCGTGGTGAGAGATTGCTGAACTGTTATGTTATGCGTCACCATACTGGTTCCGCACCTGATATAATGGTTTGGGGTGGTATTGGATTTCACTTCCGCACCCTTTTAGTACGCATTGTAGTAACGTTGGACAGCTAGGACTACATATCTGAAGTGTTGGAGCCCATAGTCCTCCCATATATTTAGTGTTTGACATCATCCATGTTCCAATAGCATAATGCGCGACCACACGTGAAACGCTATGTTCATGAGTTCTTTACCCATCAAATTGAATTGCTTCCTTTACCTGGCTGTTCCTCCAATCTATCGCTAATCTGAAATGTGTGGTCCATGCTTGCCCAACGACTGTCCCGCTGCTACAACAAATTGACTTTAGAAATATGTGGAAGCCGCTTGGACTGCTGTACATCAGGGATATATCCATACTGTCCTTGATTCTGTGCTAGTGCTTGTGGCAGCGGTTATAGTCAGCAATATGGCGGTTATACCATCTATTGATTTTATCATCACCCACATATCACAAGAGGATTTATTTTTAATGGTTTGATTTCCGTACATCATGTTATATGCCAAATAAATTTCGCTGTGATATCTCTGGTCATACCTTGGTGTTGCACTTTGTGTGGCCAGCAGTGTATAAACCATAAAATATCATAATCTCAGTTATTAAACGTTCTTAACTTAGTATTGTTCAATTAATAATAAAATACATTTTGAAGTACTGATGCATTTACAAGTATATTATATCAATGTAAATATGTATTTTATTTTTTTTTATATCAGAATGTATTTTTTTTGTTTACTTTCAGAAAATGAATAGTGTTTTTAACTAATTATTGGTTTTCGACTTTCAATATGCTCACACCTCACACATAGAGTTATCCCGACCCCTAGGGGAACGCTGTCCACAGTTGGAGAAACGCTGCTGTATGTGGATGCAGTTATATTAAGAAGTAAAATCTAGTCAATTATCCATTCCACAAAAGCTTTTATATCCTTAGAAAAGTGATCGGATCCCTCCCCCATTGAAAAGAATAATTTTAAATTCTCCAAATTTGAATATCTGATATATCTGAGTTTCCGGAAAATACTCAATTAAGGGAAGATTTAATCCCTGGAAAGTATAAATATTCAACATAAAAACACACACTACTAATGCTAGTTTTTACAATCTAAATTTCTACATCTTTAGTTTGATCCATTTTGAGTGAAATTAGTGAAGCAGGAATTCTCGCTTGTACAGCGGTCATTAATCCGCTTTTTGGTTTGTCTTGTCTATCCATTCTGAAAATAGTTTTCTTTGCGAAATTAAATTCATCTTCGTCTTTAAAAAAGTTTCTTGAAATCCCCAGACGTCTGCAAGCGAAAAGGGAGGGTTGTTTAACCAGACTGATTCATTTTTAAGTTTTCTACAATTCCATTGTAGAAGAATCATATAAGAAAGGAAAAAGGAAGATTTTTTGAAAATTCCATCCTCTTTTCGAGGTCAAAAGGAAAATCAGACATATATTAATATGGTAATTTTTCACTAGAGAAAAAAGAAAAAATAATTTGAGAGATTTTCACATGAAAAGAAATATTTCTCCATCCTTTTCTGTAAAGTATTATACATCTATGGGTAAAAATTTCTCTCATTGTTTTTTTTTTTTAGTATTTTCAAGAATATTTTATTTGCACCACCAAAGCTTCTTAAAATATTCAACATCACATCCATGCTCTTCTCTAAATAATCATGTATAATTTGACCCAACGGAATAGCTTTTACTATGATGGCGCAAATTTCAAAATTGTTATTCTGTAAACTCTCCCTTACAGTTTTTGACGCTTAAAGAATTTCTACAATGCCCCTTGAATGAATCTTTCCACAATTCATACACGTAATTGGTTTTTGATAAAATTTAGTTGGTTAGGAAAATAAAGTGAATCACACACAATCATTTCTTTTTCGAAGCTAATATAAGAAACCTTGAATGCTGTATTTAATGAACACTAATGCTGTATTTAATGTACACCAATTCTTAAAATCATTATTATTACCGGAGAGATTTCAAAACATATTCCTGTTTTTAAGCAAAATGCTCGATTTTTCTTACCTTAACACAGTGCTTCTCATAGTTTCAATATTCGCGACACAATATTTAACCATAATTTTCATCGCACTCCCCCACCCTCAAGCAACAACAATGTATTGAATTCAATAATACTATACTTTGATGCTAAACCTACGATACGACTTTAACCTCTAAAATGCCACTAGTGTATGTAAACGTCTCGCTCAGTCAAAGCGTTAATTTTACTGGACGTATATATGCGTCTTTCTAAAATACAATCTTTTTCGTGCACTGCCATTCATAAAATTATTCTGAAGACTTTCGAATGCAACAAAAACGTATTGACAGAGACTGCAAAGGATTTAGTTATTTCGGAGGACTAGTTTATTTATTCCTTTTCTTCTCCCCCCCTTCCAATACATCACATACACATGTCTACGTGGAAAACGGTTCCTATTGGGATGCGAATCGCAAAACTTCTAATTGGCAGTTAAGTGATTAATTATAAACCTTAAAAGTTATCCAGGTAAGTGTTCATTTTTGCATATAATTTTATCTATGACAATAACATGGGGTCACTGGTAATTATTTAAACTTGTTCTTATCTTAGTATTGTTAAATGAGTTATCAAATACATTGTGTAGCACTAGTACAATTATACGTGTAATATATCAGTGTAAATGTGCATTTTAGTTTTTAATATGTCAGAATATATTTTGTTTATTTTCTTTCAGTAAATTAACAATTTTTTTAATTCTTTTATTTTAAACTTTTCAATATGCTCGCGCCCCCTCGTAGAGTTGTCATGGCCCCCAAGGGGGCGCGCCCCTCAGTTTTAGAAACGCTGTCTTAACATGATTGTTCTCCTGCATTTCTGTAGCCAAGTTGAATAAAAAATACATAAGTTGAGATTTCATAACGGCTGAGTCCAGATGCGATTCTTTTTCACATTATTTTGGCTACAACCGAAACATTTGAAACTGTTGTCAAACTATGCTGCGCTCATCAATATTAGATAATAAATCATATGGTTTCGCTACGTGTGAAAAACAGGTTATATATATTTTTACGCTTAAATATTTTAATTTTATTTTCTGTTTGTAAGTGTGGAGGATTGTGATTTGGTATTGAGAAAACTTTTTTTTTTGTTGTTCAGTAAGACATTTTGTTCGATTGATTTTCAATGAAAAGCTCTTATTTACTAGTTCTTTATCATTCACTTTTAAGGGTAAAAAAATATTTTGATGTCCCTGTATCATTGTATTACACTTATTACGGTGTATTATTGCGGTCGATTTATTTTGTATACATACACGAGTGACTCTTCATGAAGCAGTTCCAGGAAAAAAATAGAAAAAAAAGAAATCCTATAATTGCATAAATTACCTTTCAGTTGAAATGTAAAGAAAGGTAAACGATTTACACAATTTTACACTTAACAATAAAAGCATAACTACAAATAAGCATTTGAGTGTCTTCGAAGTTAAGGCAGCACTAGAGATATTGATGATAGAACTAGTAATTTGAAACCATAGTCAAGTGACGAGGATGACATCTAAGACCAAACCCCACTCTCTAACTTCCACACTACAATAACTTTAGGAATTTGAGCTACGATAGATTGAATGCTAAGCACCCTGCGAAATTCCAATTAATCATTTTTTATTTATTATTTATTTTGCATTTCCGTGTGGCTCATATCATTAAGAAGATAGCCACGAAATTTTTTTAATCTGTTCATAAATTAGTTTCTAAGATATTTGAAGTTCTCTGAGCTATATGGTTTTGATTTCGGTTTCCTTTGAATGCAATTCGCCACCCTGAAATTAAGTTAATCAATAATATTTTTGAGCACAATCAACTCTTTTAGTGTGAAATATTTTTTAATTCCAATGTTCAATACTTAAATCATTTCTGCCTGATTATGTTTTGAATTTTTTGAATTCTCATAATTACTTAATTAAAATTAATTTCAAGGCCAATTTTTGCTTTAAAAAATAGTTTCAATAACTTAGTAGCTTAATAATTAATTTTTCCATTAATTGAGAAAAGGCCATGTTTATAGTACATTCTCAGGTAGCTGTGAGGAACGATATTTCAAAAAGTGAGGGAATACTACTAAAAATGGAGTATCTAAAAATCAGTCCTCAGCTAACCCAGCTATTAGACTTCCAAATACAAATATTCTGAATTCAAGTATAGCAGATAAAACTGAATATTCCCTTGGTGTGCCAAACTAAATTATACTAAAAATATTATAGTACTATATTTTAGTATTTTAAAGTCGTACAACAGGAACTAAAACTTTTAAATTTGCCCAATTTAAAACTGAAAAAAAATTTTTTTTTGAGCAAACCTGGCTAATTTTAGCTTAAAACAGCATCATTATTATTTTGTACATCAGTGTTTGGGTTTCAAAGATTTTGTGAAAATATTAAGTTAAGATTAAGCTGAATAAACTGTCATCGTAACAAATGGTGACAATATTATGCAAAAATATATTTCGAATTAAAAAAATTATTTTCAGTCATATTTAATTAAGATAGTATTTTATTGTAGAACGTAAACTGAAACATAACATATTACAAATTAGAGCTTTACGGGCATTATAGGTTTTTGTTTTATGCATTTGCATACTTTAAATGCGTTTTTCTCAGACTTTAAATTTTGAAGGTATAAGTATTTTCTAATCCCTAAGTCTTTTTTTCTGTTCATCCTAGAGCCTTGAAATCTTTTGTTTCTACTTTCAAACATATGTACTATAAAATTTAGTAGAGATTTAGGACTGAGAGATCCCTAATTATTTTTTTTTTTAAAATGCTGAAGTTACTATTGAAAAATTTTCTTGTTTTTTTTCAGGTTTTTTTTTAGAAAAATAATTATTAAAAATCAACAAGAGAATCGAATTTCAAATCCAAACTATCTTTTGTTTGCAATAATTGAAAAAATATAAATAACTTAAAAATTTTAAAAAGTGAGCATTTTATAAAAGTTTGAAAAAACCTCAAAAATTCTTAATTTTTAAAATTATGAAAGAATGGCTGGTCAAACTGATTTTTTATTTTTTGAATAAACTTAATAATGTAATTTGAATATAAAAAAAATAAATTATTTTTACTGTTATATATACTATGTCCAATTTTTTTTTTTTTTTTTTTTTTTGAAAAGGAGTACTTCATAATCGTAATGCAAAACAAAATATTAGGTGTAAAACTTTAATTGCTTTTTCTATGAAGTGAAACGTTTAATTAACATAAAAATCAAAACTTTTCTCTTCACATTTTTTTTTTTATTTTTGCTTAAACTTTTTTAATTTATCTAAATTATCTCAAAATCATTTTTGCTCAATGTTTTAATGAATGCTTTTGTTGTTTTTATCTTAAGAAGTCAAAAAGCTCCTTTGTAAAGAAAGTAATTTTTATTTTTGCACAGTGAATTAGTTTATCTTTTTTTATTATTTATTATTTTTTGTTGTAGTAAGGAAACCATTCATTAGAAATGTTTATATTTGTATCAATATCTATACGAGTTAAAAGATCGAATATAGGAAATAGGATTAGCAAAGTGAATATTTTTTTCTAAAAGCTATATATAATATGGAGACTCTTAAAAATATCTTACTTTCATAACAGTGCATTGAAAAAAACACATTGAATATTCTTCATAAATTCTTTGAAATCTTCTGAGAAAGATAGTTTTATATGTATATTTTTCTATTCTTCTAGAATCAATTTTATAAGCAAAATATATGCATTTGTTGAAAAACTTTCTTCCATGCTCAGTAGTTTTCGTCTAAATTGATTCTAAAGATATTTCAAGAACTTACCCTACTTTTCCTTTTTTATCGTAGGTCGTGTCAATAGAAAAGTTTCAACATATAGAATATGATAGAACTAATGTAGCAAAGATTAATTAAGAATTGACACGCAAAAAAGGCAATCCTCATTTTAAGAAATATTTTTAAAGTTAATTTATGTTTCACTTTTGTTCTTTTTTATAAAAACGTTTTTCCAACTCATTTTCAGATGAAATCTCCTTTTTTGAGACCAGATAATCTGTTTTCAAGAATTGCTTGCTTTTACATGTTTCGTTACTTAAGCATATAGAAAGCTTAGAGTTTAATGTGAATTTTTTTTAATGCTTCGAAAGGCTGAAATTCACTTCAGAACTTTTTTTGCCTTTTGATTTTAGTGTGCTCACTCATTTTATATTTAAGGGGAGTTGGAAACCTAAAATCTTCTTAATATGACAATTTTGAGATTTTTTCAATTTCAACTTGTATAGATTTTAAGCTTTCTAAAAATATCTTATTTTAACCTGTTGTGTAATTTGAAGCTCTTAAAACCGATTTTTAAATAATCATTGAAACTGGGCCACATTCATTTGTAACGGGCTCATCGCGCTTTCCCTTAATTGTCCTCTTGGGTTCTTTGGGGCCGAAAAAGGCAAATTCTTTCAAATCAAATCCAGAAGCAAAGCTTGATTCTTTAAATTAAGAACTTTTTAAAGAGCAGAAGTTTAGCGTAAGCAGGGTGGCCTTTTGGATAGTGATTATGCTTGTAAGGATCTACTGCCTGCACCTGGTAAACATGGTCCTGATGAAGATAAAATATTTGCAATAAAAAGGTTAATTAGACCTACCACTAAGAAAGAGGTTAGGTCAGTGTTAGGTCTAATGGGCTTCTGTCGCGCATACATCCCAAATTATGCAGAAATATCCACTCCGCTTACGGAGTTAACCAAGAAAAACAAGCCCAAAAACGTTTCATGGGGGAGGCTGAACAAAATTCTTTTGTTAAGCTAAAAGAATTACTTTCCGAAGTAACTAGTCTTGCTACCCCTGATGCCAATTTACCTTTCCAGGTGCATTGTGATGCATCAGATTATGGTGTTGGATGCTGTCTGACACGGCAAGATATCGAAGGAATTTACAGGCCAATAGCTTTTGCTAGTCAAAAATTTAATGCGACGCAAAAGAACTGGGCAAGCGTCGAGAAAGAGGCCTGGGCAGTGTTATACGGGTTTAATAAATTCGACAAATGGATTTATGGTGCCGAGGCGGAGTTCATTTCTGATCATAATCCCCTTAAGTACCTAAATCAAACGACTTCAAAAAGTCCCAAGCTAGCCCGTTGGGCACTGGCGTTACAGAGATGGAATCACTCCATTACTCACAGGCCAGGTATACAACATAGGAGTGCAGACGCATTGTCTAGATTAAGATAAGGACTGTATTGTATATATTTAGTGTTGTTTTTTATATAATGTGTTTTATATGTATCTGTTTGCAATCCCTTTACAGTTTAGATCTTCCTGGGAACATAGTCACTTATTTCAATTGTGTGAACTGTTAGTACTATTTCATGTGTCTGTTTTAAGGAACTTCGACTAGAACAATCATCAAGACTTTTGACTTTTGCAATTATTGTGTGTTCTGTTTGTGAATTTTCTGTTCCTGGTGTCTGAAATGGTAAAATCAGCCACAAGGGGCAATTTTTACTCTTATGTGGTGCGTGTAAGGATCTATGCCTGCACCTGGCAACAGGTCGAACGATACACACGATATAGAGAGAAGGACCTGGCAACGACAGGGGAGAAAGGTCCGAACGAGGGAAGAAAGGAGAGCGGTGGCGCGAAAAACGTGGTCGGATAAAGAGGAGACGGCTGGATGATGTATTGTAATCGTGTAGCATCTTAATATTCATCCTTTTTTTTAAGAAATGTCCCATAGAAGGTGTGGAATAAAACAGAGGGACAAAATCCTGACTGCAATTATTTTCGTTTCACAATTCGAACACTACTCGATCCAAAAAGAACTCAAAAGTTAACAATGCTAGTCTGTGTTTAAGCGCGTAAGCTGAAGTAAGAGAAGTTAGCCTAATTTCTAAAATTCAGTTAGTCGTCCCAGTGTGTTCAAGTCAAGGTGGATACCCATCGACGCGAGATAAAGAAAACTCATTTAGGATCCAAGAGAGTTGCGGTTACCCAATATATAGAATTATGATCATTCTATGAATTACTAGGAACTGTGTATATACAAAGGTTAGGAGTAAGCGGTAAAGTTAAATATAGGGGTCAGGATGGCGCTTATTTGGTAATACGTATTGCGTGTTTCTTCACCTCAGATCCGCTAAGTTAAAATATAAATATTGTCATTGTATAGTGTTTAAGTTAAGATCTTAATAAAGAGATATTAAGATTATGACCACGCCTGGTTCTTCATTCACTCCTACACCCCTAGGTCAAGAGGACAACTTAGAAGTAAGGAAACACTCATGGGCTAATGCCTTAAACATTTAAATGATGAAAAATGTAAACAAGGTATTTTGTTTTGGCTTTAAAGTTAAATGAATGACGGAAGCCAAATCATTTAATCCAAAATTGCTAAAAAGTGTTTACATGGAGTTACACCAAATCTCAATGAAAGTGTAAACAACGTAATATGGTCTGGTGTACCGAAGAAAATATTTGTACAAATAGAAGTATTATCCTTTAGTACATATGATGCAATTTCATCATTTAATATGGGAAATGTATCAAAATCAGAAATTTTGAGAAAACTTAATATTGAGTTTGGTGATTACACGGTACAGGGAATGGAGCATGTTAACAAACAGAGCCTATTAAAGGCTAAATACTCATGTTTACAAAAAACAAAGGAAGTTAGGAAAGAAAAAAAAACTTAAAATGAAGACGGATGATGATGGGATTAAAAAATGTAGATCATTTGGAGTATGGGGAGGAATGTTTCAATAAAAAAATAATTAAACATTAAAGTTCGTTTATCTGAAAATGTAAATTTTTGATGTTCGATGTTTCTTTTAGGTGAAAAAAATGTTTACAGGTTTGGAAGTTTTTTTATGAAATATTTATAATGATGGTTATTCTATACTAAACAGAGCGTTTTGTAAAAAAAACTCAAAAATTTATTTTTTACAAATTATTTGATGCAAAAAATGATTCAAATTTCACTATATTTAATAAAGTATTTTATAAGATGTGAAAATATTCAAAATTAAGCTAAAAGCTCATTTCAGTATAATGAGAAAGGTGTACGTTAATTACATGAAAAATTTCAAGCATGTAAATATAATAGATTTGAGAAAAGGTACATCGAAAACAGCCAGTTTAAGATTGTCGGTATAGAGGTTTCCGACTCTCCCCTAAAATAAGACGGATACAATAAAGATAATTTTTAGAAAGAGTGATACAAATAATTGAACTGTGTGGGATGGGGCGACTTACAATTTGACATACACAATTCTTATTAGCATAGTTCTCTTCTTAGAACGCTCGAGAAAAAACACACAAAAAGAGTTTATATTTCCCAGAATTGTGATTATATATTTTAACTTGGTGTTTTCTCACATATATTTATCCAAATATTATGTTTCATTATTTTCTCTTGATTGTTTTAAGACTATTTATAAGACATTAAGTCTGTTATATGCTCCATGTTTTGTACAATCAACTGTCAGAAAAATGTTACGCCATTTTCATTTAATAAGGATGTATACGCATAATGTTAATTAAAATTTTTCACTGATTGTAATCGATGAAAAATCCTTCAAATCTGTTAAAAAAACTAATTATTAACTTCAAATTTACTTAAATATTATGAAAAACTTTATTAAAATTAGAATACAACGAATTGGCATATTTTGTTGCATTTATGTCATAATTCGAAAGTTTTCGCAATGCTGTCGGATTTTTTTTTACTTTAGATGTTAAAAATCAAAGATTTCAAAGATATAATAAAAATATAAAAATAATTAAATAAAGACCAAATATATTACAAAAATGCACCGAAAATCCATTCTTTTTTGCTTAACTACAAAAAATAAATGCAAAATTAAAACAGCATGCTCTTATGAATTATAACATACGAGGTGTGGCTATTAAATAACGAGACTGTCGTTGTAAAAAGTTTTATTCTTATTTTATACATAATTATTTATTATCGCCTTCAATGTACACCCCTTCTCTATCCCTGCAACGCTCCATGCGAAATTTCTATTGTTGGAAACAGTGCTGGAAGTCATCTTTTGTCAACTCCTTCAGTACTCTTGCCGCTTTCTCTTTAACTGCTTCAACGGACTCAAATCTTGTTCCTTTTAATGCAGATTTCCCCTTAGGGAACAGATAGAAGTTACATGGTGCCAGGTCTGGCGAGTAAGGTGGATGCTCTAACACTGGGATGCTGTGTTTGGCCAGGAATCTCTTGACAGATAACGCGGAATGAGCTGGCGCATTGTCTTGGTGGAAAATTCATGATTTTTCCTTCCACATTTCGGGTCGTTTTTTTTTATTCTTTCTCGCAGATTGCCAAGTACCTCAAGGTAGTAATGTTGATTGATTGTTTGACCTTCAGGAACTCAGTGAAGGTACACAATCCCATGAATATATAAAAAAAAACAATCATCATTGCTTTAAGTTGTGACTTGCTCATTCTTGCTTTTTTTGCTCTTGGTGAAGTTGGAGTCTTCCAATGCATGGATTGGCGCTTTGTGTTTCCGGATCATACGTAAAAACCCAGGATTCATCACATGTTATTACCTTTTCCAATAAATTTGGGTCATTTTTAATGGCATCCAAAATGTCAGTACAAACATTTTTGCGAGTTGCTTGTTGTTCAAACGTGAGAATTTTTAGCACCATTTTAGCGCACACTTTTTGCATGTTCAAATTGTCATGTAAAATTTGCCGTACACATTCTTTATCAATGTTTACAGTTTCAGCTATTGCACGAATACTCAAATCGACGATCTGACCGAATCAAACTAGCAACTTTTTCGACATTTTCATCCGTTTTTGACGTTGAAGGACGACCTGGCCTCGAATTATCTTCAACGTCTTGTCGGCCATCTTTAAAACGTTTGGACCACTCAAAAACTCGTGCACGGGATAAACATTCACTCTCTGCCGTACACTTCTTTCAGTAAATTATAAGTTTCAGTAGCGGTTTTTCCAAGTTTGAAGTGAAATTTAACATCAATTCGTTGCTCTATTATTACACTAACCATTTTTTCGCCAAAATAAAATAACGATGTTAACGGAAATGAAGGTTATGACTAAACCGTGTTACTTACGCAAATGAGGCTTAGGGCATTTTGAAGAGAAAGCTTCACACTAAACAGCTGACAGTCAATGGCGGACTACGCATGCGCACTTTTGCCTCCACAGCGTCAGTCTCGTTATTTAATAGCCACACCTCGTATATAGCCATGATAAGAGTATAGTTTTAAAAAAGAAATATAAACTATTCAATTCTACCACTTTCACAGTTTTTTGACACGTATTCATTATCCTTACAAGCATTTTTAACTATGAAAGACATTAAACTGCCAATATGAGCTTGCTAGTAACATGATTTCAAATGAGTGTTACTTTTAACTTCCACGTAATTTACGATAATGTTTTAATGGTGAATCAGAAAATGAACATGAAATGGGGAATGTACGACTGTGTGCTAAATATTTTTCATTTTTTAAAGTGAAAACTTTAACTTCATTATAGATTCATAATATAATAGATGTTTTTTTATGTAATAAAGTATATAGGAGAGTCAAGTATTATGGAACACCATTTACATTTCTAAAAATAACTTTGCACCTTATGATAAAAATCTCCAAATTCATCTTGGATATATACTATAAACGATTGTAAAGATGTATCACTTGTCGAAAAATTATTTTTATTACGTATTTAAAAAATAATTTATTTAAACAAATGATAAATGAAGGATATTATGGAATAGTCGGGTAATCTGAAATAAGTGGTTTAAAACATCGGAAAACTGAATAAAACTTCATAAAAAGAAATTATTTTTAACTGTGAAATCCATATTTTTAAAAATAACAATAAGTGAAATTCATTTCTGCTTTGAAATTATTTACAAAAATCCTATTCATAATATTCTTTCTCTGATCCAATACTTTCAAGGTGAGCCCACACAAAACAGCTAAAGGATTTAATCCAACTTTTCCTTCGCTAAAAGCTTCGGGGAATTTTCCGTTACACATACATTGAGTGTCTTTGATTCTTGTTAATTAATGGATGGATATCAGAACAGAACTATTCCCAAACGAACTGATATCCAAAACGACATCTTGAAAAATGAGCCATTAAACTGAAGGGCAGAACATAGAGAGCTAAATAAAGGCTACAGCATTATGAACTACAATCCATTAAGTGTACATTATGCTGATCTTTATAGTTCAAGCCACATACATACTGCTAAGAAAAATGTTTGAAAACTTTCCTGCGAAATCATTGAATTATGCAAAACACATTTTATTCTGTAGTGGGTCGTACGGCAACAACCAGTGGACAACTTTAATTGTACTGCATCACATTTTAATCTTTCTTCAGCATTTCAAGATTTTTCTTTGCGTTAAAAGCTGCAGCCAGTGCCTAAACCTAAGTATTCTATATTCCCCAACTATTCTATGATACCTGACTCTCATCCAGTTGAAAAAAGAACTATTTCATTATTTAACATTATTTAAAATATATGTAACTGATTTATATTTATTATTAATTAATTTCCAACTAACACAAAATGTGACGGTAAAACACCCAAGAGAACCGATTTTATTTTAAAAGGTTAAAAGCTAAAAGTCGTAAGTTCCTCTTCGTGAAAATGATAAGACATTCAGGCGATGATTAAAATTTTTTAAAGACTTTTAAGCAGTTTTAGTTGAATGATTTAGAAAATATTATCTTTATATATGCAACTTTTTGCCAATCATTGTCAAGAGATTCTTATTCTTTATTTATTGTACTTTAAAATTTATAAATGTTGAGATATAAATTCTATTTCTCAAAAAAGGGGATAAAGTATTCTTTAATATTCATGACAATTAAAATTTTGGAATGCGTTACTACAACAATTGTGAACGTAACTATGCAAGAGCAACAGTGTAATTATTACTTGTTCTTGTTATAAAAACAAATCATTTTAAACAAAGAATATTTCCTAAACAATTAAAACTGAAGTACATCAACAATGTTAGGGACGATCTATTGTATTTTCTATAACGAAAATTCATTTACTGTTTTACTTTTGATTATAAAGTTGCGATTTTGAGTAATTTCACAAAGCGAAAGACATTTGCTTACTAAAATGGCACTCTCTATTGTGTTGGAGATTGCTTTGCATTTGATGCATTGGGCGCTTTACTGTGTTTCCGGGCACGACCTGCCATCTTTTTCAGAGATTCTCATCTTTCTAGTGGGTATGGAAATCATCAAAAACTACTTTTCCAACCACCATTGCACCTCTGAAATTGGAAACGAAATCCGACTCTCTTTGGGTCAAACAGTCGTGGTTAACGACAATAGAGCAATTCCTTATGTACGCTCTACAACCATTTATGCGATCTGCCGTGCTCTAGATTTGAAGGCTGAGCTTATTCCTATCCAAGATACCAACCAAGACATCAAACCAACTGAACTTAAAACTAACCAACATTTCTCAAGTCCACCAGCTGTTTTCTCTTTCACTGTTTTTAAAATTTGTGAGGCCTTGGAACTAAAGGCCGAACTGCGTCCACTGAATGAGCGACCGGTATTTAAAAACAAACACCCTAGACCGGTTCCAACTGTGCGCTCTGGTTCGGTTTTCCTCATCTGCCAAGCCTTAGAACTTAATGCAGAATTAGCAAAAATCTAACATCAAAATAACTTCATAAAGCTTGAACCCAAACATTTCTTATAAATTCAAATAGCCGTAGAAAAATACTACTTCCTGCGGCGAAGAATGATTAATATCAATAAAAGAGGTCTGCGAAGTTGTCAGTAACAAAAAATGCTGATTGCTTAATTATTCATCAGTCGTACTACAACTCAATATCTTGTGGATGATCCCTGTGTCTAATGTTAAATCCATCTTAATTATGGCCTTTGGGAAAGAAAATTTTCTTCAGTAGTTTCAAGCACAAAAAATTGTAGAAAATGAACGATAAATACCATTGACATTATGAAGACCATAACATCGTTTAACTATGATGAAAGGAGCCAATGTCTGACTTAACGAAAGAAAAAAGATCTGATTTTGAAAGAGAAAATCTTCTCATTTATAACTTGAGAAACACTTACTGTGTTAGTAAAAATGATGAACTTCAAGGAAAAGATAGAATCTGTTACATTTTTCCAATTATAATGTGGTGATTCACTACTTATTTTATCGAAATGGACGATCATTAACTATCGCCTTTCATTAAGAAAAGAAAGAGACAAGCTTCAATTTTATAAATTGTTAACCAATTTTATGTGTCCATAGGACGAGTGGAAGTTGAAATCCGCTGTATACAAAAGCATTTTCATCGACAATGTGAGTATAACGTTAAAAAAAGGACGATTCTTTTTCGCCTTTAAATAACAAAAGAAATGCCTTCATTGGAAGGTGAAAGCTGAATTATCTCAAAAAAAAGGACGATTGATAATTATCTCGTCTTTTTGAATAATAATTATCATATGATTTAAATACATTAATAAATATTACAAATGGAAGCATATTATACAAGGACGGTTGTACAATTCGCCTTGCAAACTGCGCTCTCGACATTTTACTGGACCGTGTCCTATATTTCCAGAAAAAGGACGATCATTATAATCGCTTTCCGGAAATATAAGGAACACTTTCATCTGTGCGATTAAATGTTTTTGCCTTATGTTTATCTACTTCAACAAAAAAACAATTCACTGTCAAAAGTTACAACGACCATTATACAAAAATAGTTAGCACATTTTCAAGAAAACTTTTGGCATGTTTTGGATTTATTTTACAATTAGAAGAATTCAATAGGCTGTTAATATTTCGTTTTTAAGCTATGAAATGTCATTTTAAGTTAATGCAAATAAAGTTTCTTGATATGGTGCTATCACTGTCTTGTTTTATTTATGTGTGTATTTTTTATCTATCTTTTTTTTAACATGAAAAACCATTATGTTATTTAAGATATTGTTTTCGTTACATCCGTGAAAAAAAATAATTTTTATCTTGAAATAAAAAGTAGATATACCATGTCATTTAAAGATTAATAAAATAAGGTTAATGTGTGTTGCTTTCAATTTAGTTCTTTTACCGTAAAACCCGGTGTGTAAAACACACCCTCTATTTTACGAAGTAACCTTAAATGTGTGTGTGTTAAATATATATATGCCAACATACACAGATATTTCTCTAACTTATACACTTATGGTAAGTTATATATATATATATATATATATATAGATTATGTAATTATTATTTTTATATTTATATCTCATTATATATAGCGGACAAAAGGGATTCACTCACTCATTGTAAGATCTGATATGTTAGACCTGTGCAGTTTGTCAGTCACATGTTCCTTTCGTTGAGTAGATAATTGCTAAGATTTACTTGTGTGAAAATCGACTGTCAGTGGGGGTTAAAGACAAAACTTCCGGTTTTTGAATTATTGCACCTTATAACTTGAAATTAGCAAATATTATGTTTCTCTTACTGAGTAAAGATTTGCTAGTAACGAGTTTTGCATAAATGGAACCTCAAACTGGATGTCAAGTCATTTTTAATACAAAATTTATTGATATTATATTTACTCATTTAACTTCAACTTTAGATAGAAATTCAGTTTTCAGAAAAACACGTTTCAATAGAAAATATGAATAAATATATCAGCAGTCTCTTTTTCTACAAAATTTGAAACATGTACAGGACTATTTTTAACACTTTATGAATTTATAATACTTTGTATCAGATTTTACCCATACAAGCCATTTACCATTTTCAAAATTACATCATCTTGTATACATAAATAAAGTTTCCTTTGATAAATAGTAGATGTGACTTAAGTCAGTTTAAACTTATCTATTATGAAACAAAATCGTTTATATCAAGGCAATTATATTTTGCCATGTTTTACATGCATTTCTGTATTCATCATCGGATGTATTCATAATTTTTTTAAAATTTGTTACCGAATTTACAATCTCGCATTTAGCTACTCTATAACTCACCTGTTATAGAGTTACTAGCTCTAATCCTGTAACACATCTGTGATAATTAATAAATCTATTCATACATTATATTTTTCATGATGTCAGCTCATTTGTTACTCGTTGCACATTGACAGTTGTATTACCAGCGGGTCCATTGAGTTGAGAAGTAAAAATATGTTTTGTGTCAAAAATAAAAATTAAGAATGTGTTGGAGTAACATTTATTACCTTGAGAAGTAATTACTTGCACGCATGGTATAATTTTAGATACATTCGTACAAGTAAGTTTATTGTACATCCTGAGAATAGAGTATTTGTTTGAAAATCATTTTATAAGTTCTATTTGCTAAAACGTGACAAATCAGCAGCAAGTATTTTTTATATATATATTTGTGACGGGCTCACGCGTCTTTTCTTTAACATGTACTTTGGGTTCTTTGGGGCTAGAATTAATGACAACTCTTTTCCAACCAAATCCAAGAAGTGAAGTGTGAAAGAATGATGCAAATTAGGAAGCTTTTAAATATCAGAAGTTAGAGTAAGCGGGATGGCAATTGGGGGAGTGTAAACACAATCCGTGGTTCAAGCGTGAAGAAGTTTTGGAAAACGTTACGTGACGACTAATAGAAATTATACGTGATAGATATACATTGAGTCAAGGTGCATATCATTGCACTCGAGTAAATACAAGGCCTCATCTAGAATTGTTGTGATAGTTACTTAAACTACGGCAAGGTAGGATTGACTATTTAATATTAGGATCTGTAATAGTATTGAAATCGTGTTTAGACGAGTCAGTTATTGATAGAGGTCCGAGTTAGGTTGATTCGGTATTATATAAATTGTGTGTGCTTTGCTACCATAGAGATTCTCTCACATATATTATTATAATCTAAATTGTTAAACGCTTAAGTTCAAAATCTTAATAAAGATATATTAAAATTATGTATGCTTGTAGTTCTTCCGTTAATCCTACACCTCTAGCTCACGCTGATACTCAACGAGATGTTTACCCGAGGGGGGATCACATATTAGTGCAGTAATGCTACTTTTAATCTCAATGCAATGAAATTTGTGAACATTCTATTGTTTATTGGGAGAGGGCGGGGGTTCATTGCTGTTCAGAGTCACGAAGTCTCAATGAAACTAGTAGATAATAGATGATTATACTTTGCAACGTAGCAATTTTCATAGGCGTGAAGTAAAACAGATATAGAGTGGAACTAAACCATTATATTTATTGATTAATATAATCTAGTATTATTACTTATTTCTCAAATAAGAATTTTTTTTTCCATTTGAAGTAAGATAACTTTTCCATACCTGTGGTTTTTTACACCAATAAAAAAGCCTGAATTAGAAATTTTGAAAACTTTTGATTGAACGTTTTCGATCTGTGTGTTTTAAAATTAATAAGTAACAGGTTTGGAAAAGTCTCAGTTAAATGCAGAATGAAAACTTTTGGTGAAGGAACTTGTAATTATGAATATCGACCAAGTGACGAGAGTGATACCCGAGTTAGATTAGGACTGCTTTTGGACTATGTCAAGACACGCACACACATTTAGCGTACTTAGATTCAGTCGTGCAATGGGTCTAAAATTGAATTATTATTCGAATCTGAAGCAACAGAATCAAAACCGGTCATGGAAATGTGACTAAACTCAATCGTTTAATATAGATGCACGAATGCTTGAAAAATAGCTCCCCTAATGCATAACAAATGTTCGAAACTTTTAGCAGTAATAAATTTATTTTCAACAATTTTCATTGCTTCTCCTATTAAAAACCACATAGTTCTAAAAATATAACAAACTAAAAAGTAATGATAATATGAGTTACGCAACACAGTTTTGGAAAAATAATGAACTCAAACTTTTCATATATACATATTTTGTAAGATATTTAAGGCTAAAATTTCTTACACCTTCTTCCAATTGTTTAGAAAAAAAATTCAAAAATATGAAATTGTGATCTCACAATAAACAAACAAATAATTCTCAGACGGTAAAAGGTCATGTGAATACTTTTATATTTTGCTTATCACTGAAATCATCTTGTTATACTGTGAAATAAGAAAAACTATAAGAATCGCTCAACACTAGAACGTTCATCGGTGTCGACTAGACACCGGACCTTGTTTAGTTTGTTATCCTTTCCTCATTTTAGCAGAGAATTTGAAACGTTTTTGTAACTTTTAATGCGTTTCCGTGGTAATGACACATAAAATGTTTTGTGGGTCGAGGTGGATTAGGTGACATTTTACAACTAAAAATACCTAGAACATCATCTGGTGTCGCTTCGACACCAAGGTAAATTATCGTTATAAATAGCTGTCATTCAGAAAAAGGCAGTTCAATGGATGCCATTAGTAAAACAAACTTCCCAAAGTACTATCGCACATTTATTTGACCTTGAATGTAGTGTTATAGCGTTCACAGCGGACATGAATCAATTGTACTAAAATAATTGTGCTTAAGTGTTTCGTTGCATAGCATTTGTTTATTTGCTCATAAAAAATTCATTCGATTCTCGAACCTTGTTCAAAGCTGATCCTCAAACAATGGCTCGTGGAAAAAGTCTAAGCCCCTGATGAAGTTTCTAATTTGTTACGAGAGCTTTCTGAGAAGGAATTGGTTGGTGAAGAGCTCTCTTGTTCCAATTTATATTCCGTTAAAAACACAATTTTGTGTGAAAGTGACTGCAAAGAATCTAAAGAAGATGCAAATGAATATGATAATATTCCAATAAGCCCAGATATAAATGTTTTTAGGAACTTCAGAGAATAATTACCTCAGAAATGGTGATGTTCCTGGCAGATTTGCGACTCGATATGTTTCGTAACAAATCAGTTGTCCAATAAGCTTCGTGAAACATAATGTCAATGAATTCGTTATGAGCTCATGACTTCTTTCCATTGACAGAAGCTTATTAGAACATACAAAGAAATGCCCTGAAGTTAAAGCAAGACTGCATACGTTGTAGCTATAGATGAGCTCCGTGCGTTTCTAGTGATACTGCATGCTCGCAGTGTAAGTGGTGCTAAAAATCTATGGTCTGATTCTTGGTGGCTAAACTTATAAAAAGAAACAATTTCTGAAAAAATTGTTTCGAGAAATGCCTTCATTTCTTACGATGTTATTTTTTTTTAGACTTCAAACTGACAAATTTGCGATGATTTTGGTAGTTTGGGACAAATTTATTAAATATTGTATAAAGAACTACAAGCATATTGAAAACATACTGATCTACAAACAATGATATATAGATATAAAGTGTCATAATATATAATTACATGAAATAATAATATAAAGTCTTAAAGCTAAACCCCCTACTGAACAGTAGTTTTCAGTTATTTAGCTATTAGAGTTTTTTGAGAGAGAGATGAAAGAACACCAACGGACGTTTAAGGGTATTCGAAATCTCGGACGTTCTAAAGACTAAGTTTTATATTATATGGTCCTGTGTTGCTTTCTTGGACATCTTTGGAAATTATAACTGGATTCAGACTAAATTTGGAACGTAAGCTATTGCATCTATTCTCTAGGTAACACTGCAAATACTACATATATTATGATAAGACTGTTATTTATAGAGGTTAATTACTTATGTAATTGACTAAAATTTAATTTGTCTAAATATATTAATTTACTTCTCACATTGACTATTAAAAACATTAATTCTTAAGTTAATAACAAGTTTAATAATTATCAGTGACCCATGGACTTATCATATGTAAAATTACATACAAAAATGAACACTTACTTGATGATTTGACGATTTACAATTAATCCTTTAACTGCCGATTCAAAGTTATGTGTGATTAGCTCTCTAGCATTTTCCACGTAGGTTCGCATATGTCATGTATTGGAGGGATTAACACTATTTCAATTTCTGTTTCATTCGATGTATTACTTATATATATATATATATATATATAAGTTATATGTATTAAATATAAAAGCGTTAAACCTCCGATATTTATTCAGAAACACCCTGTACCGTAGATTGCAATAAACATATATAAGAAAATGTAAATTTTCATTATTCCTTAAAAATAAAAAATGTAAATATTTCCTCCATCAGTAAAATTAAACGAACAAATAAAAAGGAATTGCTTACTTTTATTTTATACCCCAAAAACAAACAAACAAGCAAACTTCTAAACGTAATGCTAATATTGCAGTATCAATTTTGCAAACTTCCATTCTGTAATCCTTAAATCTAGATTTCTTTATTGCTTTTGAGAAGGAGCAATTTGAAACAGTATTTTTTCAGTACGTACATCTTACGGATAAGTTGATAACATTAAAGTATTTTTCATATTCTATTACTGTTTTAATTATGGCTGAGAAACATAATGTTTATCCGGAAGAGTAAAAAACAAAGTGAAGCTTCATTACAGTAATAGAAGAAAAAAATTAGAACAGCTTCATAATTTTTTCGAAAATGCCTCACAATATTTCTAAAACTTTTCGTATACCCTTAAGGAATAAAATCTTCTTCCATAGTATTATTGAGTAAAAAGTTCGTCTACTTTAATGAGGGGTAAAATATTAACGTTTAATTACCCTTGTAAAAGGTAAGGGGTCAAATACACGCATAATTTATTAAGATCCCGAAAAGAAGGTGAAAGTATTATGTCAGAAAAATCCAGGATTTAGCGGTTTGGGGTGGATCACCGAAAGAATTAAATCGCCTCAAGGGGCGAAAGAAGCTTACTGAGCTGTCAGAAGACTCTTAGCAACAAAAATATCAGTGATAGAGAGTTTTTTTAATTATTATTATTACTATTATTAAGTATTTTCTGCACAGTTTTAAAGCAAATGTAGAATCAGAGGATCAGGAAACCAGCTTTTTATAAAATTTATTTACTTTATTTCGATTTGTTATGAAATGATAGTTGAAAGACAGTTTGGAACAATAGATTAAAAAGTTTATAAAATGAAATGCAGTTAAGAAATTTTATTTAGGAATAATGGAATTTTGAGAAAATATATATAATTCACAAATATAAGCGTATGAATGTTTTAAGTTCGTAAAGAATTCAATTGTACATTTCTCACAAAAACGTAATCATTTGCTTTTAAAATATAAATGTTTTTTTCCAGGTATAGAAGTATAAGTTGGCATTACTTTCCAAGATGGCGACCGATTTAACAGCTGTCAAGTGATTTATTCTCAGTTTGGTTTGGCAATTCATCAAAACGATCATCAAGCAAGGCGTAGATTCGTCGAATGGGCCCAAAACGTGATTGCCGTTATTCCCGATTTTCATAAGCGAATTTTGTTTAGCGATGAAGCGCACTTCTGGTTGAATGGCTACGTCAATAAACAAAACTGCCGCATTTGGAGTGAAGATAATCCCCAAGTGTATGTCGAAACACCGTTACATCCTGAAAAAATGACTGTTTGGTGCGCTTTTAGAGCTGGTGTAATCATTGGTCCGTACTTCTTCAAAAACGATGAAGGCCACAACGTTACAGTCAATGGTGATCGGTATAGAGCCATGATTACTAACTTTTTCATTCCTGAATTGAACAATCATGATGTCCAGGAGCTGGGGTTCCAACAAGACGGCGCAACATGTCACACAGCTCGTACCACAATCGATTTATTGAAAGACACGATTGGTGACCGCCTAATTTCACGTTTTGGACCTGTGAATTGGCCTCCAAGATCTTGGGATTTAACACTGCTAGACTATTTTCTGTGGGGCTATGTAAAGTCATTGGTCTATGCGGATAAGCTACAAACGCGTGACCATTTGGAAGACAACATTCGCCGTGTTATTGCCAATATACGGCGACAAATGTTTGAAAAAGTCATCGAAAATTGGACGTCCAGATTGGACTACATCCGAGCCAGCCGTGGCAGTCATATGCAGAAATCATATTTAAAATGTAATGCTTCAAGATTATCTTTCGAATAAAAACAATATGTCAATCGAATAATACATCGTTGTTTTATTGCAATTTTAAGTTCTATACCTTTAAAAAAACACCCTTTATGATTGCAGCTTGTATAGCCCGAAAAAATATTTCCACATGCATTTGTGTGGTACACACTTTTTATATGTTATAAAATTTCTAAAATTTTGCACTTTAAAACACATTACATAAATAATATATATATGTACTGAATCACCATTCTACATTTATTACAGTAGGCGACATTTGTTTAATTTAAATTTTATAATGCATTTGCCTTATTAAACAATACTTGTTGGTATAGTTTGAAAGTATCAGTATAAGTTTATTCTTATTCCACAATTACATATAATCATTAATCGAAATACAGCATAAAATCTATTTAAATACTTTAATTATTATTTATCGTACAACTTCATGTTATAAATTAATCTATATATATAAAAATGGATCCTTTTTTGTGACCTCGCTTAAGTCCAACACCGATCACTGTGAAAATTGACAAGTATTTGTATTTTTTTTGTGCAGAAGGTTTTTGTGCTATCAGCTTTGTTGCAGCTTCCTACCAGGTGGCATTACAGCCTATCATCTTCTACACCGTCCAATCAATTCCCAAGCTTCCAACATGGCTCTATCGCCAACATTTAGCCAAGTTTCTATTGAATCGCCATTATAAGTAAAGATTGGCTTTGTTTGTATGCATTTCAACTTTAACATAAAATAACTACAACAGAAAGTAATATCAACGTATTACTCATCAAGATTTAAATTATTTACATTATTTTAAGCATTCATTACACATAATTCGTAACGATGTGTTACTTTTGCTGAACAGAGATCAACTTAGGAAAGAGAGAGTTACGGAGCGTTATAAAGAACAAAAAAAAATCCTTTTTATCAGCTATTAGATCTACAGGCTTAAAATTTAACAAGTATGGTTTTTTTGTTCAGCTAATATAATAAAAAAAATATTTTTATTTAAATTGACTCATTAAAAAAATTTTTCTCCTTTAATCTGTATTGTTTAGTTTTTTCATTTCATCCATGCGAAGATTGGGTATACCAGCTAGTACCATATAAAGAAAATTATTTAATTATTCTTTAAAATGATCTGATTTGAAAAATATATGATATTATAGCTTAAGTGATACTCGATATTTAATTTAAAATATTTTTCCTTAAATCTGTTAAGTTTCAACGAGTTAAGTTAAAACTGCGTTTTAAAATTTTTCGTGAATGGGGTTAAGAAACATGGACCATTTTTTTATACTGAAAATAAAATTATACTTCAGAAAAACGTGTGGAATGTTCCTTAAAAGCAAGTAAAAATAACTTCTGAATCCGTATTGATTTTTTTCAGTTCTACAAACAATGGCTAATGTTAAAGAAAATTCAAACGGGGCTTTATAAATTGTTCAGCATAAAAAAATAAGATTAATCATTAATTAAATATCTTATATTTACATGCAAATGTTAACTATGCAAAGGAACGACGTAGTAAAAAATTGTTTTAAATTTACCAAATTATGTTCCTTTCTGGAGCAAGAAGTTATGTTTTCTTTCTCGCAGAACTCCAAAGTTTTATCATTTAATCAATTTATTGACGAAATCGATATGTGTAGGTAGTAGTAGTTTTTCTTTCTTTTCAGCCCATATTTCAATTCTATAAAAAGTTTATTAGAAAATTTCTAAAACTCTTTTGTGGAGGAAATAATTTTTTTATCGTGTAGTTTGTTCTTCCTTTAAAAACTAGAATATATCAGCATTCATAAACTACTATAGTGAAAAGTTTAAAACAGTTAACTTCAGTATAGTTACATGAGGACCTTTTTAAAAATAGGGTTTTTCTTAGAGGCTCAAGTTAAATATATTTATTTTTTTTCTGAGAAAAAAGTTTCGATTTTTTTTTATTTTTTAGTTCATTTCTTTCATAACCTAATATATTCGGAAACATAATTACAGAGTAGAGTAACATAAAGATGTGAACTTTACTTTCTCAGAATGTAAATGAATGTTGGACACTGGATATCAATAAATAATGATTTTAACCAATTGAAGGTTTTCGTTTTGAAAATTTAGAAATGCTAATTATTAATTTAAATATCATACATACTTGGACTTCTTCGTTAATTATTTTATGAAATGATGTGGAGATTAAGAAAAATAACAGCTATGCTAAAAAGAAATATATTGCGTTGAAACAATTATATGAGTAACTATGAAAACAATTAATGCATTAAATGGAAAGCAATTATGGGATGCAGCTCTTTGTTGGATATATTGTAAAATAAAAAAGTTAATATGCAGGGAGCTATAGAATGTCCCAATCATTCTGTAAAATATGCCTAATTTGGATTGAAAGATTTGAATTTTAACATTGTGATATATCCCCTTACCTGGAGAAACCATCTTTTCATCTATTCGACCTAGTATTGTGGGAGGAAATGATTGATGACCCAAGCTACCCATAATAAAACCAATTTATTACTATCAATTATAATATCAAAGAGTCTTACTCAAGGAAGGAAATCATGAGTGATATATCGTAACCTCCTAGCATCTTAACTTAACAAGTATAGTTATCCTATGAATCTCAATTTTTTACCTTTATTTGAATAGCTAAAACCAGTTCTATAATTACGCTTCTAAGTTTAGATCCTTACCATAAACTCACGGCGTTCAGCATCTCAGATTCCTTTCTTCCTCCTTCTTTTCCTACTAAACCTCCGCTATATATCTACTAACTCATCTGCATATCAAGGTTCCTTCTGGAGAGGGTTGGTTGTGAAATAACTCAATTGATGGCTCCAAAGATTCCCCCAAGAGGATTAGTTGAAAGACTCGGTAAAACCCCGTCACCCCATGTGTATACAGTGTGGTTCCGAATTTATGGTACACACTTTAAGAGTAGGTGCAGGATATTGTAACAATAATTTACTGTATAGGAATGTATGGGCACAAGTGACGCGGTGAGGTAGAAACAGCAAAAACCAGAAACGAAAGGAAAGACAAAGTGTTTACTGAATGCGTAGTTGACTAGTGTGATATTTACAATAACTGTTCAAAATTTCATCTACCAGTAATGATACATGTTTGACAGCGTCTCTGAAGTGATTGGCGTACATGTTTAATTATTCCAGGCATTACATGCACACGTGCAGCATTTTGGTATATTCGAACATCGAGATCCTCTTCTGTGACAAGTGGAGTCACATAAACAAGATTCTTCAGGTGTCCCTGTAAAAAGTAATTAACCCTTTATCTACCGGATTATGATTTACTGCAGTTTTTTCATACACTATTTTTTTAATCACTACATTAAAATTAAGGGATATATACACTCTGTCGCAAAAAAATATATGCACCCAGAAGAAATCAAGCTACAATCACGAAACTCGGCAAGAATGTAGTCTGGTAAGAGATATGCAAATGATTAAAATTTCGAAGCCAATGAGACAAGGCTAAGTGTGCTATGCGCATATTAGTTGCGCAACTGGAAGAGTTTAAAAGCATGAGTACGAGCGCCGTACGGCTATCCAAACGAATCTGATGACTTTGATAGACGATATTGAGACTTAGGATGCCTCTAAGACGTAACCGGCGGCAGTACGAGCAGCTGACGGACTTTGATAGGGGGCCGTGTAATAGGCCTCAGAGAAGCAGGTTGGTCGAATAGACGTATCGGCCGCCACCTCGGTCGGAGCGATATGGTAGTTGCTCGGTGTTGGCAACAGTGGATCACAGAAGGTAGAGTGTACCGTCGCGGAGGGTCAGGACGTCTCAGGAACACAAATGATCGCGAGGATCGTGCAATCAGAAGAGTGGCCACTTCGGCACCAACAACGTCGCTAGCATCGATTCAACGCCACTTACCTCCTTCCAGACATCCAGTGCCATCAAGAGAAACCATAAGGAGACGACTGACCGAAGTTGGCTTGAGGAGCCGACGTCCGCTAAGACGCTTACCACTGACCCCACATCATAGGCAGTGTCGACTGGATTTTGCCGACCTCGGGCAACTTGGAGTGTGACAGACTGGAGACGTGTCATCTTCAGTGATGAATCCCGATTCAGTCTCAGTGATGATGACCACCGCACACGTGTCTGGAGGCGCACCGGCCAGCGGTCCGATCGGGCATTTATTGTCGAGCGGCATACAGCAATTTCACAAGGTGTGACAGTGTGGGGAGCAATTTCTTGGGACACACGATCATCTTTAGTGGTCCTTCAAGGCACTTTGACAGCTCGCAGATACGTGGACGATATTTTAACGTCGATTGTGCTACCCATGCTATCAAGTCGCCCAGGTGCCATTTATCAACAGGATAATGCTCGTCCACATACTGCGCGACTCTCCCAACAATGTCTTCAAGGATATGACGTCCTACCATGGCTTGCCAGGTCACCAGATCTTTCGCCAATAGAGCATGTCTGGACGCGCTGGGAAGGCAACTGCAGCCGTCCCGAGATACAGGAGAATTAACTGCGCAGATGCAAAGACTATGGCAGGATCTTCCACACAGGGGTCATAAGTGATCTAATTGAATCGATGCCACGCCGAATTTCGGCTTGTATAGCTGCCAGATGTGGCTTTACTACTTACTGATTTTTAACCTTTTGCAAGCTGTAACCGCTTAATAAAATGATATTTTGTTCTGAATTTTTAATCATTTGTTTATTTTCATATACACTACATGCATACCAAATTTCGTGAATGTAGCTCAATTTCTTCTGGGTGCATATATTTTTTTGCGACAGAGTGTATTAACAAAATACTCAACTTTGGGAAATTTAATCCGTTTGAGTTAATTAATTAATTAATGATATTCAACAGTAAAATTAAATATATATTCACCGTTCACTTAAAATAAATAATCAAATCGTTTTCTATGTTCTTCATTAGCATACAAAAAATAAGACACTTCTCTTTTGACAATAACTATTTTTTCGGAAGAAAAATGACAATATTAGCAATCCGCTGAAAACGCAATTTCTGCTATAGAACTATTCACCTTCCCTTCTAAAATACTCATCATTGAACCATATGCTTGGCCATATACTCTCTTGAAAGAGGGGAATTAAAATAATATTCTTGCTTAGTATCGTCAGAGTATTCGTAAAATTTTTATTCTATGTAATTTTAAAGTGAGTGGCACTTATAAGTACCGACGGTAAATTAAGGGTTATGGCTCGATGAAATAGAGGATCGGCATGACCAAGGCCCAATCCGTCGCAGGCACTCAGGAAAATGCGTACATTCCTGTAAAGTTCTATGATCCAGTATTCGTCGATCAGGAAACTGCGTGTGGTACATTCGTAGCGCAGCTCTGTCGTTGCAATTTGAACGGCCGTTCACGTAATGCATGTCTGCTTTTTTGGCAAAATTTAAGCCTCCCATCGTAGACGTCTGCCGAATAAAACTTTCCCCTACTGAGATGCGTCATGTGATGGGAGGTCGTCGGTCCCCAAAGTTACAACGGCAGTTTGTACATTTGCCCTGTTTACAGGAAACGGATTTAAAAGGAATTTCGGGGATGCCTCAGGTCAACGGACTCTATGGCGGGTGAAGCTGTATCCTTGCACAGCTTGTTGGCCAATCGGAATTGTAAAATTTACCGCCAGAACTTTGAAGCGGATGATTTTCCGAGTGGTGTGGTCAACCTATAAGGGTTGGCGCGCGAATTCTCGGGGCTTTTTACTCTTTCTTCGTCTGCCAGAAAAACCCTCCACAGTCGGGAAGCGCACTTGCTACCCGAGGTCAACCCCCTCCGTCGCTCTCTCCCTCCTTCAAAGCTAAGTAGTATTCAGTTATGTGTCACTTAATTTTAATCTTATTGTTTAATAAATTAATTGTTATTTTAAAGAACCGGCCTTTAATTTAGTGTGCTATTTTATTGTTTTTTTTTTGAGGATTTAGTGTTTAATTTTAACTTAAGCTATAATGCGATGTGACGTTTCTGTAGAACCTGGGTAATTGAAATTGGGTTTAGTGAATTGATTAATCTTTTAAGTCAAACCAGCGTCGCATTACATGTTGAACGGTAGCTAGACATCTTCCGCTCACAAGCAAAGAGAATACCGATAACTCCATTTCTCCTTTCTTTTATTTCCCCAGTTGGCGCTTCACCGCGTCATTTGCACCCATACATTCCTTTTCAATAAAAGATTGTTACAATGTCCTGTATCTACCATAAAATTTGTCCATGAATTCGGGACCACCCTGTATGAAACCGTGGTAATTGATTAAAATTTTATGGATGAGTAAATTCTTATGCAACTAATAAAACTATGGAATTACTTTAGCATAAATAATAATCAAATTAATTTTGTTGAAATTATTAATTACCTAGATTTACTATTTCTTATATGATTATTTTTGACTAGTATATTGTTACGTTTTCTTCTTTCTGAGCATAATTTTAAAATATATATACCTTCAAGTCTTCCAAAAAGGAATATTATTAATCTAAATAAATATTTATCCATGAAGATGTCCATCTAAGCATTAACTGCGACTTTTTGTTACCGAGATAAAAGAAGACAATATGAGGCAACACAATGAATTTAAAATTAATTTTAATGAGTTTTTAAAATACCCTTGATTAATATTAGAAACAATATATCAAATACTTTTGAATTTATCATGCATAGTTTTCAAGATATTGCAATAATTAAAGTAATATAATGAATTTTTTTAAATAATTATTCGACAAAGATTTTTTTTAAGAAGTAGAAAGTGAGTTCGGAAATATTAACAAAGCGCAGACTCAATTCCCAACAAAGTTTCTAGAAGTGGGAAATTTGTAAAAGGCTTTGAGAAAAACAAACAGAAGTCCGTAGAAAGAATATTCTAATTAGTTGGTAATAGAACACGCTATTGTTTGATTTGTTTTGCACTTGTAATTTAGAAAGAACCATAAGAATTTTTGTTTTACTACTGAAACTCCATTATTATTATTTTTACTTCATTCTATTTTTCTAACATTAAACGTTTGAACTTTGAAATAAAAAAAAATCGAGGCGTAAGATTCGATTTCACTTTTAGTACATTTCTATTACTTTTCGTTTATATCTATAGCTAAATTAAAGACAATGATATTTTTAGCCATGTTTTCGTGAAATTCTTTATTCACATTTTGTTCCAGAGAAGCCTATGGATTAACACAATCAAAACTATTTAGTTTCTGCTTGTTTTTTTAGTACAAATGACCTTGTACTGGGTTTTCCACATTGTGGGTTTGCAGAATTGCTACATCCTACTGAAGCGAACAATAATAAATATAATTTTTAAGCCTTGTCGGTACCCCCTATAACTACAAAGTTAAAATAAGCCATTTTAGGAGCATGTTTCTCAGAAACTTTTAAATATAAAAACAAAATTTGTCTGTTGTTTAAATAGGCTTTTTATTTAAATAATGGTAAAATATTTAAGATATATTTATTTCTTTAAAAAAAAAATGATCTTAAAAGTATCGCCTTGAAATTTTTGAAAATTGTCATTTTTTTACCATAAATAGTTTACAGCAAAGTATTTTGGGAAAGTCTCCAAAAAAGTAGCTCCATTATATATAGTTACATATTATTTATGAGCAGTAAAAATTGCAAGTACATTCATTCAGTAGATACTGTGAAAAGGATATTCGCGTTTTGAAAACAATCATTTTGAGAAAATGGCATTTTTAGTGTAAAAAGGCACCTCATCACAAAAATAATGAACTACAACACGTGTTTGCCCTATTTTATTAAACTTTATTATCTTCTTTACTTTTTAAGCATAAAATAGGAAACAAAAAAGTCTTAAAATGTTCAGAAAATGCATGTATAGTATTTTTCAGTTTCTGTTCAACGAGATTTTTTTTAGCATTTTGCATCAATTTTCACAAATTATGTAACAATCTGTGTAGAACTTTTAACTTCGATGCATTACAAATATCAAATTTGACCTTATAACATCCTAAATATAATGCAAACATGTATCAATAGTAAAAGTAATGATTTAGAAATATGTGATTTTACGACATTGCAAAAAATTTCATTATGGATTTGTTTGTTCACATGCAAACACAATTTTTAAAATATTTAAAATTCAAGTTTTCTCTACACTATACAAAAGATTTCTAAAAAGTCGAAAACAAAACTATTTTTATGTTTTTAAACATAAAATTTGTGTATTTTATGCATGTAACAAGCTTCTCGCAACGACAAAAAGCATTGAACATCTGAGTTATAATTAGTTACCATGTATATTAGTTACCTTTGAATATTAAAGCTTAAAAACGTGTCTGAACAATAAATAAACATTAGTATTTGCAATGAATTGAAATATTTAAAATATATTGTTTAGTTTTCTCAAAATCATGTAACATAAAAATATCACTATTAATTTTTAAAAAATTAACATTTTATGTCACGATGTATGGATTTCAGTCAAATATTTTGGGAAAATCCCCAAAAAAATCACATGAACATATATAAAGTTACATATCAGTAACATGAGGGAAAAAATTCATGTGTAAACATAATTATTTTCTGAGAAAAAGATGCATTCAGTTTTAAAAACATCATTTTTGAGAAAAATATTATAAAGTGTGACTTCATTAGAAAAATAATGAATTACAACGGGTATTTGTCCCATTTTATTAAACATTAGCATCTTTGCAATTTATTTTGCATAAAATAGTAAACAAAAAAAGTCTTAAATTGCCCAGAATAGCATTTTTCAGTTTTTTTTAACGAGATAATTTCTAGTATTACATCAATTTTCGGAATTCTGTTTCAGTTTTTGAAGAATTAGTAGCTTTCATGCTTTACAGATATCAACTTTGAACATAAAGCATTATAAATATAATGCGAAAATGTATTAATATGGTTTTGGTATGAATTTGAGATGGTATTCAAAAATACCTGATTATATATATATATATATATATATATATATATATATATATATATATATATATATATATATATAATATATAAAGAAATATGTATTATATATCAAAAATAAGAAATAATAGATAAAGGACATAACAAGAAATAGCATAATAAAAATATAAAACCTGAACATGAAGAACAAAATTATAGAGAAATAAAAAAAGAAACTACAAAAAAGAAGAACCTAGCGAGTCAGAAAGCAATTTCGGACTTAGGACCGAATAAGTGGGGTTAAACTAGTTTGAAGGCGCCAACCTTCCCCCTTTGCAACTCGGTAGGAAAACCAAATAAAATAAAATAAACAAAACTTCAGAGTTTGGATAACACAGAGAGTATGAAAAAACCACTCATTACTATTATGTAACAAACTCTCCCAAACTCTTAATGCAGAAAAATCACAAAATAATTACGTAAGAAAAGTAGAAAAATCCTAAAACAATTACATAAGATAAGTACTTTTCAAAAAATAATTTAACAAAATTTCTTTACTCACAGAGCTTTTACGCAGAGAATCAAGCATCTTGACATGAATGAAAATCAATTATTCCCCACGTTAAAAAATTCGAATGTACATAAACACATCTTTTGAGCTAACTTTTAAACCAGCCAGCAAAGACAGGTATAAAAAAAGACGACATCAAATATGGTAGAATTTGAATTGGTTGATTGTCAAAAATGTAAATTTGCTAGGCTCTAATTTGGTTGGTTGTCAACAATGTGTAAGATGTTCAAGATGTGTGTGGAAAAAATGTAAACTGTGATATGAGTGTTATGATATAATCTTCACAGCAAGACCACTAACATGCTGACTTTGAAATCCTATTGTTGTGTGGTGGTTTTGGAATTCGAAGTAGCAAGACGGTTAATGTATTTGTGATGAATATAAGTTCTTAAGAAATTAAAAGGGTATTCACATGATCTAAACAACATTGAAATTTTTTTTTGATATTATTGTATTTATCGATTTTGTGGGTAAATAAGTTATCATTTCTAAATAAAATATTCAAAATGATATTTCTATAAATTGATATATGCAAATTACTATTCCATACGGGAATTTTAATTATATGGAACTTAAACGAATCTCTTTTGTCAAAAATGTTACTGACTACATTATTGTTAATAAGATGCAAGTCTAAATCCAAGAATTCCACCATATTAGAGTTGAAGTTAGTTTTAAGGAGCTTGAGATAATCAGGGTAGAACGTAATATTTGGTTTGTATTCATTATTTTTACCAAAAATTATTATATCATCTATATAACGATAAATTAAGTAAGAATCATTTACAACATGATCTATTTCAAAAAAATGTAAATATAGGTTCGCTAAACAATTACTAGCTGGACCACCCTGAGGTAATCCTTTGATCTGTTTATAAAGATTCTGATCAAATGCAATGAAATTTTCTTTTAATACGAGGTTAACAAGAATATCAAATTTATCTTTTTCATTGAAGTATATAATTCATATTTATCATAAATTAACTGTAGAACCTTAATCATATCGTCAATATCTATAGAATTAAAAAGGTCCTCGAAATCAAAGCCATGCATGGAAAAAATTAACATATCCTTAGTAACTCTAGCAATCTCTAAGCTATTTTTAATTATTGCCGTGTTTTGTAAATAATCAATTAGATTTTGAAGAAGAGATTGTAAGATCTTCGCAAACCTCGTGATATATGTATTGTATCCATTAGTGATACTACGGAATTTTATAGGGCTTTTATGAAATTTTGGTGTTAAAAAATACTTGGATATTTAATATTATTTATATGAATATTCAGTCTTTTGTTCAAAGCTAAAAGACGATTATCATCTTCCCTATTAATGTGAATTCATTTTTGAAAGGAATTATTATTTAAAATGTGGTTACATAATAATTTACTGTAAAAGTATTTACAAATTATGGCATAATTAGCAGAGACCTTATCAACATATGTAATCACGAAGTCATTTTGGATATTTTCTATTGATGATTTAAGATCTTTATACATGATTTCATTTTCAACAGTGAAATCTAACTCCCGAATTTCTGTTGCTACATAAGATCTAAATTGATTGAATGCTTCAATCGGCATTCCGTATTTAATTGCAATTTTAAGGTAGAATTTATCTAAATCTTTTATGATTTGTTTCATAACGTTAGATCAGTGCTTCTCAAACTTTCAATACTGGCGCCCCCCTTTTCGATCACAATTTTTTTCGCGCCCCCCTTATAAATTAATAATGTACTGAATGCAATAATAATGCACTTTGACGCTAAAGCAACAATAGGCGATCTTAATTATAAACCATACAAATTAGTAACATAAGTATTAAAATTTTGTATACTACTTTTAAGCAAAATAAATAAATAAAATAGTAGGAGAATTATTATGTTATTTTTCCTTTCTCTAATTTTTAAATTGAACATATTGCAAAATGCGGTGGTTGCTTAGAAGACAATATATATATATCTACTAAATATAGAAAAAGAGAACTCAGAGGGCGAATTTCTAATCATAAGCCTTTTTTTCTTATAAAAACTTTGCTTTCCAAGACAAGCTCATGGACGTCATTAATGCTTATTAAACTTGTTCTTAATTTAGTATTAATTAATTAGTTATAAAATATTCTGTGCAGCACTGATACATTAAAAGTATACCGGCTGAAGTGCCCGCTATTTGCTCGAGTTCATTTATAAGAAAATAAAACATTATTGATATAATAGCTGAATTGTAAGGGAAACAAAGCCAAGTGCTCGACAATGTTTATAAAAACGTAAAATGATTTTTTTAAAATCGTTGCTCAAATTATAATTAGTTTTAAGCGAATTGTAATTTTAAGCCTCACAGAATTAGCATTTATAATTGATGTTAAACAGTAGTGCACACAGGAATTTTTCAAGGGGGGGCCGGGGTCGAAAGTTCACCAATCTTGTATCAGGTTCCTTTTGATTTTGTCGATTTTCGGGAACAAAACACAGTAAAAAACTAATTCTTGAATAAATAATTAGCATTAACTAATAAAATTAATCATTAATAACAAATACTTAACTAAATTTTGCGTACTATAAACTTAGAATTATAATCAATCGGAAAAAAATCAAGGGCTTTGGGTGGTTCCGGACGCCCCCCCTTGTGTGCGCCACTGATGTTAAATAATGATCAATAATATAAAATATCGATGAAGAATAATTGTATTATTTTTAATATTTAAAGTGAAAAGACTTCAACATGTTTTAACCCGGGAGCAGGCGCGCACTCGGTACGGTCGGGGTTATTGAGTCACCCCAATCCTTTTTTTTATATAATTATTTTATTGTACACGATACAAATCATGATTCCAGTGAATAATTTAGCTAAGAGAAAGTTTAGTTACCTACTTTCAAGGAATTTTCAATTTTTCTTTGGTAATAAATAAACAGTTTTGCCAGAATTAACGATTTCGTAATCTGTGTGTACAACGCGACCCCTTCCGGGTAAAAAGTATATTCATTATGATAATATATATGTTACTGCTAAAAAATTGTGTGAAACGTTTTTCGTTATGCTTTACACATTGAGAATATTTATAAAAATATGTCTTGGCCAAGTAATCCTTTATGTGCTTGTGTGTGTGCTCTCCGTGGTTTTCGAAATATCATAAAAATCTTTTGCATGAAAAAAAGCGCAACAGAGAACACGTGAGAGAGGGGTCATAACTAACTGTACCAATAACTTAGAAGGTCAAACAGATTACAGCTATAATGTGCAGTATTTCAAAAATAATGACAGTGATGAATTTTTTATGTTCCTAAAGTTTTTCGATTCTGGGTCTGGGATCTGGTTTTTCTCTGAAAGAGTAGTATATTAGGTTAAAAAAAGCGTAATAAAAAAATCTCTCATCACGGGATGACAGCAAATCAAATAAAAGTTTTTTATTTGGTTATAGGATCAAAGATAGCTAATTAGGTATTGAAGAATTTTTTATTTTTGATGGCTTAATATCGCCTATAAATTATATCAGAGTAAAAGTGCATTTTTTATTATGTCTGAAAGTTTTTTGTTTTAATTCATTCCAGTAAACTAATTATTTTTAAAATCTTTTATTTTCGATATGCTCGCGCCCCCCTCGTAAGGTCGTCACGCCCCCCCAGGGGGGCGCGCCCCACAGTTTGAGAAGCACTGCGTTAGATTTATTTTTTGTGATCATCAGTCTAAAACCGGTACCTTTTTCCATAAAATTTCTTAAGAAATCATCTTTCACGATGCTAAGGTCTCCTGTGACAACGTTCTGATTATAATCATCAATATAGTCTCGACATAGATTGCATTTGCATGATTCTGAACTTAGGAGCTCCGAGATTTGATTATAATTAAATATAAATCTACCAAGTTTCTTGTTGTATTTGATAGTCTTTTTAATAATAATATATTTATAATAGGAAAAAAGGATTGATATTTTTGAAATATACTTGAAAAATTAATTTTTTTAAAGGATTTATTCATAAATAATAATGTACAATATTCTGTAGAGTAATTTTCACTTGCATCTAATTTAATATTCATTTTTTGTACTAAATAGTTATTAAGGTCTCTAATCATATGCATACCATGAGAATCCTGAAATTTATATCTGCTTAAATTATCTGTCATAATTTTAATTTCAGCTTTATTCATGCCAAACATAAATGATTTAATTAAGACTGTGTTGTAGCTATCATCAAATTTAACAGCTAATTCTAACATAGAATTCTTGAGGGTTGACATGTCTCTAGTAACTCTTTTTCTACGTTTAGCTCTTGAAATTCTCCTAAACGAATATTATTACTATTATCATTAGATTTATCAAAATTCGGAATATATAATGAATCCTCGGATTTTTGTTTAAAAGCTAATAAGACACTTTCACCTTTCCATATAACATTCAAACCATAAGGATAATATGATCTAAATGAACCTATAAAAAATTTTCGAACCATAATCTTTGTTTAATATTTGGCACTATTCTAAGTATATGTACAGTTATGTTATTGAATCCATGTTTATGAAAGTGTCCTATCTCAATCTTAGCCTGGTTTTTGTTGTAATCAAATTTCCTTGTATCAGACCTATGTTGATTTAATCTAATATTGATAGTGTTTGAAGTCTGACCTATATAAGCGAATTTACATATGTTGCACGTCATTTTGTAAACACAGTTAAAATTCTTACAAAATATATAACCTGCATCCATATCCAACTGTTCACCATTCATCATGCCACACGCCTTGCATCTTTTATCAGTGCAAGATCTAAATTTTAGTTTTAAAACATGAATATCTCTGAAAAACCTGGTTTCCAATATGTTACTAAAATCCTCATCTCTTTGATTTTTATCTACACAATCGAAAACATGAATATTTCGTTTTGCTGTACGAGATAAATTCTTATATTTAGAGTTCCAAAAAATTCGAGTTTTAAAAATTCTAACACAGCAATGTTTAGATACAGAAGGGTAAGCAGAAAAATTATGATTACCAAAACAATTCATACATTTTTTAGTATTTTTAAAAAAAAATTATAGTTTTTTTATATGCCAACTCAGAACCTCTATATGCCCATCTCCACAACTATCTAAAGACATACCTAAATATATTCCAAAACTATATATAAGGGCTCATAAAATGGTAAATGGATGACGATGGTACAGATACCTTTATACTGTACCACCGAGCAATGTCATACCCTGGTATAACAAATTGCCAGTCGCATAAAACTTGTTATTTTTCAAATTCATAGTTATTCGCTGGGTTTTTCTAAAGTTATTATTAGGTTTTCTTGTTGCAGACAGTTTCTAAATTTTAATCTTCAAAAATTACTTTAAACTGGACAAATGATTTCTAAAACAGCCAAAATAAAACTGTTTTTATGTTTTTAAACATGAAATTTATGTATTTTTATATATGTAAGAAGCTTCTTGCAAAGAGAACAAACATCACTTTTGATGTGTCATTTCACACCTTTTTCTCAGAAACTATAAAACATAAATACTCAAATTTTTATTGTATATGAATTAGACATTTATATTTATACTGAAGTGAAATTTTTTTAAATATGTTAATTAGTTTTTTTAAAGACAAACTGTCAGTTCACCGAGCATTATTATGAATGTATTGAAAATTGTTATTTTTTGTGATATCTGCTTTCTATTTGTATATTTTAAGAATATTTCAAAAATGTCACTTCAGTATACACAATTGCATTTAAGAAACATAGAGTACATGCATATAGGAAATGTACGCATTTTTAAAAATATAAAATTTAGAAAACAGAAATTTTTATAAAAAAATCTTACCTTATCAAAAAAATGTAGCCTATAATTCATTTTGCACGGTAATGAAGAGCAAGATTCTTGATTCCCCTTCAATTACCATTGATTTAACTATTTTACTATTGTCTAGATGAAAAGCAGGTGCTTTACACTCGCAATATTTTAACAACTATTACCTGTCCAGTATCAAAATTGGTGGCAATAAGTTCATCCTCATTTCTGCCATAACCCCCCTTTTTAAGCTATTGAAATAATTTTATAGCTATCACTTTTTTTGAAAAAGGACGTTTTCAATCATCTCTAACAAGTTATTAAGTATTTAAAAGTGTATAAAAATTTTGAAAGGATAAATAATACGCAACAAAAAAAAAATTCACCCAGGTACTAAATTTCCAATTAAAAGCAAATATTTTCATCATATTTACAAACTTGGCTCCAGAAGTACGAAAATAAACTAACAGCTAAACTTGCGTTTAACTTTCATTTAATCTACAGTTAATTGTGCATGAATAAATGAAATTTTGAGGAGGCTTTGCAAGTTCTCAGATTTAAAAAGACAATATTTTCACTTAATCTGTCAAAGTGGGCATCATTTTAAAATACTTCTAATTCATGTAATGGCTTGTATGTTATATCATTGGAAATGTAATGATTTGGAGATTTTAGAAATATCAAAAACTCAAAATGATTTTTCAAAAAGTTTTTACCCTACTGACTTCTTAATATTATGTACATAATGCGGAATTAATACAGAGAATACTTTTTATCCATATAAATATATCTCAATTATTCTTCTGTACATATACTGGGTGTATGCATAATGTTTTCCGGTTTAACTAACAGATACGCCAGTGAAAAGTATACAATGTATTAACTTGACACATACGTCATTTTGTTCGTCTGACATTAAACTACAAGCACACAAAAGTTGAGAATGCCAGCAACTATCCACTTTGTTTTATCATTCAGTGACCATGTCAGATTTTGTGGCTGAAAAGGAACATTAGAGGCACGCATTGCTTTTTTTATTTAATCAAAAGAAAAAAGCATTTAATAGTCATCGTTTACTGGTGGAAACATTGTAAACACGCTCCATCGATTAGAACATGTGAGACATGGTTTCGACACTTTGAAATTTGGGATTTCAATGTGAAAGACAGAGATCTCTGGTAGGCCACAAAAGGGCGAAAACGAGCAATTACATGAGTTATTAGATGATGACCAAACTCAAACTCAACATGAATTGGTAAAAGCCATAAATATGTCACAAGAAACGGTAAGCAGGCGTTTACGAGCAACGGGGAAGGTCAATAAACTGGACAAATGGGTTTCATATGATTTCAATGAACGTCAAATGGAAAATTGCAAAGTTACTTGTGAAATGCTGCTACAACGACATGAAAGAAAATCATTTCTGTATCAAATAAGGACAAGTGACGAAAAATGGATTTATTTTAAAATCTCGAAGTGTAAAAACCATGGTTTTTACCTGGTGAAGCCGATACGTCAACGCCAAATCCAAATCACTTCAGTCAGAAGACTGCATTGTGTCTCGTGAGACCTGAACGGTATTGTGTCTTATGAATTCTTGAAGCACAGAGAGACCACGCTTTGATCGAAAGACGACCGGAATGGTCCAGAAGACATGGCAAAGTGATTTTGTTACACGATAATGCGCCGTCTCACACCGCAAAACCAGTGAAAGACATTTTTAAACCGCTAGGATACGGCATCCTTTTGCACCCACTGTACTCCCCAGATCTGGCACCATATGATTATCACCTCTTCTCATCAAAGGGGCACGCGTTTGCAGATCGGCGCTTCAGCAATTTTGAAGTTGCAAAATGGCTCGACGAATGGTTTGCCACAAAAGACTAGCAGTTGTTCTGACAGGGGTTTCATAAACTACCTGAAAGATGGGCGAAATGTGTAGAAGCCGATGGCCAATATTTTGAAAAAAAATAAATTAATTTTTCTTGAAAATTACGTGTTTTCTTTACCAAAAAAAACCTGGATAAATCTTATGCATACACCTGATATACATGTGTATGTGTGTATTTTGCGGCCCATTAAAATTGCAACACTATGAAGGAGGGATGATACAAACCTGAAATTTACATAAAAAGTGGAATATGCTGGGATATGTAAATTGTTAGCATATAAGGGCACCTGAACGATGCAGGAGGGAGAAACGGCCTGTCAATAAGTAAGGGGTAAGGGAAATACTATATAGTAGGTTTCTAATCCTCAAATCCATTTGAATATCTGTTGCTCGTGATAAATTCATATTATGTCTCATATAAAAAGTACACACACCTGTGAGAATGAGTTAACATGCAATATTGGGGAGGTCATGATTGCTGAAGGTAGTTTATTGTTTTGCGACATTGTTATATATTTTGTTCGGAATTTGATGAATACCATGCGGTGGTAAGCAGAAGGGTCATACTGAACGTCTTGCAGAATGTCGATGACCTTCCGTTACTAATATTCGAGAGGACAGGCCCGTCATCAGATCAGCTGTGCAGAATCATGAACCGTGCTTCAAGACCTGATATTTTTTCAGTACAACAGGAATCTGCATGGAGACTAAGACGACATCTGAAGTAACTCGAACTGTCTACATGACGATCTTTATTATGGCTTCCTTGACACTGTAATATAGAAACGTGGGTGATAGAGGTGGAGCCAATAACAAAACCGACTGCTGGAGTACATCACAGCTCAATTCGGTCTAGTTCTCATTCTGAGTGTAACATCATGATAGACATTTCCATGTCTGGAAGCATCGAGGAGAACGCACTTGGCCATTTTATATTTGATATCGTTATACGAGCCTTGCTCTAGGTATGATGGTATGGGTAGCCATTGGTGACAAAACGAACGCCTCTTGTTAATTTGGTTGGAAATCTGAGCAGCTAACGTTATATTCCTCTGACTAAAGGTGGGTGTTTTTGTACTTTTTTCCAGACCTTTGGATAATTTTTTTCAACTAGATAACGCCAGACCGCATGCTTCTCATTGTGTATTCACCTAACTCGATACACAGGGCGTTCAACTGTATCTTGATGAACATATTGCTTAGGTGTCCACTCACTGAGAATATGCTCATAAGTTGATGAGATGCTGAGATTCCACCATTCACCTGTCACTTTGATGGAGCGTGGTATAGACTAGAAGCAACAAAGAATGATATTTGCATGTATCTGTTCGACTAGATACCTAACCAGGGTCTATCCGTTTTAGCTGTCATAGGCGATAGTTGTATGTACTTATTCAGATCCTATATATACACCCAAATTACCTGCAAATTTAAAAAATCTTTCTTCCTATTATGCTATATAAATAAAATAAAAAACGTTTGGGTCTTTTTCCTCCTGATGACGCAACTGCAATGACCAGGAGTGAATACATATTTATTATTGAATAGAACGATCCTCCATATAATAATTCAACAAACATTTGTCTAAAATTTAAAAATAAAGATAAAACTCTTAAATATATATATATATATATATATATATACTTTTAAATCAAATATTATTGATACTGTTTTACAAACTTTATTTAGATTTGTACTTATTTATCATTTAATTTTTGTATGCTTTATTTTTGTATTTTCCCTTTTTTACATTATTATATCGAGGCTTTTTTTACTCGTTTTCACCATTTTTCTTGCTTATAGGACTGTTATATTATTCCAAAATATGTCAAATCCTTACTTAAGTGGAAAATAAAATCTATAGAACAATTGCAGAAAATTTAAATATAGTCATTTAACGTACAAAAAATACTTTTTCCGTAAATTTCCTCACCACATTACATGAATATTTAAACAAGAAACACAAACCTTTTGAAATTCGTTTTAAGATGCCTTATGTATTTTTTCTGGATAAGAATTTTCGAAAATGTTGTGCGAACTTAATTCACAACTCAATAAATGTTGCTATTTTCAAAAAATTGCATACTTCAATTATAATAAAACAATAATGTTTTAAAATATTCATACTTATTAGGAAAAAAATATCTAGTAGCATCAAATGAATTTCTATGAACATTTTCTTTTTCATAACGTACTACAATCTTAAATATGATTGTACTGTAGTATTGAAAATACTTTTTCAAAAGAATTTCAATATTCTGCTTTCATATAAGGAGAAAAAAAGCATTTTCCGGGTCTGTTCAAAGGAAAAATCTAATTCGAATGGTATCATATTTAAATAATGAGACTTCTGACAATACAATCTGAACCCTTTCAACTAGAATTTCGAAAGGAATTTGCATTGTGATCTTTGATAATACATAATGATGAAAAAGGATCAAGTTCTTTGCTTTGCAGCTGAAAGTTTTATTAATCTGAAAATCATTAATTCCTATAACTCATATTAAATTTAATTTTTAAGTCTACATCTTTTATATTTTTACATGTAAGGAATAAAATATATAGAAAAAGGACTTTGTAAAAGTAAATTGTCGTTTCAAATTTAGTGGAATATATTAAATTTATCATATTTTGAATTAATGAGCAAGGTTTTTGCATACAAAGATTTTAACTTTTGTTTGTCTTTAGGCTTATATGTGCAGTTTTGGCCGAAATTGGGGGAACTTTTGGAAATTTAATGTTTTATTAAAATTACATGCTTGCATAAAATATTACGTTTCACAAAATGCAAGGTAAAACACATCATCTTAAAGAGAATTTAATATTGAATTCAATACAAAAAACAAATTCAAATATTTGCATTACAAAACAAGTTAATCAGCAACAGTAGTAAGTTATTAATACCATGTAGGGAAGCCTTAATCTTTTTATTGTAGATTCACATTGATGTTTTTATTGAGCTTATGATAGTTTTGAATTCTTCTTTTCTTATTACTTGATGCCAGGAAACAACTACAGCCTCAATTAGTCCCCTTTTATTTGATTGGTGCCACATTTGGTTTAAAGTTTTCAAACGGAGCCACAAGTTTTCGATAAGATTGAAATCAGGACTATTTTCTATCTAGGACTACAATTCAAAATTCTATTCTTATTTGCTTACAAAAAAATTTCTAATTTCTAAAAGTGTCCATAATTTTGGTCACCACTTTAAAGCAGAAAAATAGTTTTGCTGTCTCTTGTTGCCCCTCAAAAGTCTTCTTAAACCAATATTGAAAATATATCAAAACAAAAAGATATTTTTGTGCCAATTTTTAATTTACTTATAGTAAAACTCGCATAACATTTAAGCAATCCTTAGTACAAGGTGTGTCCATTAAGGTATCCTTCTACGTTAGGAACCGTGATTTTGCAAAAGCGTATAAATGGATAATATTTATGATATTTAGTGTCACTTAGATTTGAAAATGTATATAAAATTATTTTAAGAATGGTATTACAATAAAAATTATTTAAGTACAATATTTTAACAAAAAATGAGCATAGAATGACCCATTTTCAAAATATTCTCCTTTTGTGAAAAATGCTTCTATTATAATACTATTTGCCTGTATATGGCTCAGTCCTTTGTACAGAGGCTCAACTAGAATTTTTGAAATATATAAATTCGAAGTGCGTTTATCCATGTTTTACGACAACAGAGGGGAGAAATTTTAAGAAAAAATGCCGATTATTATTTCAATTGGTAGTAACTCTGAAAATAATGTGAATTTTTCAAAAATTAAGGTTCAGCTTCTTTACAAAGGTCTGAGATATATAAAGGCAAAATATTATTATAATAGAAGCATTTTTTACAAAAGGAGGACATTTTGAATTAAATTTTATTCTAAGTTAATTTTTTGCGAAATATTGTATTTAAATAATCTTTTGTCAAAATGTACTTAAAACAATTTTATACATGTATTATAATCTAAGTGACACTAAATATCATAAAAATTATCCATTTATGCGCTTTTTTAAAATCACGGTTCCGAACGTCGAAACAGTGCTGCAAGTCTCTTTGTGTAAGCTTTAGGACGTGCTCCGCTTTCTCTTTCGCAGCTTTAATGGACTGAAATTCTGTTTCTTTCAATACAAAATTCGCCATAGGAAACAGACAGCAATCGCATGACTCAAGACCTAGTGAATAAAATAGATATCCTGACACTAGGATGATGTACTTGGCTAGAAACTTCTTGACAAACACTGCCGACTGAACCAGCGCATTGACTTGGGGGAGGCCATGTAACGTTCTCAACAATCGTGTCATTTCTTTCCTATTCTTTCACGGAGCTCAGCAAGAACGTGAAGATAGTAATATTGATTAATGGTTTGACCTTCAGGAACCCAATGAAGGTACACTATCCCTTTGAATATATAAAAAAACAATCACAATAGCTCAGAATTTTGATGCGCTTATCAGAGCTGTTTTGGCTGTCGGTGAAAGGGCTCATCCATTGCATGGCTTGGCTCTTCGTTTAATAATCATAAATAAAAAAAATAGGATTCGTCACATGTTATTATCCTTCTAATTAATTTTGGGTTATTTTCAATGTCACTAAAAGTGTGAATGCAAACTTTTTGTTGGTTTTTTGTTCAAACGCAAGAATTTTAAGCTTCACTTTGGTGCACACTTTTTGCATGCCAAATTTGTAAAAAAAATTTGCCATCCGTAATCTTTGTGAATTCATACAGTCTCAGAAACTGCTGGTGGCCAAGAACCGATTTTTTCGATATTGCTATCCGTTTTAGACCTGGAAGTGCGATCTGGGCGTCAATAATCTTTTCTCTTTTCTGGGCCATTTTGAAAAAACTTGCGGCCATATTCTCAATCGCGAGTTAACCTCGCGTTATCCCCGAACCGAAGGTAACTCGCAGATTGGCGAAACATCATTATTATCAACTGAGGATCGCGCCATATCCACGGATTATTCATCCAAAGGTAATCCGCTGATTTCGGAGGGTAACTCGCGGATTTCGAACTTGCGAAACTGTTTGTAAACAAATATTGACGACTGCTTTGATTTTTTTCTGCTTGAGGATTTAGAAACATTGGAAAGTATTGAAAGCCGGGTTTCATTCCTTAACATAGGAACAACGTTAGCAATTCAATACACTTTTTTTTTTCATGATTCAGCTAAAAATTACGTTTGATGTTATGATTGAATGTCTTACAATGAGAATTCAAAACTCGTATTATTTTAAAATTTCAATTTATATTTTGATTGTATACAAGTATATATATCCTAATCTATTTTTCTTTTTGATTAAAAATTTTCCAGCAACCCTTTGGTAGGTTAGAACAGAATGTTTATTATATGTATATAATCATTAATTTAAAAACTTTCTAATGTCTAAAAATTATTCTTAATTCATGTGTGATTCCTATAAAACCTTAGAATGAAAAATCCAGCTTTTTTGTGAAGAATAAATTTGTTAATTGAATCTGTTATCTAAAAAAAACAGAATATATGTGACTGAATATTTTCTAATTCCATCTAGCAAAGATAATTATACTATTGGTATAAATCTCATTTTATTTGTCACAAAACACTATACATATATACACACACATTTATCAATATTTTACATTATAGAACAGAAAACAAATTTTACATACACAGAATATTTACAATTTTTCAGAAAAAAATATTTTTGTAGCAGAGAAAATTCAAAACTAACTATTCCTAATGACATTTTTTAACATTTCACTTTCCAAAAACTCGTATTTAATTAGTTATTATAGTAACTAATAGTAAGTAAATAAAAATAATAAATATAATTTTTTTAAAACATTGAAATTATTCTGAAAACTTGCGAATGTCTTTTATACATTTTGAAAATAGGCATAATAAATTTTTGTGAAGTTAAATTCACACACACACACACGCATTATAAAATATGACATCTTAATACTTTTAAAAATCAAGCAAACAATAGAATAAATTTCAGTTATAATAATAAATAGTGATAAAATGAAATCTGACTATTTAAATGACAATAAAATTCATTTTCTTCAAAAACTAGGGACTTTTCCACAAGAAAGCATGAGAAGAGTCAGATGTTTCTTCAACTAGTTGCTGCTGCAATAAATGATAGAATTTATAGAAAAATTACATAAATTCTATTATTTAGTATAATTTAAAATGCATACATTATTATTGTTAATTTAATGTTAAATTAGTATGCCACTACAGTTTTTAATACATTAATTTTTTACCACACTACAGATCATTTCCCTAAAATAAATCTTATTCATCGGAAAGAAATTTTGTAAGCTATTGCCTACTTTTACTACATAACTTTACTTTTCTGTAAGTTCTTCATTTTACATAAATTTTCATACTACACGGCTCAAAACAATTAAAGGATATTGTAAGTTTTATATAAAATAAAGATATAAGCGAAATTTTTTTGTCGAAAATGAAAGAAGAGAATCACAAATGCAAATTTTTCTGATTTTCAAAATGTAAAGTATGCTAATTTTGAGTTCGACGTCAAAAACGTCACTTCAGCGGCAGCAAATGAAATTTGACTTTCAACTGAAATGAAGACAAGGATGATCGGCATTCAGTGACTGCTTTGTTTCGATGAGTACGATGTCTCAACGAAGTCATTTAACCGATTCAGAAGCTTAGAGAGTTGTTGGTAGGTTTGAAGGAGGCCAAACTCAAGCTGAAGTAGCGCAAGCCATTGGAGTGTTACAAAGTTTGATTTCCAGGATCTGGAACCGCTTTTTGCAGACTGGAAGTGCAAGCCGAAGACCAGGACAAGGTCGTAGACGGGCAACAACGCCCAATGAAGATCGTTATTTACTGTTAACGGCTCAGAGACACCGAAATATGAACGCTACTCTTCTCCAAGAACACCTTCGCTGGGCTACTGGCACCATGGTTTCAACTCAGACTGTTCGAAACCGGCTCCATGTTGTAGGTCTGTATGCTCGCCGATCGATGGTATGTGTTAGACTAACATCAAGGCATCGTCGCGACCGCAGGAAGTGGGTAATAGAGCATGTGAACTGGAGGAGAAATGAATGGAGCAATGTTCTTTTTTCTGAGGAGTTCCGTTTTTCTGTTCATCCGGATAATAGGTGTATTTTCATCTGGAGTGACCTGACAGTAGGGATAATCCTGTGTTCGTGCACGAAAGTGTCAGATTTGGCGGTGGGGTAGTGTTGGTGTATGGTGGCCTCTCCATTGACGGGCGCACAGACCTCTACATCATTCGAGATGGACCTCTGACTGCTCGCCGATATAGGGATGAGATCATCAGACCTATTGTAGTCCCTTACGCTGCAGCAATCGGAGATGACTTCATTTTAATGGACGATAACTGCAGGTCACATCGTGCTAACCTAGTGGAGGATTTCCTTTTCGAGGAAGGAATCGTACGAATGGAATGGCCAGCGTGTTCTCCAAGATATGAATCCAATAGAACACGTTTGGGACGCTCTAGGAAGATGAGTTGCTGGCCGCCAACCACCCCCACAAACTCTCCAAGAACTGGAAAGAGCTCTTCTGGAAGAGTGGGACAGAATACCCCAACTCGTGATTAATAGTCTCCTTGACTCCATGCATCAAAGGCGCTCAACGTTGCTGGCCGTCCGTGGAAACCATACCCCCTACTGAAAATGATCTCCTTTGAAGAAAACGCCTCTTCTTATTCTTTTTTCTCATATGCACAAACTGTGTTTTTTCCTTTTGTACACAAATGCGCAATAAAATGCTTTTTTTCTGCCAAACATGCGTAATTTATTCATATATATCCTACTACATCTGTCGACCATGTATCAATCAGGTAAAAAGTTTCCCAGCCACAAGATCCACCTAAAACCGCAATATCCTTTAATTATTTTGAGCAGTGTATGAAACGGATTATGCACACTTTATAACTTAATACTTAATGAGAAATCGCAGTACATTTTCAAGTTTGATACATTGTACACATTAAGCAATGATAATTACTTTAATATATAAGTCATAATTTTGGAAGTTAATACTTTTTTAATCATTTTTAATTAAGGGGAATAGTTTACATCTCTTATATATATGCAAAAGATGTGCACGTCATCTTTATTCTTTTTATGAAAAATACACATACATTTTACACACAACGTGGGTTTATTTTTTTACATAATTCTTATCAAATATTTGTATGCACAATAGACGAGTGGTCGTGGTCACAAATTCATAGCCAGAGAGTTTGGTGCTTCTGAAAACCTGAAATCTGTCATCGTTAAAACTCCACAGGTTGATTGCCGTGGTAATTTAGAATGAGTTACTAATGCAGGTGTGTTGTCCTTGATATTTGACATAAGTTCAAATGATGAGGTCCATTGCAAATAGACTTCACATTCTTTAAGATGCAACATTAATTTTAAATCAAATCAAGCAAACTGAATTTTTAACTCTTTTTAAGACCGTGTTATTTGCATTCCTGGATCGCAGAAAAATTAACATATACTTTAAAAGTGTATTTTGAAAAGAATGTTTTTCAATAATTGATTCTTTAACTCAACATTTCATAATATGATCCATATTAGAGTTCTTTTCGGTAGTAAAACACAAATCACTATTAGAAAAATCTATTCAGAATAATACGGAAAATTTAAATTAAAAGCTAAATAAAAACAAAAACAAAAAAATTCCATGTACACTTACCCTGAGTTCCTGATGAAACAGCAGTATCATAATCGTCGTTGCAATCGTATCTACATGGCAATGGTTCGAAGACTGCACTCATAGCGGCTCGCAGTTCATCTAACGATGTGGTCAGTAACTTTTTGGTTCCTCCACCAGTTTTGAAAGTTTAAACCAGTGTTTCCCAACCTTTTTTGTTCGATACCCCACTTTAACTTTTCTTAAGTTTTTATTATCCCCCCCCATGTAACACACATAATATTTAATATTAAAAAAATGATTTGTTAACTTAAGAAACATAAATGATGGATTCTAGGAATAAATCGCTATCAAATTGTTAACAAAACACAATAAGTAAAATTTCAAAATATATAATGAAAAATAGAAATTATAATTCAAAATAATTTTAATAATGATTTTTCCATATTAATTTGTCAGTTTAATTTAGTGAGATCCTTGCGCTTGCTGCTTGCTGCAGCCAAATTTTATATTGGGTTCCAATTTGGTTAGCTTAAGTCTCAAATCCCCACGTTGTGTTATATCCAGCCGATCTTTTTTTTTTTTTTTTTTTATCAGTAAATCATTTATAGCACGAAATCCACATTCAGCCAGAAATGAAGATGGAAACGGTAGTAATAGCTTTCTTGCGCATTTGGTTGAGTTTGGGTATTTGATTTTTCCGTATCCTCACAAAGCCATGCCATCGCACCTTTCATACTAAATAAAATTTTAACTGAGTCATCGTTTTGCAATTCGGCGAGTTCTGCTTGATACTGCATATTTGATATATCAGACAAATCCACTAACATTGGATGCATCATCAATGTTGGGAAATCAATTTGTTTTAAATGTAAAAATCTTTCTTTAAAATTGGCCAATAAATTATTCAAATGATTTACAATAACAAGTAAAAAGCGGTATCATTTACTTCACATTTTTGGAGACACTGGAACTGTTTAAAGTTTTTATTGTTAATATGTTTCTCTGACATATATATATATATATATATATATATATATATATATATATATATATATATATATATATATATATATATATATATATATATATATATAAATATATATATATATAATATATATATATATATATATATAAATATATATATATATATATAAATATATATATATATATATAAATATATATATATATATATAAATATATATATATATATATATATATATATATATATATATATATATATATATATAAATATATATATATATATATATATATATATATATATATATATATATATATATATATATATATATATATATATATATATATATATATATATATATATATATATATATATAACTCGATATTGGTAATAAAACCAAATATCTTCGCTTTTGTATCTCGACAAGAGTTTTATTTGTTCCTTGAAGTTGCTTATTTAATATATTTAGTTTTTCAAAGATATCGGCTAAATAACTCACAAATGCCTTACCATCGATTGTTAATAGGTGCTTCATTTCTGGTTTGTCGTTCAAAAAATCCCTAAGAGTAACAAACAGTTCCATAAATCTTTTCAAGCAGTTTCCTTTAGATACCCACCTTACTTCTGTATGAAGTAAAAAAGTCTCACATGGTCTTCATTTTGTTCTTCAGAAAATAGCTTGAAAAGACGCTTCCATTTAAATGGCCCGGAGTGGAGGGATTAGTGTTGTGTAGTATTCATTTTCGAATTACCCCCCTGCGGAACGCCCGCGTCCCCCCTGTGGGGAGTGGGCCCCACTTTGGGAAACACTGGTTTAAACATTTTAAAGCTTCTTCTTTTTTGCGATTCCTTCTGCATATTTATATATTCATTTTACAGCTGTTGTCGACTTCGTGTAAAAATGCTGGCTGCTTTGAAATCAATAGTCAAGCAATGCCGTGTTTTTTCTTTTTTCTTATTGTAAACTGCGGTGGTTATTTTGTAATGAATAACACATCTCCATGTATTTTTCAAAAATATTCCAGTAGAGAAAATTTACTTTTATTTGAGGTAGTAGCCATGGGAAGAGGCAAAAAATACCTGTGAATCCAACGTCTTGCGCCAAGATACAACATACTACATGTAAACAATATGCCACGTGATTATCAGTGTCCAATCACAACGAGTTTAACATCTTGCGAACGCTTGATTCGTGGTTCTGGTAATCGTCAGTTCAAGAATAAGGAACGGGAATTACCCGAGAGTAATCGCCAAGCGGGGGTTACCCAATCCGCGATTTTTCTTTTCAATAACTCGCGATTGAGAATACCACCGTTAGGCCACTCAAAAATACGTGCAGCCGATAAACCTTCATGTGTCATACATTTGTATATTTGCAGTAGCGGTTTTTCTAAGTTTAATGTTACATTTCACAATTCATTGAGCTGTTGTTACACATCATTTTTCAAGGCGAAACAAAAAAAAAGAGCTCTCATGCGAACGAGAATTACAGCTATATGGACTTCCTTATAGAAATGAGAATTACTCGATACGAAAGGTGATTTTTGACTAAAAATAATTATTTTCTTCTATATAGATAATGAAAAACGAAACTTAATGATTGGTGAGTTCTTAACACTGAATAATACAGAGTAAGTATGCTACATTTTATAACCCAGCTCTCTTTCTCAGCATCGATAAACCAGTCAGATCAAAGCGTTTCTATGTTTTCCGCTTTATCATATGCTGTCATTTCAAAATAACTGCTTTTTTTTAAATTATTTTCTACGAAAGCTATGAAATGTAATTGATGTGTTTTTTTGTTGTTGCAGTGTCCTTCCCAAAGGGAATGAATGAAGTTGTCAGAGCCTAGAACAGGTTGGACTTCTACACGATAGATGGCGACACCACCTATCTCCTCTTCCACAATTTAAGTTTGGAACTGGAGGGGAGGGAAATATTCTCCATCCTTGAACCCGTGGTTTCTGCTGCGACCACCACAAGACTTTCCGGCCCACTGATTTAACATGCACCTACTCCGTGTGTACTCGGAAGGTACTTGGTGGCATCGGGAATCGAACCCACGCCTTACGATCTGGAGTCCGATGCTCTAACCACTAAGCTACCCATGGCCCATGTGTTTATTTTCCCGTAATTATTAAGTATGGGTCTTTTCATCGCAATAAATGCTGAGAAGTACTATACGTTACTTTTAAAAACTACTGCTTAATTTAGGTATTTGACCTCTACCACAAAAAAGATCAAATACCTAAAATTCATTCCCTTTGTTGCTGTATTTTGCATAACTATTTTTTTATTTTTTTGAAGTGATAACTTCTATTGGCGCGTTTTGCTGAAGAGTGAAATTGAATGATGCGTTTTAAAATGCCAAGCATTGTCACGCTTGTAACAATGGATCAAAATTTTTCGTAACAATGTAAAGTCCTTCAAGACTTGTTATAAGTATGAAAAAACACATTCTGAACAATTGGTATTTGTTGCGTTATCAAGAGCAGCAAGTCTTGAAGTACTTTACATTGTTACGGAAAATTACGATCCGAAATTATTCCATGCCTAAGAGAATCTACATCTCTCAGAAACCTACAAAATAAATTTAAAAGGTTATCACAAAACAAACTTAAAACAATCACAAATCTCTTCACAAACTTCATTTCCACAAAAAAGGGAATATCAATATATTCTTTGAATTGTCAAAGTTTACGCGCACATGCTTTGGATCTCAATGACAGTGTTATGCAATACGTAACTATATTACTTTTAACAGAAACTTGGATAAATAATGATGAAAACATAGATGATCCAAATTTTCATTCTATTGCTAAATTTCAAAGACAATCACAGAGCTGGTTGAGTTGTTATATATAAAAATAAGAAAGATACGACAACTTATGGCACTTCAGAAATGGGTTTAGCATCAAATACCACAGAATCATTTGGGTTTAATGAGTCATGTATTGGAGGAATTTGTGCATCGAAATATAGCGCAGAAAATGAACAAATAATTAGAACGGTTACTATTTATATTTCACCAAATCAAAGAGTAAAGAAAATTATCGAATTCATTCACAAAAATTTAGTTGCCTACACTGTGAAGCCGGATTAACTCTTCTGAACTAATTGCCTATTATTTTAAGTGGGGATTTCAATGTAGATTTTTCAAAAGACGAATCAATGCCTTTAGTAGATTTTTTAAAAAAATCAAAATTCAATTTAATTATGACAAATGATCCAAATGAAAGTCTTTCAAAGTACGAAGCAGCATTTGACGGAGTTTTTGAAGTGATAACTTCTATTGGCGCGATTTGAGAACTTGAATGAACGTCACGCTCGGGAATGTAACACTCATTCGGTGTTTTTCGGCTTCAGTTGGACATACACATTCCTAAAATGGAAAGGAGGGACGTTGCCCTCCACCATTGCGAAACGCTGTAGTCCCCCCCCCTCAGCCAAAATGCCGTAAAAATAAAGTTCCTAACTACGTTCTAAGTGAGGCTCCCTCCTCAACTCTTTCTAGGGCAGAGGTGGCTAACCCAAATGACCTCGCGGGTCACTTCAGAAAAACTTTACAATCCCGAGGGCCGCTTATAAAAATAAACATCTTTAAATTAGATTTGGATCAATTGCAAACATTTGTGGGAGTGAAAATTTAAAACAGACTGATATATTATCATGGTTTTCATTGTTTTTCATGTATGCAAACAAATATAGTATAATAATATCGTAATAATGCAATGATCAAATAATGTTTAGTTTATTTAATTACTGAGATATTTGTTTCTCGACACTTTCACTTAGTTTTTACAAGTCGATCTCAATGCTTGGTATTTGCGTATCGTAATTGATGTTTTAGATTTTTGTGTGTTAAGTTTGAGCACGATTTATGTTTAATAAATTTCAATTTAGAATAAAAAGAGATTCGCAGTAACAGAAGCAACTTGATACAATAATAATAGTTATGGGATTTATTCTTTACAAAAAAAAAGTATTGTGCAAGATGGTCGAATTTTGTAAAGTTGTAAAGAATCTTGTGTGCCACATGCTGTCCCTATGGCCGCTGGATGGACACTCCTATTCTAGTGGAATGAATGTGCAATTTTTTCTAATCCTAGTTGATGTATGAAAATTAAATATAATATTTTTAAAAAATAGGCTTAGACAGAAAAAGAAATCCTACACTAAAATTAAACATAAAAGGTAGAAAAAGGACAAATTTCCATAGAACTAAATAAATAGTATTATTACCATTAGGAATATATTGCAGTGATCTTAAGAATAAAAGTCTATTTTTGTAAGCGAATCGGAATAGCAATGAAAAAAATATTTCTATTAATCACATTACTTAAATATACTTTGAGTTTAAAAAGAAAATTAAAACAATTAAAAATTTAAAATAACGAAATTAAGTATACAGGTATTAAGAAAAAGTCACATTAAATAACTTAAATACAAGAAAACAAAATAAAATTAAGAAGACTTTCCTTTCAGCAGCACCGGATATATTTGTACAAAACTCCCATACAATGACAAAATAGCTAGTATATGCCAGAGATTTTGCGCGATGTAAATCTTCTGATTAAATCCCTTTTTAAAGGTTTTGACCAAGATTCCTTTCTTCCCAATCAACTACTAGTCTTACTATACTTTGCTTAAATTAAATCATGAATAGAATTCAATATTGTTAAATTACAACAAAATTCACAAAGCCGGATTGGGTCTTCTGAACAAATTACTTATGGTTTTAAGTGGGAATTTTAAAGTAATTTTCAAAAGACAGGTCAGCACGTTTAGTTGACTTTTTAAAATCAAAATTCAATTTAATTATGTGAAATGATCCAAATGAAGCACGAGGAAGGACGGAACAACTCTTGACAGAGTTTTTTTTACAGATATTTAAATAAAATTTTGAATCTAAAGGATTTATAACCTATTTCATCTACCATAAATCTAATGTTTTTTCTTAGAATACAATTAATTCCAAAATATGATTGTATATTTCGCACAAAAATATTACTTTATGAGTACAGACATATGAATAAATAATTTTATAGGACAATACTAACATCTCCTTGTTTTTTATTCGCCTAACTAACCCCTGAAATAACATTACAAAATTTGAAGTTATCAATTATATCGTGTCGTCATAAGCACACACACTCTTTTTTTTCTTTTTATATGAGAAAATATTTCCCGTATAGGTAAGTTATAAATTCGAAAAAAAATAGGTCTACCCTAATATTTTCGATGAGACGATTACCTTATTAAAAATATAATCCAAAATGTGATAATTTACTTTTATTGCTATTATATTTTTTATTGAAATAATTAAGAGATAAAATATTTATAAACATTATAGTCTATTTCTTTATATTCATTTATTTTTTTTATATAAAAACGCTTCCCCAATAACTTCACACCTATAGTGGCTAAAGTTTCAGCCTTCACATGCACTTATAGAACACTTACTTTTCTTTTCTATCATACAAGTTTAAAAATGCATGACCTTAATGCAAACATACTTTTATGCGGGCTGCATCTTCGGTAAACAATACTTCAAGAAAATGAGCGCGAATTCTTTTTCGTACTCTTTTTTGAATAAACAAGAATTTCATGTTCTTTTTGAACAGTAGCAATTTCACATTCTTCCTGCCATTGTGTATAATGCTTATGTGTCCTTCTTTAATAGAATCAGCAGAAACCTACAAAATATTGATAGAAAAGTGCAAACATCTCGGCAGGTCCTCTCGAGAAAAATTCTTGCATGAGATAGGATCACGTTCAATCTAAATGTAATTTAAATTCCTGGGATATTTTTTTCCAGTTAACCTTTCATTTTTCTCACCTATGAAAAGTACAGTTTTTGAAATGGATAAAGATTGCTTTAAGAAACTTTCACAAAGAAGTAAAATATTTTCCAGAGTTCCAAACAGTAGAAATTTTCTATTATTAATTCATTATTTAACAGATTTTATTGGTTTTATTTCAAGGCTTAGTATCTTTAGTAGCTTTTAATTTGGCGTGGTTTAGAGGTTCAGAGAGTAGAGTATAGAGAGTACTCCAGAGGAGAGTACTTGACCATGATTCATAACTATAAAGTACATCACTCATGGATCTCAAGTTACTTTCAAATACGAATGTTCATAAATTATTAATCGTGTATCGGAGAATGTTTAATTCAATTCCCTATTTCTCCAGAGATGCCCATGAAAAATAGTTGAAATTACCGGAATTGAGCTTAAGATATCCGACTACATTCGGAACCGTGATTTTAAAAAAAGCGCATAAATGGATAATTGTCATGATATTTAGTGTCACTTAGATTAGAATACATGTATAAAATTGTTTTAAGGACATTTTGACAAAAAAAATATATTTGAATACAATATTTTGGCAAAAAAAATTAACTTAGAATAACCTTTTTCCAAATGTTCTCCTTTTCTGAAAAATGGTTCTATTATAATAATATTTTGCTGTATATAGCTCAGAACTCTCTACAGACGCAAAACTACAATTTTTGAAAAATTCACGTTATTTTCAGAGTTACCACCAATTGAAATAATTATTCACGGTTTTTTTTTAAAATTGCTCCCCTCTGTTGTCGTAAAATATGAATAAACCCACTTCTAAGTTATATACTTCAAAAATTCTAGCTGAGCCTCGGAACAGTGGTCTGAGCTATATACAGGCAAAATAATATTCGAATAGAACCATTTTTCACAAAAGGAGAACATTTGAAAAAAGATTATTCTAAGTTAATTTTTTGCAAAAATATTGTATTTAAATAAATTTTTTTTGTCAAAATGTCCTTAAAACAATTTTATGCATATATTCTAATTTAAGTGACACTAAATATTATGAAAATTATCCATTTATGCGCTTTTGAAAATCACGGTTCCGAACGTTGTCGGATACCTTAAAAGTATATGAAAGTCCTCACACACACAAAATAGTATTTAGTTTTGCTGTCATTTTACTATTACTATTTGTTTAACTTTAAACTTTGCCATTGTTCTATTACTTGAAAATATTTTAATTCTCTAGTCCCGGGGTGGGCATTAAGTTGATCGCGTACGACCGGTGGACCGCCAAGACATTTTGGGGTGACCGTCTGAAGATTTTAGTATTAGTAATTATATACGGCAAAAAATATTCAAAATTGACTGAAGTATGTAGATTAAGTTTTCTACTGACTATAACAACAAAAAATAAATCATTTTTATCTTAAGTTATTCTTTTTTTCATTATTCGATAATAAATGTATCATTTAATTTCATTATGTTTGTGAATGTTATTATGTTTGTATCTTGCGTTTTGCTTTATACGTGTTTTTTAAAGTGTTAGTTTTATTTAGTTTTGCAAGTAAATATATATTCCGTTTTATTATTAAAATATTATAGACCTTTTTCTACCTCACCACACCTACGACACTGGGGATTGGCGCATACAAGAGTTTTTCAACAGGGAGGGGGGTGAAAGTCTACCGTTCTCATATCATACCCAATACGCAGCCAAACATATTTTTTGGATTTTGTAGATTGTTGGGAACAAAAAAAAACAGTAAAGTGTAAAACAGTGAATAAATAATCAGCATTACTTAATAAAGAAAATATTAATAAAAAATACTTAATTTAAGTTTTACGTACTATATACATGGGATTATAATCAATCGGTAAAAATAATCAAGGGGTATGGGGGAGGGTCCGGACCCGTGGCCATCCCCCCTCCTTGTGTGCGCCATTAACACAGGGTGGACCGCAACAGCTTGAAAAAATTAGAAGTAGACTGTACACTGGAAAAGTCTGCCCACCCCAGCTCTAGTCTTTGTTTGATATTTCGATGGTTCACTTCACGCTTCCGATACATGTTACACTGTCGAAGAAAAATTAGATAATATGCTCTGATCTTGAGTTAGCATCGCACTCTGTACAGACATTATTGCACATATAGCATTTTATATTTCATCAGCAAACCTAAAAATGTCATGAAAAAAATAAAGAATGATTGATTTTTAAGATAGTGTTTTAAAGTATTACTTCTATATTATTTTAAACTTAATGTGATTAATAAAATTAAAGAAAAATTTAGTTATTTTTATAATTGCTGAATACTTATAGATCAGATTATTAAATTTTTATTACTTTGTTGTTTCAATGCCGAGAATTCTAGAGCATGGTATTTATGTAAAGAGAAATCTAGATCCCTTGTTCCGGCATTAAGTGACTTGGCAATGAAGGTAAGTGGCCATACAACATTTACGTACTGTAGTTGTCCATAGCACCTGTAAAAAGGCACAATAGCTAATATAGTCCTTTTTACACATAGAATGAAAATATTTTGGAAAAAGCATAATGTTGGACACGTATTGAGCTATATTAATTGACTATAATATTAAGTTGGTTTCTCAAAACCGTATAATTTTAAAATTGTTCCTAAAAATTTCGAGGATAATTTAGAAATATAGTTTTTTGATTTACCATTTCTTTTTGAATTTCATTTATTACCCATGATAGAGATATTGGTGTAGTTATCAATTAATTGTTTTTTATCACTCTTCAGATACCAGATGTAACTAATATAATGAACTTAGTCCTCAAAAACTATGCGTGGCACTGTACCAGTGATAAAATTCACTCACATAATTCGTGTTAGCTTTAAGTAAATCTAATTGCAAGACCTAAGTAACATTTCATCATGCAGCTGATGTGTTTTAATGACTTATGTATAATCAAAAATTCAAGAAGGAATTGAAATATACTAAATATATAAATTAATATCAAATTTTTATTCCAAATTATTAGCATCAAATTGTATCTAATATCAAATTAAAATTGATATATTATCTGAGCTAAATTACAAATAATATCAAGTTAATAAAATTGATAAGTTAATTGTAAAATTATTCACCAAAAAATTGTAATTATTAATCGATTGTATTTAATACCAAATTTTTAAAATTTATATAAAACTATTAAAGTTTTATGACAGTTGTGAGCTACTGTGTTTATGTTAGTTTTAATGTATTGTGTGAATAAAAAATATATCATATAATACACAATATGAGCCATATTTATTCGAATCTAAGCCATCATTACTTTTAAGTCGTACCCCTTATTCTAAATATGTTACGTAAAAATTAAAATAAAAAAAATGATATAATATCCGATATTAATATCCGATATTTACAAAATATAAAATTAAAATAAAATGAAAACTAATAAGAAAAGAATAATAAATTTATTTGACCAGAGTTAAAACAATGGATCTGTAATACATGGATCTGTAGTTACTTAAACCACCAGAGTACTATACTCAGCTTTCCCATTCCGCGAATTTTTCCGCTTTCAATTCTAAGCTCTGCACCCGTTTTTGAATATCATTTACATTGGGAAAAAAGGTGGCTTAGCTTCGAATAAATATGGTTGTGTTATCTTAAAATTCTTGTCTGTTCTTTTTAAATTCAATTTTCCTTAAAAGCTTTTCATCGATAGAATTAATTCTTTACAACCATATATATAATTATATAAATACGTGCATATCCTCTTGTTATTCGTTAAACTTCGAATTCAACTGTTCCTATTATTGTATTTTTATTCAGTGCTTATTAACTTATAATTAAACGAAATAAAATTTAATAAAATCTAAAATATCGAAAATAGATAAATTATGCATATTTGTAAATACTTTATAAAAACTCAAGTTTTCCTCCACGACCCTGAAATTTTTTTCCGTCCTTTTTTTAAATAAAATGCTTAGAAATCAGATTTAGTAAATGTTTTTGATTTACCTGTAATTTGATTTCATTTTGCATATCGTATAGCAGGGGTGCCAACCGAAATGACCTTGCAGGCCACTTCGGAAAGACATTGTAATCTCATGGGCCGCACATAAAAATATGTATATTTATATCAGATTTGAAAGCATAAAATGTATAAAGTCATAGATAATATAATAATGTTTATATAATATAATATTGTAATGATCAAATAATATTTAAAATCATACAGCGTGTATGTTGCCACTTTCTGGAAAATTACGGTGTTTCTCTTGAATTGATCTTTCACTACTCATTGTTGAAATTTGATTGTACTGTCATTTGCAAACGATTAAGTAAACATTTCCCTTTATCTTAATTTTCTTGAATATTTTTTTAAACTTTAAAAAACATCTCTGACTAACTCTTGCTTTTTGGGCACTACAAACAGAAAAGGAGGAGGAGAAATGAAAGCCGCACTCAGAGAATCAACTACCATCCATTGTAAAATATATGCATAATGCAACTTGGAATTTATTAAAAAAGTAATTTGTTATAGCAAATTCAAATGTAACTGTTAGATAAAATATAAATCTATTTTAATCTAAAGGACATTTCTATTATCAAAAGGGATTTATTTTAAAACAAGAACATGTAACAAACAAATAAATTTTAGATTTATATATATATATGTGGGAGACAACAAGGGGTCCAAAAGTCTTTCTTATGGTTTATTTAACATTAAACAAAAATTAATTAAAAAGGTAGATAAGTTTGACAATGATATGCAGAAGGTAACGCCTGCTCGCGCACCTCTCGCGTTCTCTCTTCTCTCTCTAATTCTGCTCTAATGTCCAAGAGTTTTCGTTTTGGTTTTGATTTGCTGCGCCTGCGCGCGAAGACTGCCTTGCTTTTGGCTGCATGCCATAACGGCCATTCTGACCGTACGCTGTCCGCAGCGGTACTTCCATGGAGACCAGAGGAGAATCTGAAACATACAAAAAAAAAAAAAAAACGGAACAGACAAGGACTATACGACAAATATATAGAGATTAAACATATCATAATTTTGTTGAACTAGACAGTTTCTCCATCATGTGAAGGCACCTCTTCGACATCCGGAAGGTTCCACAGGAAAACATTGTTTTTCACAGGCATAAGAACGTCTTTTTTAATGAGTTGATCTTTGGTTGAACGCATCGATATTTTCCTCTGTAGAGTTCTGGACGTCTGTTCAAAACGATTTCTCTTTTTCCTTCGTTTCCACTGCCAGGGCTGGAAGATCCTTCGGAGCAACACAAACCGATGATGTTTACTCTTCATAGGTAAAGGGTTAGGTGAGCGGGAGATAAATTCCACGGAACTCGTTTTCATGGCACCATTGGCTTTCTTACACAATACTATATCAGAACATTTTTCTCTTACAATACTCAATTTTAACTTAGTACTCTTAATTTTATTACATTTATAATCCTTAATTAGAGAACTCGAATCATTTCTAGTATTAAAGTTTTTAACATGTGACAAATCATAACTAGAGTTTTCTATCACATTTGAAACGGAAACATTTGGAAAAGAAATAGCACTAGAATAAGCATAAGCATGAGCACCTAAAGAGGATTCACTTTCATTCAATAAAACATCGCTCTTTGCGTGGCCTAGTTTCTCTATTTCAGAATATACACTGGGATGTATAATAAATTCTTCGGTCAAGGTCGGTGATATCGCCGTTCGCACACTTAGGCTGGTAGAGTGTTGATTAAGAGAAATATTTATGGGTTTAACTTCTACCATTCGCTGTTCGCCAAAACATGAACTTAATGTTATGATTTCTTCGGAAGGTGTTTGCACTCTAATTAGTGAGGAATTTAAAACTGGGATCTGGCAACCTGAATCGATCAAGGCTGTTACGGGTTGATTTTCCACAAAAATGTTTACATATTGAAGATTTGCGCATTCATCGCTATTTTGTTTTTCGCTCTCGATTTTCAAAGTATTCACGTTTATTCTATTATGGATGTGGTCGTTAGATTCTTTAGGTTTAAAACGCTTCTCACAGTCTCTTGCGCAATGAGATGAATCACCGCATATAAAGCAATTTTTATTTTCTCTTTCAAGATATTGGGGATAGTTCTCTTTAATCTTTGGTTTAAAGTTTTGTGATCTATTTTTAAAGGGGTCTTGGGTATATCCATAAGTAATAGGAGTTTCTTTATGTGATCCGTTTTTAGATGAAATATAAATATCACACTCTTTAGCTAAATCAATAGGCCTAAACCAATCTTCTGCTTCTCGAATGCCAATATGAGTTGCAGTTTCCTTATTTAAAGTTTCAAATAATTTATCAGAAATTATAAGATCACATAGAGATTCAAAGGAATTAACTTTTCTTCACGAACAATAATATTGGAAGTTTGCCGTCAATCTTGCAGCAAATTGGATGTATGTCTCGCCTGATGATTTTACAGCATTTTTAAATGAGTTTAAACACTCGCGAGGGGTTAATTGGAATTCTCTGAGTACTATAGATTTTAGTTTTTCATAGTCATTTAATTCCTCTTCTTTAATATACAATAAGACATTATGAGCTCTTTCGCCCAGAAGATTTATTAAAATTTCAGATTTATATTCATCATTTATTTTCTTGGTTAAAAATGCGCGTTCTAATGATTGGAAGAACAGATTAAAATTTTCAGATCTGGTGGGAACAGGAAGAGATAAAGTTTTAATACTGTTTATCATATTTTCTATGTTAGTTTCGAACTGTTTTTCTTCGACTTTAGCTGCAGGATTTAAACTTAATGCTTTATTTTTAGCCGTTTGAAGTTCGACTTCTTTTTCTAATTTTGCTAACTGAAGTTTCGCGAGCTCAATTTTCTGTTTTTCTAAAGTTACCTCTCTTTCGTTTCGCGATACTCTCTCATCTATACAGTTTTGAATTAAAGTTTTAACGAAATCTGGATCACTTTCAAATGTACTACTGTTCTCAATTTTAGTCTTTAGTTTAACTATAGTGTCAGTACTCTCCACAGTACCGTCTAGATTCTCAACAACTCTTATAAGATCCTCTTTAAGAGCGGTTTTATACATTTTATAAAAATATGAAAAGATCCTACCTTTTTTTTTTCTGGCTCCCTTGTTGCTCGCACGTACGATGTATCCAATAAAAACGTTGATTCCACTGATTTCACCTCTTCGCAGGTTATATCGTTAGATGAAAAATAGTTCTTGAAATTGTTCGAATTGACACCTCTTCGCAGGTGTTTGTGAGTGGTTCCAACCTCTACACAGGTGGAATATTTGTCGATGGTTCGTTGAAAAATACACCTCTACACAGGTTATTTTGTTATTTGTTCCGACCTCTACACAGGCGGAATGAAGTTGAAAAATTCAACCTCTACACAGGTTGAACGAAGTTTCCGAAAAATGGCGGCGCGTCTCCTCCACGGACGGCTTTTTTTTCACGTTCCAAATTTTGATCAAAATCGAAATTTTTTTCAATCCCGGCCTCTACACAGGCGGAATTTTCATGCTGAGTTCAAACCTCTACACAGGTTGAATATTTATGCTGAGTTCAAACCTCTACACAGGTTGAACGAAGTTTTCGAAAAATGGCGGAGCGTCTCCTCACGGACGCTTTTGTTCATTGTCCAGACTTTGGTTCAAAATCGAAATTTTATCGATCCCGGCCGAGCTCCCATAAATTGTGGGAGACAACAAGGGGTCCAAAAGTCTTTCTTATGGTTTATTTAACATTAAACAAAAATTAATTAAAAAGGTAGATAAGTTTGACAATGATATGCAGAAGGTAACGCCTGCTCGCGCACCTCTCGCGTTCTCTCTTCTCTCTCTAATTCTGCTCTAATGTCCAAGAGTTTTCGTTTTGGTTTTGATTTGCTGCGCCTGCGCGCGAAGACTGCCTTGCTTTTGGCTGCATGCCATATATATATATATATATATATATATATATATATATATATATATCAATATCTATATATATATATATATATATATATATATATATATATATATATATATTATACTAGAGGACCCGACAGACGTTGTCCTGTACACACATCTTAAATTCAAAATAAAAGGTTTTTGAATATTCGATACTGCGAACGTAGCGCAGTCTGCCGGATCCAATGTAAAACATTCCAAGATCAACAATTTATAAATAAATAATAAAATTAATAAACATTTCTAAACCAAATTATAAATCTAAACCATTCTCGAATCCACTGTAACAGACAAAAGCTTTCATCAAAATCGGTCCAGCCGCTTAGGAAGAGTTCAGTTACATATACACGTACAGAAGATTTACATATATAAAGATAATTTGAAAAGATATTAATTAAAAACGCTAAAAAGCGTGAATCGTCTGCATGTTCGTAACAATAAAGACCGGGTTTGGCTGAAAATCAATTTTCGACGCCAACTTACGTCTTTTTCAATTTCTAAATACTATTAGCGCACGATTTCTATACATATTTTATTTGTTTGTTTGTTTATTTATTTATCTTGGTGGACTTTTCAATCGTCAATAAAATACATTTTAATTCGCTCAATTGAGTTGAAATGTAATGTACATGATTATTTTGGATGACAATGCTATATTTTTTAATTATAATTAATAAAAATTAATTGATTAAAACTAATTATTTAAAAAATTACAAATACAGCCACTTTGGCAACCCTTTTCGCGACTTATGTCAAAAATTGAAAAGGATTTTTTTCTCACGTGTTAAAGCATTCATTTGAAACGAAATTTTATTTTATAACAATAGCGTTGTTACAACAATGTAGGTGAATGTTGAGTTGTATTTTTTGAACGTTTTTAATTAATATCTTTTAAACTAATTGCGATGTCGGACCGAATTGTGAATCTAAACCATAATCGAATTTACTTGAACCCACAAAAAAATTTCATCGAAATCGGTTGAGCCGTTTAGGAGGAGTTTAGTGACAAACACACGCACAGAAGATATTTATACATAAAGATATATAAATTTCCCCTCAAATAAATTTCAAAATTAAAAAACTTTAAAAACCTAATATTTAAATTTTTTTTATAAAAAGAGTCGTTGGTCTCTCTCCGCAACTTACATACTGGTGTGCCGCGTGTTGGATACTCCTGCCTTTTTTATAGCAATCTACTTTCACAGGAATTACAAGCTTTCAAAAGACAATATTATAGCAGAAGCAGCACGAGGACTATAATTTTGAATTGTAGTCAAGTGATGAAGGTGACAGCTCAATTGAAATCCTCTTCTACAAGTTTTTACACCAAGTCAATCTGAGGAATTTGAGTTTCGACATGTTTCAAACGCATCAGTCTTTCTACACGTCGAGTCGTCAATAGCACCAATCTCTGAAAATGAATCATTGAATCAATTTGTCTCTGAAGCTGCGTTCTAAGGTCACTAACTGACTCCCTTGTAATAAACATAAATACGAAACTTTTTCACAACCCAAACGTAATTCTTGTGGAAAATCTAAAATAACCAGGCCTCCAATTACAGCTGGTTATGTCACTTTATCAAATTGATTCACCATCTCAACTCAAATCTGCAATGATTTCAACATAAAAGTATTAGAATGACTTTCAATACAACAATAAGGGTACAATAGTGACAAACAAACAGCCTTCTTGAATAGTATCAACTCAGAAAGTTAAAGAAAAAACATTGAAAGATAAAATCATCTCGATTGCTTTTGAATTTGTTCGTGGACACATGAGTGTTTTTGGAAAAAAAATTAACTTCGTAAATACTGCCCCCAACATGTAAATTGACATTAACATCCCTAAAACCTTTTACAAGAAAGTTGTGAAAGAAATAATGGTTGTTATTTGGAACCAAGAATATATCAATTCCAATAGATATTAACCAAGAAATTTTCCTTCCATAAATGTGAGACTTCCATGCCATCAGTTTTTTACTAATCACAAAATAACCAAATTTCTCACTTTATAAGTTACTTGAAGAGACCAAATGCAGTTGTCATCTTCCAGTGACTATAGTGTTAATAATATTGAAAATATGTACTTTTTGTACGTTCTAAGCTTGTCAGGGAAAGATATTTTAAGATTGGCACTTAAGGCTGTTTTCTCGCCATATGTACGAGGGCGTGAATTTAACGCGGAGCACATTTTCAAACAGAAAAAAAATGCCTCAATTTTTATAAAAATTTGTGACATTGTAACTCATGCATTTGTTTATAATATAGTGTTTTTAAAATTTCAAAATATTTCATAAATAATTAATTTTTCCTTTTAACATGTGAAGGGATAGCTCATTTAGTATTACCATATAAGAAAAAAAAAATGCAAAGCGCATTTCATAAAAGAAAAAAATGTGTCAACTCGAATAAAAATGAGTAGTATGATAAAATAAGTGATTCTCTACGGGATAGTGTAGCCAGAATATAATATTAATGTTGTAGTACTTTTATATCTGAAAAAAAATTTCCGAATTCGGATCCTATTCTTTAACATTAGCCGAAGATAACCTTAAAAGTATTTATATAAATTAGACCCCAGATTTCCCTAATTTTTTCCACTAAAAGTGCTTTGGACCATTCTTGTAAATTCATTGTAAATACTAGCAATTATTCATGACTTTTAAATTCTCCTCTGTTTTCTATGTTATTCCTATTGTAACGTGTGACATACTTATTTTTGTAAGTTCGCGTGAAACCCTGTGGTACACGGATAGTAGAGAATAATTTTTAATAAAAAGTATCCGTCTAAAAGACTTTCAATAAATATGATTTTTTTCTGAAGTACAGGGTGAGGCCGACCTCCATAACTGCGAATCGCAGATATAAAAATAGTTTATTAACTAGTCCGTCACCCCACCTAGTATGGTGGTTATGACACTCGGCTCGTAATCGAGTAGGCTCGGGTTCGAATCCACACTAAGGTATAAACTTTGGGTAGCGAAGTCGGGCTTTCGCCTAAAATAGATTCCCGTCTCGAATGGAAAACAGCGCGCAACAGTTCTATGCGACAATCCTCATTTGTAACAAAAGGCTATATTCTTCTGTATTTCCATTGTATAATTCTCTGTTCGTCTATCTTTCGTGTGTATCCCAATATGAAATACGCAACAGCATTAACTGGTCCTATAGCGCAGTGTTCCCCAACCTTTTTATCGCCACGGACCGGTCAACGTTTTTTAATTTTATCGCGGCCCACTGAGGGGGAGGACGTTGATTGTTTATATTTCAGACTGTTTTGATTTAAAATTTTAAATTTAATTGTATTTAATCGTGACTTCAAAATAAAATATATCTACACCAAAACATGAATATAAAGTGATTTAACAAAAATATAAAGTGGTTTTCATAAAAAGTAGCCCAATACCAAGAAAAACATACCATAGTAAATAAAAGCAAAATGATTTAAAGTTTCTTGTGCGGACCAGTAGTATTTCATCCACGGACCGGGGATTGGTGACCACTGCTATAGCGTATAAAAGACATTTTGGTAAAGTATTCAAAAATGTTCGCAATACATAGGTCTCCGGGACATAAATATATAGATTGAGCGACATTGCCCAAACGTTGTCTTCATGGCTACCATGAGTGATGTGTCTCACTGATCGCCGAGCCAAAAGGTGTCACATATTAAGTGTAAATTAATATGTGATATGTTTTGGCTCGGTGATCCGAAAAATACGAAGTGTTACTTCGGGTTTTTCGGAATTTTTCTATAAATGTTAAATGAGATTTATTTATGAATTTATCATTAAAGCTCCTATTATAAATAACTTTTCATTGCATATGCTATTATAATATTACTCTTGATTAATTTTAAATATTAGTTTATAATCTTTAATGCAGTATCTGCAATTCTACACGATTCTGATTAAAATAATTTCGTAATATGTTGACTTCACGTCCGAAGAAACTGAATTTAACTTTAGCATTAAAAAACTTTGAATATCTTCTGATTTTTTTTCTAGAATTTCATTCCAATGTCTTCCTTAAAGCATGAACAGGGAAAAATATAAATGCATTTTCTATTGATGCAAGAATTTGTTCTCTGGCCTTTTTCATATTTACCTTACTTTATAGATTGTACAAAGTATCTAAGAAGCATTTCTAAACCGAATAAAGGTGTACTTGAAAAATACCATGAAATATTTATGCAAGATAGCTTCCAACTTCTCTCCAACCAAACACATCCCGACATTTACCAATCGATACTAGTGTTCCATGAAATTGAATCCCTGAGGTATTCGCAAACAATCTCGCTCACCGTATGAGAATTCCCCGTAAATAAGTTCTTGCGATTCTGCCTTTTTTTAGATGTATTGAGCTTTCTTGTAGTCACAATTCTGAAAAGAATTCATATAAGACGTAGTTGTGTGTATGGAGAATTCATTTTACGTGTTGAAAGGTTTATTTTTCGGATGCGTTAACAAAAGTCATGCTTTGCGGAAGAAGTTCCATGCGTGGCTTAAATACTGAAGAAATGAAATCCACAATGTATTTGACAAATTTTAAAGTTTTTTTTTTTTTTTCTTTTACAAAACCTTTCTTGTTAGAAGTGTTTATATTTTGTGACTCTATATGATCTGAAATACTTACCAGTGCATTAGGTAGCACTTATAATAATTATCATGTTTCAGTAATATAAACTTCATCGGCGTCAATAAAAACCTTCTTGCAGAAGTTTTCTAATAATATTATTCAATAAGAAATAATAAGTCAAATGCTAATACGAAAAAAAATGTTCTGCGTATTTATGTAATATCACAACCTTACCAATTTTCAAGATAACTCACCAAAGTGGCAACCCTAATTTCACATATGTCGTAGACTTTGAACTGGTAACCATGTTACTATTGTCATATTTCTCCGCTTGTCGCCTTTCCAAACTTATTCGTTTGCTGATATGGCAAGCTCGAATATTAAAATGCCAATCCGGGATTTACAAAGCTCTAAAATATTGAAATTTATTAACTATTAATAACATAATTAAATATAATTATTGTATTATATATAAAATCCTAAAATAATAATACAATAAAAATTAATAATGAAACAAAAAATAGTAATTAGTTTATGTTTTTACTAAATAATCTTTATTTATATTTACTTATAGTTTTTCGCGCAGTATTTTTCGACTACAATATTTTTATAATCCCGTTAGCGAATTCCGCTTTTTGAATCCGTGCGGTTTTATTCAATTTCACCGCGAAAAAGATTGCGATAGTACGAAAGCACTAGTTCTGCGCAAGGCAATTAATAACCTTATTCGTGTATATTTAAGGCTGTTTTAGGTTAATGTTAAAGAATAGGAACCGCATTTGGAACATTTTTTCAGATATTAAAGAAATGAAAAATTAGTGTGATACTCTGACTTCACTATTCTTAAAGGAGCAGTATTTTTTATCATTCTTCCCATTTTTAACCGAGTTGATTCATTTTTTCTAGTATAAAATGTGCTTCGTGTTTTTTTCCTGTATCGTAAAGTTAAATGGGCTACGCCATCACGTATTAAAACGAAAAAGAAGATATTCATGGAATATTTTGAAATTTTTAAAAACACTGTGTTTTTAACAGAGGTATGAGCTAAGATATTGCAAATTTCCATGGAAATAGAGGTATTTTTCTGTCTGAAAATGTGCTTCGCGTTTAGCTCAAGCTCTCGTACTTTTACCGAAAACAGCCTTAAATACAGTTTTAATGCCTAAAATCTCGATGGCAAATATTGGCATAATATGAACGTTTTGAAAGTGGGGTTCCTTCTCAAGCGTAATTTTCGTCATTTGACTGAAGTTCAAAATTATGAGGTCCATTACCTAACAGTTAGCCCAGCGTTACTCAAACTGTGGGGTGCGCCTCCTTTGGGGGCATGGGGGACGAGTACATCAAAAGTATAAAAATGAAAGAATATTTTAAATTATGTATATAATTAATTTACTGAAAAGAGATACAAAATAAAAAAAAATATTTTGTTGGTGTGTTGATGCTAATCCTGTTGCTAATCTAACGAAGTCAGACAAGATCCATTAAATTGTTGGCTTTCAAAAATTCCAGCACATTAAGGGGATCAGTGTGGAGATCTTTGATTTTGAGATTCATAGAATGCATTGTGTGTTCAGGGGAAGTCTGGTGATCTTGACACTTTGCACAGATTGAGAAGACCTATTGTTCGCTGAGAATAAGAGTCACTTGCTGAGATCATTAGCAAGACGAGAAAGTGAAGTCTAGGAGCATTTGTCACACACGAGGGCTATGGTCAGACAGGATCTTTTCTCCGCATACCAATGGTGAGTGGGAGGCATCCTCCACTCCACCAAATTTTCAGACGAGATTAATCCCATACAGGTAAGGGCGATGAGGAAAAAATTGCAAGATTCCAGCCCTCCTTTGCTAGTTTGTCTGCCATTTTATTGCCTTAAATTTCGACAAAGAGTACTAATAAAATTCACTGAAAAAATATTTTGATATTATAAAAATTAATACACATATATTTACACATATAATACATTTATTGTAATTGTATCAGTACTGCATATATTGGATAATAATTTGGCAATACTAAGTTAAGAACAAGTTTAATAATTACCAGTGACCTCCATGGGCTTGTCATATATAAATATACAAATTTAGTACTTGAACTTGATAATTTATATGGCGTGTATTTAAAATCGTATTGTAGTCTTATATATACACCCAAGTATACTATTATTTAATCTATATATATTGTTACGAATTTTGTGTAAAGAGTATAAATAATTTGTATTTGAGTGTTTAATGCATTTATATTACTCTATGTTATATTTATTTCATGTCAAAATTGTACTATTCACAAGCAGTGCCGCCCAGTTTGATTACGTTATAATGGCGATTCAATGAGAGCTTGGCGAAATCTTGGCGGTAGAGCCAAGTTAGCATCATTTTTGGCAACCAAGTTGCGACTTTGGTGACCATGTTGGCAAGTTCGGAACCCTTTGGAATCTTCTAGAAAGTAGTAGATATCTCCTCTCGTGTCACGTTCAATGACACGAGCGGTTATATTTCTAGAAGTTTCTGTCGCGCATATAAAAGGGATGCTCGCCGGTACGGCGAGGAGTCTTGATTAAGGCAGCGAGTAGTGAGGATTGTTTTGACTTGCGATTAGCTCGGCTGTGCTTGTGAATAATTTTTATTTAAGTGTATTTTTAAACACTGTTTTTTTGTTTGATTGCAGTTGTAGGTGTAAAGACCTTTCGAAACTTACCCTGCGAATATTGCCGATGAATCCTGTATTGAAAGGATTGGATTTTCGATAATAAATTCGCATCGTTCTTAAAGAACTGATTATTTTTTTCTTTGTGATTGTTTTTGCATAAAATCCTTGAACCCTCGGATCTACGTAACAGTTTGGTGTCAGAAGTGGGATTTTATTCCAATAACAAGAGCGATGGATGAGCAACTGAAGGCTCTGTTGGAAGGCATCAATGCCTTGAAAAACGGCCAAGAAGGGACTAAGCAAGAAATGCAAAAAGGCCAGCAAGAAATGCAGAACAGTCTGGAAAATATGCAGAAAAGCCAGGAAGAAACTAAGAATGAGTTAAAGGAGAGAATGGAGAAAGGCCAAGAAGAGACCAAAAAGGTCAAGAAGATCTGAAGAATTCTTTAGAAAAGAAAATCGACACTGTTGAAGAAAAAATCAACAGTGTGGAAGAGAAAATAGTATTGAAAGTTGAAGAAAGGACCGGAGCATTTGAAAAGAAAATGGAAGAAAGAGTCGGAGCAGTTGAAAAGAAAGTGGAAGAGATCGCTATAGTTGAAGAGAAAATAGAAAGAATTCAAAAGCAAGTCGAGGAATGAATTAAAGGAGCTGCTGAAAATTTTAGCCTTTTATCGCAGCGTATGGAAGATCTTGAGAAGAAGCTTCTAGCTGGCGGAAATGAGAACAAAAGCAAGAGTGCGCCTGTGTCTACCTTTCCAGAACCTGTGCTTGCTTCTCCAGTGCCTGTGACTGCTTTTACATGTCCAGTGAAACTCTCGACCTATGACGGAAAAACGAACTGGGAAGTATACAAGACGCAATTTTCCATAATTTCGGAAGCCAATGGATGGACCGAAGGGGTTAAAGCATGTCCGCTAGTAGCATCCTTTAGAAGAGAAACTGCTGAAATACTTCAGACTCTTCCCGACCCAGAGCGAATGAATTTGAACTCCTTGTATAATGGTCTGGATCTTCGGTTCAGCCAAAAATACTCCAAGGACTACGCGCACCTGCAAAGACTCCAGAAAACCGGAGAAAGCTTGCAAAAGTATGCCTCTGAAGTCGAAAGGCTTGCCAACTTGGCTTTCTTTGATCACCCAGCAACTGTGAGAGAAAGAATCTCTTTACAGCAGTGCTTCTCAAACTTTCAATACTGGCGCCCCCCTTTTCAATCACAGTTTTTATCGCGCCCCCCTTATACATAATAATTTACTGAATGCAATAATAATGCACTTTTACGATAAAGCAACAATATTTATTATAAACCGTACAAATTCATGACATAAGTATTAAGTTTTGTATATGTTACTTTTAAGCAAAAAACAGTTAAGTAATAGGATAATTACTAAGTTATTTTTCCTTTCTCTGATTTTTAAATTGGAACATATTACAAAATGCGGTGGTTGCTTAGAAGACAAATATAGATATCATAAATATAGAAAATGAACTCAGAGGATCAATTTCTTATCTCAAAACTCCTTTCAAAAACTTTGCTCTGTAAGACAAGCCCATGGAAGTAGCTAATAATTATTAAACTTGTTCTTAATTTAGTATTAATTAATTAGTCATAAAATACTCTGTGCACCACTCATACATTAAAAGCAGTGTTTCTCAAACTTTCAATACTGGCGACCCAATTTTCAATCATAATTTTTGTCTCGCCCCCTGTACAACAATAATGTATTTACTGCAATAAAAATGCACTTTGAGAGAGAGACGCTAAAGTTACAATACGATCTTAATTATAAACCGTACAAATTAATACGATAAGTATATTAAATTTTGTCTATATGTAACTTTTAAGTAATATATATTTTAAGAAAATTACTTAATATATATTACTTAGAATTATGTTATTTTTCTTTCTCTAATTTTTAAATTGGATCAGATCGCAAAATGATATATTTAATAAAAGATTTATTTCCTTCAGCATTCAATTCTCAAAGTACAAATGTCATTAGAAAAGTAGTCTAGTCAATGTCGCTCTCTATCATATCCATCACATCTGGCATTATAGGGTACGTTTGCGTGAGTCTGGGCAACCTATCGGACGTCTGCGCAAAACATGTAAAAATGCTTTTCCTCGTACAATTCCAGTCAGTTTTGGTCGACTCGATACTCCTATAGCTACCGAATCTAGTTTGAATGTACATTTTTTTTTTAATTTCCACGTTAATTGTAATTCACGGTAATTAAGTATTTACGGCAGTAGATTAAGACAATATCATACATACATTTTTAAGTTATAAGCAAACATTCGACCATAATAAAGAATCAACAAGTACACAGACGAACGAGCATGGTTCCGAAAATTAAATCAATGCGATCTTCTCAAAAATACTTAAATTTTGGATTTACCACTACTGAAGTAAATGATATAGAAAAAAAACCCAGCTCGATATGTGTTAAAACTTACAAATCTGTAGAACAACATGTGAAAGTTGTTTTTAAAACATCTAAAATCATTTAGCTATGTTGGCAAAGAATTTTAAAAAGTATTTTCTGGATGAGGACAGCTTGGTAGCAAGTTACGAGTGGATTAGGGATCTATTTCAAGATACTCCAGAAGGGCTCTCAACTTCCGAAGAAGAAATCTTCATAGATTTCACATCCAGTGAAAAATTAAAAGGCAATTTTGTAATAAATCGCTCTTTGAATTTGGGGTAGATGTGGATGAGGAATTATCTGCACTGAAAACAAAAGCACTTCATATACTATTATCATTTTCAACATCCTACCTTTTTCAAACCGGATTTTCTGCAGCGGATGCCTTGAAGACAAAATATAGATCTCAGCTAAATATAGAAAAATAACTCTTTAAGTGTCAATTTCTGATATTAAACCTTCCTTTGAAAAACTTTCCTCTACAAGACATACCCGTGGAAGTCCCTAATAATTATTAAACTGGTTCTTAATTTAGTAATAAGATTAATTCATTGAATATTAACGTCACACTGTTCAGCTGCACGAGTTCTTTTGACGACGGAACACGTAATTTTGAACCATGGTCAAGTGACGTGGATGACACCTGAGCTGGCACCCCTCTCTCCTAACTACCACACCAACGGGAAAACGTTTCAACTCTCAACAGATTTAACGTGCATCGCTGCCCTACACGGCGGGTCTTTAGTGGTACTGGGCTCGAACTCGTGACAAGGCAAGCCACGATCCGATACCTATACCACTCGGCTACCGCGGCCAAATTCAGTAATAAGAAATTATTTATAAAATACCTTCTTCAGTACTGATACATCAAACGTATACTGGCTGAAACACCGACTCTTTGCACGAGTTCATTTTATAAAAAAAAAAACATTATTCTTGATATAATAGCTGAACTGTAAGGGAGAGTAAAACTGTGTGCACGACATTGTATAAAAAAAATGTAAAATGATTTCTTTTTTAGATAAATGCTATAATTGTAAATAACTGTTTGAAAGAACTGTAATTTTAAACCTCACACAATTAGTATTTAGAATTAATGTTAAATTATGAAAAAAAAAATTTAAAATTTCGATGAAGAATAATTGTGTTACTGACCATTTAAAGCGAGAAGACTTCAAAATGTTTTAACCCGGGAGCAGGCGCGTACTCGATACTAACATTAATGGTAGTACGGGGGACTCAGTCACCCCAATCATTTGCCTTATTTTACTGTACACGATACAAATCAGAATTCTAGTGAATATTTTTAATTTATAGAAAGTATACTTACCTTCTTTCAAGGACTATTCAATTCTTTGATGATTTGAGAAAAAAAAAAATCCAATAAAACTGAACTAAAATGATTGAAAAGTACAAGACCATAATAAAGGACGCAAATCAGACACTTTTCAATTATCCTACAGAAATGTTAAACCAATCAATTCTTTTCCAAATTCGCAAAACTCAATTATTTACAATTTCCTAAGCGAAAAGCAAATGCATAAAAAAGATGGGAAGAACTAATATTGATAATAACCATACCATAAGATTGAAGGTCAATCAAATGATTAGCAAATGTACTATGCAGCCTGGCTGAAAAGTGAATCATGACTTCCTTGGATGACAGTGGATGACAGTCTATTTTTGGGTACCTGGACTGATAAACAGTCCTCAATCCCATATCATGATGTCTGTGATGCAGGACTTGACTTCGTTGGTTTTTTCAGACTGCGGAGTGACATGTCGGCGATTTGGCTGTGGTGATGGAATCCGGGAGGAGGGGCTTAGAGATGACTACTTGGAGTTAAAGTTTTTACACGGTGCTGAGCTTAGGACTGCTCTCTCAGTGAATTGGAGGTAGAAGTGAATTTAGCCTCAGGCTGGCTGCCCATGGGGGTAAAAGTTAAAAATATATACTTGTCCAGTTGGGTGTGGAGATTAAATAAATATTGAAAGAAAAATAATAAAAAATTTTAAAAATTTACTAGGGTGCAATAATTAAAAATTTATTGCAGGGATAAAAAAGCTAAGGCGGATTGTAAGAATCTAAAAGGATTCTTCTTGGCCTTTTAGTATTATCGTTACAGTTGTAATCGTTTAGATTTAACATATTTACATTATTAGTATTTGGCAAATTATCGAAAAAATTTATAGCTAATTTTTGAATATGTGCTTTAAAACTAGTGATTTTAAGAGCTTTATTTATGCGATCATTTTTCATGAAGGCCTTTACAATCATTCTAATATATGAATTCTGCAAAGTATTTAAAATATTAATATTGGTTTTAGCAGCATAACCCCATACTGGACAGGCATAAGCGAGTATTGGACGCATAACGGCTGTATAAAGAAGCACTTTGTTATCTCTACTTAAATGTGAGTTCCGGGAAATTAAGGGGAAAAATTTAAACATTATTTTTCGGAACTTATCGCGAACGTGTAAAATGTGTTGTTTCCAAGTTAAGTGTGAGTCAAAAATAACGCCAAGATATTTGGTATTCTGAGACCAGGGAATTTGTTTATTGAACATTATGAGAGGGGAGGAATGGTGCGCTTTTTGGTAAAGATGACTGCACAAGATTTTTCTACATTGATACTAATTTTCCATCTGTCGTAATAATTTTCTAGCAGCTTGAGGTGTTTGTTAATGGCAAAGGTAACAGTCTTTAAGTTTTTGTACGTGGCATTAATGGCCGTATCATCCGCATAGAGACTAATATTTGTTAGTGAGTAGCTGGGAATGTCATTTATATAGAGATTGAACAACAGGGGCCCGAGCAATGAGCCCTGAGGACACCCTGCAGAGATGGAATGAGAGTTAGATAATGATTCATTTACTCTGATCCGAAAGGATCTGTTAGTGAATACGAGTGGATGAGGTGAATGAGGGGAGAAGGAATATCGTAAGTAATTAGTTTGAAAGTGAGTCCTAAAATCCAAACACGGTCGAAGGCTTTCTGGATATCCAGAAAGACCACTCCCGTGCTCTTCTTTTTTGGAAACCTTCCGAAATACTTTCTGTTAGTCTGAGAAGAGGATGAAGGGTAGATAGTTTATTTGTAAATCCATATTGATTAGGTTAATTAGGCTATTATCATTTATGAATTTTTAAGTCTATTAAGAATAATGTACTCAGTTAATTTACTTAAAGTTGAAAGGAGAGAAATAGGTCTATATGAATTAGGAAGATTTTTATTTGTACCAGGTTTAATAATAGGAAAAATGATAGCTTCTTTCAGTTACTAGGAAAGTGATGAAATTTAAGAATTTTATTGACAAGAATAGTTAGTATGAGGATTAATTTGATAGAAAATTTTTAGCATTTTATTTGTGATAGTATCTTTACCTTTAATGAAGTTAATAATTTCATCAGGCATGGCAGGTTCAATTTGAGTAGAAGGGGGGAAGAGAGAAAGGTATTCACAGTTGAGGTGACAACCTCGTCATCTTGATCGTAGTTGTCCTGCAATTTTCAATGAAGTTATTTTTAATCGTAATAGCAAGCTGGTTAGCCTTCTGAAATAGCACAGTTCAACGTAGGAATTTGAGATCTTTTATTTTTAAGAACCGCTGTGCAGAGGCTAAGTTGTATTTAGAGCTTCTAGTCTAGCATTCCAAGTATCATTACTATATATTTTAAGTTCTTTTTTTTTTGAGGTTGGCAAGAGCTCTATTGCATAAAAGTTTTATAAAAAAGGATTTAAAGTCTGCTGATATCGTTTACGTAGGTTGTTTTTATGCTTAATAAGTTGATTAATGTGATTTGGAGTGTAGTTTCCTTCACTATTGGCTGGGAGGCGTGGCTATGGGTAGCGACGACCGCTTCGGTGAACTCTGTAATTTTGGTTTTTCAAGATCATTGGTATTATTAATATTATTCGGATAGTAGTTAAAAAGAGAAGTTATTATTTAAAATTAATTCTAAAATCCTTCCAGTTGGTGGTAATTGCTCAGGATTTGAATTCCACTTTTGTTTAAAATCGAAATTTAGGAAAACAGGGTTGTGGTCAGAATATAGATCATTAATAGATTTAATAGTATAAGGGTAGTAAAAGTTTTTGATTAAAGCAAAGTCTATTGTATTAGCTGAGTTATGGCCAAATCTTGTGGGAGAGTCAGGAAAAGCTATGTGCAGATTTAAGATATTGGCAAAATTAAAAAGATGCTTGCCTCTGTTTGAGTTTTACATTGCAATTCAAGCGCTATGAGTAGCATTGAAATCGCCGAAGACGACACAATGACTACTCGTTTGGAGAAAATATTCTAAATCTATTGTAAATAAGTTATCGTCAGAGGAAGGGGGAACGTAAACAGAGACAATAGAAACGATGTGGTCGAGGGGAGTTAGAATAATGTTAGCAATAGCTTGCATAGGTGGGGTGGGGAGACAGTAATGTTTAAGAGATTTTTGATAAGAATAAGAGTTCCGCCGGCGGCGTGCGTTAGTGATCCTATCATTTCTGTAGCAAGTGTAATTTGCTATTGTAAAAGTGTGCGAAGGTCTTAGATGAGTTTCCTGTATGAGAAAAATATCGGGAGAGTGCTTCTCTATAAAAATTCCTACTCTACGTCTAAGCAGTCCGTTTGCGTTCCAAGAACACAAATTGAGGCCAATGGGGGACTTAACCATTATTATTGTTACAAGAGGCCTCTAATAAGACATTTGATTTGGGTTATTGTTTGCTCTTTGCACTTGGTTAAAGTTATTCATGAAATTAGGATTTGGTAGCTATGGCTTGGGTAAATTGAGAAAGTTGGCACAAACATTGCATAGGTTTGTAGGGTCGCCAAAATTATTAGACTTGTTATTAAAATTTGGAATAGATCTGTTATTTGCAGAGACTATTGGCCTCAATTTGAGCAGAATTCACAGGTCCTTTTGGTGCCATCGGTTGTTTATTTTTGGGAGTTAAAGTTGGTTGAAATTTTATTTGAAAGCATAGATACATTGGGTCTTATAATACTATTGTATATATTAGTATACCGATTATTCAGGGCAGTGCCCTTAAAACAGGGGCATCCTCTCCAGTTAGCCATGTGGCCGTACATTTCGCTCATGACTTCCTTTTCTTTTTCTACAACTAATGTACAGTATTTCAATAATAATTACAGTGGTGAATTGTTTATCTTCTTAGAATTTTTCTCAGGGTCTGGGTTTCGTTTTTTCTTTTAACGAGTAATATTTTATGTTAAAACGTAATAAAAAATCTCTCATTGAGGAAATACAGCAAATAAAACAAAATGTTTTTTTTTCTTTAATTTGGTTTTGGGATCAAAGATAGCTATTTAATGACGGAAAAAAGCCAGATAATAAACATAAATTATGTCAGCAACTTTTATTATGGAAGAAAGCATTTTGTTTTACTCTCTTTCCGGTTATTTTTTAAAAAAATCTTTAAATTTTCGATACGCTCGCGCCCCCTTGGATCGCGCCTCCCCAGGCGCCTGTATTTCGTGGACAGCCTGAGGGAGGGGGAAGTCCAGATGGCTATGAGAATGGCAGATGTGCAAGATCTTAAGTCTGCCTTGTTATATGCCCTGAAATTTGAGGCAGCTACTCAAGCTAGTCGCAGAGACCGCCATTCCATCCGAAGAGCTAGAGTGACCTTAGATGCTCCCTGTGAATCTCCATGGAAACGTTACATTGAGAAATTAAGAGATGAATTCCAAGCTTTTAAGATTCAACGTCAGAACCAAGAGAAACGCAGCTTCAAGTGCTGGGGATGGGGGAACTGGACACCTGAGATGAAATTGCCCCCGATCAAGGAAGGATGAGAACATCGTCTCTTCTTCCAAACAGGAAAACTAATATATGGCCATTTCGTGGGGTGGAGGTTGCCAGATAATGAAAAGCCCCATTACAAAATTCTTCAGATTACGGCAGTAAATGGTGGCGACAAGGAACTTTACGTAACAGGACAAATTAGTAACATCTCGTGCCGTATGGTTGTTGATACTGGAACCAATGTGTCTATAATTAGAAAAGATTTGGCTCAAAACTCACAAGTTGGTATTATCTGGACACCGCCCTGCCTTTCCTTGCAAACAGTGACGGTTGACAAGATTCAGGTTCATGGCAAAGCTAACATCACTCTAAGGTTTGGAAACATTAACTATCACCATACAGCATATATAGCAGATATCACCGATCCCTGTATTCTTGGACTGGATTTTCTGAAGAACAATAACTTTAAATTGGACTTTGAAAGTAGCAATATGCATTCAAAATTTGAAGACATCACTCTATTTGGATTACAAACTCAATTTGAATCCAACCAGAAAATTATAGCAAAAATCAAACTCTCATTATCGCCAAGAACTGAATATATAATACCCAGTTTATTAGCAGGAAATAGAAAATTCCGATTTGGCATAATTGATTATCCTGACCCAGACAGTTTAAAAGCAGGAGTACTGATAGCCTCTTCGGTAGTAGACCTCTCAAATTCAGTCATCCCAGTGAGAATTGCTAACATCAGTGATAGGACGAGGACTATCCAGGAAGGTAAAATAATAGCAGCTTGTGCTCCTGTCACTTGTGTAGACCGGAAGTGCAATACCCAAGACCTTTCTTCAGAGAATCTAGTCAAGGATTTACTACAAAACACGGACTTGGACGAGAAACAAAGATGTGCTCCAGGAGGATTGATTAAAGAATTCCAGATCCTATTTTCAAGAACATATGAGGACTTTGGAAGAACAAGACTAACGAAACACCGAATCGATACGGGAGAGCATCCTCCTATTAAGCAGCACCCCCGACGACTACCATTTGCTAAACAGGAGGAAGTCCAAAAACTCATTAGGGACATGAAAAATAATGATGTTATTGAGCCATCGTCAAGTCCTTGGGCATCTCCCATCGTCTTGGTCAGGAAGAAAGATGGCTCAACCAGATTCTGTGTGGACTATCGTCGGTTGAATGATGCCACCAAAAAGGACAGCTATTCTCTGCCAAGGATAGATGACACGCTGGACACACTTGCCGGCAATACCTGGTTTTCTACCCTAGATATCAAAAGCGGGTATTTGCAGGTAGAACCCCACCCTGACGATAAAGAGAAAGCTGCCTTTACCACGGGGCAAGGACTGTGGAAATTTAAGGTTATGCCTTTCGGCTTGTGCAATGCACCTGCAACATTCGAGTGTCTTATGGAGACAGTCCTTGGAGGACTTTCGTACGAGGCCTGCCTGGTTTATCTAGATGACAATATCATCGTGGGGCTCTCCTTCGAAGAACATCTGAAAAATATCAGACGTGTGCTACAAAAGCTGAAAGAAGCTAACCTGAAATTAAGTCCATCCAAGTGCCACCTATTCCGGCGTGAAGTCACCTATCTCGGGCACATCATTTCGGCAGAAGGTGTACGAACAGACCCGGATAAGATCTCGGCTGTGAAAGACTGGAACTGCCCGACGGATGTTCACCAGCTCCGGAGTTTCTTGGGATTATGCACGTATTACAGGAAATTCGTGAAAAATTTCTCAACGATTGCCAGACCATTCCATAAGCTGACCGAGGCAAAACAGAAATTCATTTGGACGGTTGATTGTAACAACGCCTTTAACAAGCTTAATGATGCACTAACATCTGCTCCAGTCCTGACATACTCTGAAATTGCTAAAACAATTTATTCTGGATACGGATGCAAGTCAAGAGATTATTGGGGCTGTATTGTCTCAAGAGATAGAAGGTCAGGAGCGTGTCATCGCCTTTTTTAGCAAATGTCTGCCCAAACCAGAACGAAATTATTGTGTGACCAAGAAGGAACTGCTCGCTATAGTAAAAGCCGTGGAGCACTTTCATTTTTACCTCTACGGTCGAAGGTTTCTGCTGCGAACAGATCATGCCTCATTGACCTGGCAGCTGAATTTTAAAAAGTCAGAAGGCTAAATAGCTAGGGGGATACAGAGACTACAGGAGTATGACGTAGAAATTCGCCACAGAAAAAGATCAGCACATGGAAATGCAGACGCCCTTTCGAGAAGACCGTGTCCTGAGAGCTGCAAATACTGTTCGAGAATCGAAAAGAAATTTGGCGTAATAGGTCCAATAGCTCGCCAAGTTACAACACCATCAACATCTTCATTGGAACCGTGGAGTGATGAGAGCGTCCGAAAAGATCAACTGTCTGATTCTGAAATAAAACCAATCATAGAATTCAAAGAGTCGTCTGACGAAAAGCCCAGCTGGAAAGACATCGCCCCTTTCCTTCCTACAACGAAGCGTTACTGGGCTCTTTGGGACACTCTCCATCTGAGAAATGGTGTTTTATATCGAAAATGGGAGTCTGAAGACGGAAAAACATTCAGGGGTGGCAATTAATAATCCCAAAGACAAGAGTTTCAACAGTCCTTAAGGAACTCCATGGCAGTCCGACTGGAGATCATTTTGGTGTTATGAAGACCTTACAAAAAGTTCGTGAGCGCTTCTACTGGAACAATGTGGGGAGTGACGTTGAAAATTGTTGTCGCACATGTGACCCCTGTGCTGCACGCAAAGGTCCCAGAAAACGCACTAGAGGAACACTGCAGCTGTATAATGTAGGAGCGCCTTTCGAAAGAATATCATTTGACATCCCACTTCCAAGATAATCAGATGACAACAACAACATCTTGGTTGTCATGGACTACTTCACTAAGTGGCATGAAGCCTATTCTATTCCCGACCAAGAGGCCTTAAGTGTTGCAGAGGTTCTAGTTCAACACTGGATCTCACGATTCGGGGTCCCTCTACAACTGCACTCCGATCAAGGGAGAAACATCGATTCTGCAGTTTGCAAGAGACTGTGTGAAATACTCGCCATCGACATAACCAGGACAACAGCTTTGCATCCTCAATCTGACGGCATGGTACAGAGGTTCAATCGGACCATCCTGAACAGCCTCTCTCTCCTGGTATCCGGAAATCAACAGGACTGGGAGAAGAAATTGCCCTTTTTTCTGCTTGCCTACAGGAGTGCTGTTCATGAGGCGACCGGCTATATTCCCCATCCCAGATGCTCTTTGGACGTGATCTTCGTCTGCCCGCAGATCTTCTGTTCAGCTGGCCACCAGATACACCCTTGGAGCCTGAGGAGTATATCGAGAAACTCCAGGCACGGATGGAGGAAATGCATCATCTGGCTAGGGAAAGAATCGGCATGGCTTCCGAGAAGATGAAGACTCCATACGACGCAAGAGCAACCGGACACGACTTCCGTGAAGGCGACAAAGTGGGGTTAAGGAATCCGAAATGTCGCAAAGGACTCTCTCCAATGCTTCAGACAAACTGGTAAGGTTCTTACACAATCCTAAAACGACTGAATGACGTTGTAGTGCGGATACAGAAATCACCACACTCAAAAATAAAGGTTATACACAATAGGCCATATACAATAGTCCCATTACAATAGGCTCTCTAGCCCCTTATCTTGGCCAAGATTAAGGAGATCCTTAAGTTCATACCATGGTCATTAATTATTTTGTACATAATGTAAATTATTTCTCTTTTCTAATTCCTTAGTTTTATTTTAATACTGGAGAATTTATGTGTGTTTACATCTTTTCATGTGTTTTTAATTTATTTGTATTGTATATGCTGTGGAATACATTTGTTACTTTATATGTGATTATTATGTAAGTAGTTGCCTGTAAATAGATGCCTCTTACTCAAGGATTGTACTGCCCGGGACGTGCAGTCTTTGAGGGGGGTAGTGTGACGAATTTTGTGTAAATAGTGTAAACAATTTGTATTTGAGTGTTTAAGGCATTTATATTACTCTATGTTATATTTATTTCATGTAAAAATTGTACTATTCACAAGCAGTGCCAGCCCTTACGTTATAATGGCGATTCAATGTGAACTTGGCGAAATCTTGGCGGTAGAGCCAAGTTGGCATCATTTTTGGCGACCAAGTTGGCGACTTTGGCGTGTTCGGAACCCTTTGGAATCTTCTAGAAAGTAGTAGATATCTCCTCTTGTGTCACGTTCAATGACACGAGCGGTTATATTTCTAGAAGTTTCTGTCGCGCATATAAAAGCAATGCTCGCCAGTACGACGAGGAGTCTTGATGTTGTTGTTGTGGCTAATGCCTCCTGTCTGACGTAGTCAGAACGAGGTCCACGAAATTCATCGTGGTATGGGCAAGAGGTACGCCTGTCGTTGGCCTTGAGCACCATACAGGTGACAGTGCAATTTAAGCTCGGTGAAACTCCCCGAAGGGACGATAGATGGCGACACGACATCTATCTCCACCTCCACAATTTCTGCAAGTGAACTGAAGGGGAGGGAAATATTCTCCAGTTCCTGCGCTAGTGAATAAGCCCACAAGAATACGGATCCACTGATTTAACGAGCACGTACTCCGTGTGCACTCGCAGGGTATATGGTGACATCGAGCATCGAAACCATGCCTTCCGGTCTGGAGTCCGATGCTCTAACCACTAGGCTACCCACGGCCCTTATCTTGGAGTCTTGATTAAGCCAGCGAGTAGTGAGGATTATTTTGACTTGCGATTAGCTGGGCTGTGCTTGTGAATAATATTTATTTACGTGTATTTTTAAACCATGCGTTTTTGTGTTTGATTGCTGTTGAAGTTGTAAAGACCTTTCGATATTTACCCTGTGAATATTGCCGATGAATCCTGTATTGAAAGGATTGGATTTTCAAAAATAAATTCGCATCGCTCTTAAAGAACTGATTATTTTTTCTTTGTGATTGTTTTTGCATAAAATCGTTGAACCCTTGGATCTACGTAACAATATAAAGAAGAAAAGCGACTCACTCATTGACTCAATGACTGACTAATCATGATATCTCCGGAACTATTCAACCTACAGATTTGAAATTTGATAGGCATGTTCTCTTCATGGAGTAGAGATCAGCTAAGAACGGATTTTGCAAATATCGAACCGCAAAGGGCATTACGGGGAATTAAGGGGCGTAATAGATAATTATTTCGATTATTAAACTATTAGATTTACAGTCTTGAAAAAAAAAAGAAAAAAAAAACTTGGTATACAGATTTCTTTCATAAAGTAGAGATTCCCTACGTAATGATTTTTATGAAAATTGACCTCCAAGGGGCGTTATGCATAACAATTTCCATTTTTTAACTATTAGACGTACAACCTTGAAATTTGGTAAGCTGATTTCTTCCTTAGAGTAGAGATCTGCTACAAAATGGATTTTGTGAAACTTGACCAAGTGGCGTTGTTGAGAATTAAGAGGCGTTATATATAGGCAATTATCTCCTTTTTAAAAATATTAGACGTAAAATCTCGAAATTTAATAAGCTGATTCCATTTATTGAGTTGAGATCCGCTATTAGATGAGTTTTGGGAAAATCGCTTCCTAAGTGGTGTGGCGGGGGGTTAAGGGATAGATAATTATTTCCATTTTTAAACTATTAGACGTACAGTCTTAAAATTTGGTAAGCGGATTCCTTTCATGGTGTAGAGATCCGCTACAAAATAGTTTGGGGGAAAATTGATCCCCAAGGGTCATTTAAAGGAATTAATAGGTATAATAGGTAAATATATCCGCTTTTCAACTAATAGACCAACCTGCTTGAAAATTAGAAGTTATGTTCCATTCATGGAATAGAGTTCCTTTTACAAAGATTTTTTGGAAAACTGACCCACAAAGGAGTGGGATTGCGAGAGATTAATGTGGTTTATAGAAAAATTCCTGTTTTTGAATTTAACCCTTTTACTTGAAATTTGTTGAGCACGTTTCTTTAGTTTAATAGAGTTGCACTAAGAATGGATTTTACTGAAATCAACTCGAGGTGGAAGCGGGGAGAGTTATTGGGGCGTATTGATAGAAAAAATTCCCGTTTTCGAACTGCTAGAACTATAATAATAAAAATTGGTTTGCATGCTTCTTTTATTGAATTGAAATCCGCTAAGAATGCTCTCAAAGAGGTATTGGTGATAAAAATTTCGTTTTTGCTCTGTTAGATTTAGACATGAAATTTAGCACGGATGTTTATTTTATGGAGTAGATATCCACTGAAAGTTGCTTTGGTGGAAATCCACTTGATTATTATGTTAAGTGAGCGCAAAAAAATCTTTTTACTTATAAATTAGATATAAATAGAAATTAGGTATTATAATTTATGTCTTTTTTATATCAAGAGGCGAGAGATACACAGCTATAAATAATTTTTCAAAACAATCGAATTCTTAATGCTAGATATCAATAATTCATGTATTTGTAAGCAGTATACATTTATACAACATCGTGAAATACCCAGTGAAGCGGGTGGGTAAACTCTAGTTCAATATATTGCTATTATATGGAGTGGGGGCGATGAAAATTATGATTGAAAATTGGGTCGCTAATATTGAAAGTTTGAGAAGATCTGAATTAACCGTAATGGAACAAAGTATATAAAACTAAAACAGAACCCAAATGCCAATGTTGAACAAAAGCACAAATCATTTAAACATTTCTTTTTTTTTTACTAAAATGTAAAAATAAAAATACTGAACAAAAAGTAAAGCTAATGTTTCTAAAGAAAAATGCATTTTTAATGTCGATTGTGTAAGCATATACGTGAGTGTGATACGAACAATGAAATGAAATTGGTTTAGAGAGAATGCTTTGTTGATGTCAATGTCTTCACATGTCTCAGTTATCTTTATAGTAGTCACGGTAGCCTAGTAGTCAAGGTCAAGGATATGTGGCTGGCGTGTCCTGAGTTAGACCCTTAGGGCCCTGGAATATCCTCCAAGTTGAAGGTTGATGCACGTGGAATCTGTTAAAACCCATTAGTGTGAAGAGAAGTTTAGAGAGAGGATAACAGCTTATAAGTCTCGTCTTCGACACTTGACTCTAGGTCAAAATTATAAGGTCCTTTCTAAGGTGTAATGGTTTCATCAGGAAATGGTGGCGTCCACTGGAGATTACTATTGTTTTTGATACGCTATCAAAAATTCAGGAATAATTTTTTCTCCTTCTCTTGCCCTATATATGTATTCTTTAATTATTATTAGAATTTTTATCGGATGTGTACATTTGTATTGTATTATTGTATATGTGTATTGTGAATTTGCTTATATATATATATATAATCAGAACATTGAAAATAGCGACCCAAGAAGGAAGCTGAGTACAATCGCTAAACTTCGCAAATAAGTACAGCATAATGTGATATGCAAATAATCCAAGTTTTGTGCCAATACGCATGCTCATACACGCCGAGGTGGTGCTACAATCAGGAAGAGGGTGCTATATAAGTCGGCGTAAGTTCGAAGATTCATAAACTTGACGATTACGCGCCGATTGTAGGAAGACTTTGGTAAGCGAAACATGCCAGGTAAACGTACTAGAAGACATTTCTCACAGTTAAGCGAGTTTGAGAGAGGCCTGATCATCGGGATGAAAACTGCAGGCTGGTCGACGCGCCGTGTTGCTGGCCAGGTGGATCGTTCGGAGTGTGCCGTTAGAAATTGTTGGGAGCAGTGGACACGAGTAGGTACCCACGTGCGGAAAACCAGGTCTGAAGCGACCAGGAAGACCACGAGGAGAGAGGATCGAAGGATCGTGCGGAAAGCACATATGGACCCCACAGTGACTCGTTCAACAATACGAGCAGACTTAGGCGTAGCAATTGCTTCACAAACAATTTCCAGACGCCTTGCAGAAGCAAATCTTAAATCCAAGCGCCCTTTCCGTGCATTCCCTTAACACCAGAACATCGGCAACTGCGTCTACAGTGGTGCCATGCCAGATCAATGTGGAATGTCACAGATTGGGAAAATGATGTGTTTAGTGATGAATCTCGGTTTGATTTGGGGTCAGATGATAACCGTGTACGGGTGTGGAGGAGCCCTGGTAAGTGGTACAATTCCAGCTCACTGTTCTACGTCACACTGCCTGCACGGCTGGTGTAATGGTTTGAAAGGCCATAGTCTATGATAGCCGGTCCCCTTTAATTGTGATACGTGGAACCTTAACGGGTCAACGTTACGTTGATGATATTCTTCGACCCCATGTAGGATCTTTCGTAAATGGTCTACCAGGCGCAATTTTTGCAGCAAGATAGTGCTCGTTCGCATACAGCAAGAGTTGCTCAAGACTTCCTACGTCATTTTCAGACTCTTCCATGGCCGGCCCGCTCCCCCGATTTGTCCCCGTGTGGGATCGTGTGGGATCAACTAAAACGGCAGATGTCATCGTGTCACTCTGTACATGATTTAGAGTTGGCTGTTCAAGATTTGTGGGCCCATCTGCCTCAGGACAACATAAGGTGTCTATTCAACTCAATGCCGGACCGTGTGGCGTCATGTATTGCAGCTGGAGGTGGCCCAACGCGCTATTGAAGTTGCCCAGTATTTGTGTCGTTGCACACCTTGTATTCGTTTAATTGTCTTGTTTTTGAGATCAACTGAATCTCTCATCTGTGTCATTATGTATATTAAATTTCATTTCAATCCGATGCTTTCTTCTTGGGTCGCTATTTTCAATGTTCCTGAATGTATATATATATATATATATATATATATATATATATATATATATATATATATATATATATATATATATATATATGTATATATATATGGGAAATTTCTACATGAACATTTTTAGAGGGCGCTTGCAACGCAGCCACCAGCAAGTTAACGAGGGAGATGGGGATATTCAGCGAGCGGACTCTAGACGCGGAAGTCGATGATCCGAGGCTGAGAAAAAGCAAGCAACGAGTACAGTGGCCGAGTAGGAAACCAACACCAATTGTTCACAAGAGAAACGCGTAGGTCACTCTCAACATTATCGTGAAGATTGACGGCAATTGTACTGTAACTGTCATTAAGAGCCAGAGGTGTTTAATTGAATTGTAAATATTTTTATTGTATGTGTTAAACGTCAGTCCTAGTGAGTAAAACTGTATATTTGGTCCAACATTAAACGTTAGTTTAGCAAAAAACGACTCTAATGATTGAATACCTCTTGAACTTTACAATAATCTCATATATTTAATCCAATATAAAAAAGTTTTTTCAATATATAATCATATTCATATACATACACACATATATAAATTTATACATATATATACATATACACAAATATATAAACAAGAATATAAAAATAAACATATAGTTATATACCTAAGATAACTATATATATATATATATATATATATATATATATATTTGTTGCAGAATAGTAGTCAGTGGTTTTATGATACTTTTTGTGATTTTTTTTTATATATACTTTGAATTTTTTTTGGGGGGGTTCCTACCGAGTTGCAAAAAGGGAGAGGACGGTTGGTGCCTTCAAACTAATTTAACCCAACTTATTCGGTTCTAAGTCCAAAATTGCTCTCTGACTCTCCAGGTTCCTTTTGTAGTTCTTTTTTTTTATTTTCCTATAAATTCGATCTTCATGTCTTGCTTTTATACTTTTATTATGTTATTTCTTGTTATGTCCATTACTTATTATTTTTTTTGTTTTTGATATATTATATAAATTTCTTTCATATATATATATATATATATATATATATATATATTGTATAATTTGTATTGTGTAATTATTAATGTATATCATAACTTGCATTTGTAAATTGTGAATCTATTTTTAATTTGCTCTATGTGATTATTACATGTGCATTGTGAATTGTAAAAGAAGATTTTTTTAATAAAAACTGTGTGAACGCGTGGTTGGTCTTCCTGCAATTTGTATCTCTAAACCTCTTTCGTGTGAGTTCGGTTCCTCAGCAAACACTCATTCATTCATCTACGGTACCAGCTCTTCACCATCAAAATTGCAGCAAGGAAATCTACCAACCAAGTTTGACTTGTCAACACATATTTCCAATATAAACTGAATTTTTTTTTTTACTTGAATATTTTTATTTTTTCTATGTTAATAAAATATAAGCTGCCAAAAATGCAACTTTATATTTACTATAATTGACAGGGCACCAAACGATCTTTAACACAGACAAACCTTGTTTTAATCAGCTTTGAAAATACATAATGACGTTTTTTCCCGTGTTAAAGGGAAAGTTGGAAATGAAAGAACACAATTAAGTGCTCTGAATGGAATAAACTAAGATACTTTACGCATTTAAAAGAGCAGCTCGAGAATTATTGGCTAATAGGTTCTTGTACTTTTGAACCAGTGCCGGTTATTCATTGGGCGCTTGAGGCAGGAGTCTAGGGGGCCAGTAGGGTGCGAAAGGGACCGGACAAGATAGACTTAACCATCTATAAATTTAGATCCGCCTGTGCGAAGGGGGCCATAGATCATCTGGGCCCAGGGCTCGATATGAGCTTAAACTGGCACTGTTTTGAACCTCGTTCAAGTGACGAAGACAACATGTAACCTGTCACCTCCCTCTTCAAACTACAACACTGTGACTTTTAGTCACGACAGATCTGAAGGGAATATTAGCCTCCTCTACTGGACGGGTCTTCAGTGGCATCAGAACTTGAAGCCTTAACATGCCAGCCGTGAGTTCCTGAGAATAATCACTGGCTACCGCGCCCATGGGGTTGACAGTGGACTTTAACTCCATGTATCGCATATTGTAATATGAGTAATGGTTTCGAGAGAAAATATTACGATAGAGAATTTCGCGAGCAATCTATATATTACATCATAGATTTCTTCGCAATGCATTATACATTTTATGTATTTAATTAATTCATATAATGGTATATTCATTTCTATATAAAGCAGTGATTCTCTGAACCTTTTTTTTTTTTACTATGCATCCAAAAGCCTTCTAAAAATTCTTATATCCCCGTTATATATATATGAATGAAATTTAAATGATAGATGAAACTTTAAGGTTTCAGGAATCGCTAGAAAATGTATTACTATTAAAGCAAGTTAAAAGTTTCATAACTTTCAATAGAAAACTGAAATAAAAATAAAGAATTTATTGATATCCTAGCGCTTGATGTTTAATGTAAAGAGTTAAGTTAAGTCTCAAGCCTCGCCGCGTTTTGTTATAACCAGCCTATTTCTTATTTTTACTAGCAGATCATTGGTACTAAATCCACATTCAGTTAAATATGAAGTTGAAAATGGTTACAATAGATCTCTTGCACATTTAGTTGCCTTCAGATACTTGATTTCGGTTTCTTCACTAAGTCATATATCACTCCTTTCATATTAAAATAATGGTTTAATTGCCATATCGTTTTGCATTTCTGAAAGTTCTTGATACTGTAAATCTGAAATATTAGAAAGATCAACTAACATTGTGTGTGGCTTTCTTTTTACTGGCATCACTCATTTCACAATGGATTAAAAGGAAAAAAATGAGAATTTAAAAAAGTTGCAAACGTTAATTAAAGATGCATATTAAAATACCCAAATGCAAACAAATGAATAAATACTAATAATACATAAATAAAAAAATACTTGTACTTTTTCATATGACAAATGTTTCTGGAAAAAGAAGCTTATAAAAATAAATTAATATATCACTAATATTTATTCTATTTCTGTATTTTTTTAAACAACGGGATTTTATAACAATTTTACAGACGTTTACTTTGAATTAACAATACTGCAAAACACTACAGAAACTTACATCCCAGCATTATTTATTTCGTACCATTCAAAACAAATAGTATGATTGTGTTTGGAAAGAATATTTTATCGCCACATCGACACATTTCGCTTGCTTTTAATACAGTTTATCTCATATTACATAAACAATTATTGAAACATATTTGCTTTATATTTGGATATATTACCTTAAAAATAGACAATTTACTTTCTAAAGAATTCATTTTTCTAATTACCCCCTTATGAATCAGTTGCCCCCTTTTGGGGCGTAGGACACACGTTGAAAAATACTGTTATAAAGCCTTATAAGGGTGTTACAACCCAATTTTTTATTAGCAATTACAATTATTAAAAGCATGTAAAATTATGGTGATTATTTAATATCTGTGTAACTTTATTTGCGAGTAGTTAAAATAATAATTCATTGCTAAAATGTTTTGCAAACTATTTTTTTTAAATTACATGTAATTGTTTCACACACGAAAAATCAAAACGTATAACGGTATGAACATGTAGCCTCTCCATTCATTAAAGAAATTTGATATTTTTTTTTATTTCGTGATAAAAATCTTTTTTAAAAAACTGTATGGTAATATTTTAAGGGATAGAAAAATAAAAATAGTTAAGCAGTAACTCGATAAAGATTTATCTGATTCTATTGATTTTCTGTACCCTCGAGTTCATTTTCTATTTCCTCTAACGGCATACATAACAAAAACTTCATATATATTAAATATCCCCTAGAGTTTCATTCTGTCACTTACAACATCTTTTGATTGAATTCAAACTAAGATTCCTATTGCTAGGTACTTGAAAGACTAATCAAGGCCTTCTGTGAATAGAATTATTCAATAACATGGATTTCAACTCATAAATTAATTACTTTTCCAGACTTCTACTATTAGTGTGTTTCTGGTTATTCTAACTAAGTTAATACAGTTTAGAATAATACTGATATTTACTTAAGTGGGCGATAAATTCTTAAATTCCAATGAATAGATCCCTGTTTAGATATTTGGAAAATGAATATTTAAACAAGAATTTTTTCAAACAAAAAATATTTACTTTGAATAAATGTTCTTCCAAATTTGAGTATTAAATCTCAAATGACAGATAAAAATCCTAATCCGTCAGAATTTTTGCATTTTTCTTTCGAAAAGTTTAAAGGCGTGGTTGCTTACTGTGGCTAAAACATCTTTCCTTTGGTGTGGTGTGGAAGTGAGGAGAAGCGGTGCCAACTCATGCATCATTCTCGTCACTTGACCATGTTCCAAGATTACGAGGTCCCTCGTCATAAGCCCTCTTGTAGCTGAATATAGTGTGTATTCACTCACTCGAAAAGTTTGAATTTTCAAAATGCATGAATTAAAAATGTATTCGTAAAATATTTCTTTTGATAAATCTTTATACTTATTTCTTTAAAAATCAATTAAAAATGAAAGTGAAATCAGACTATGTAAAAGAAAACCAGTCGAGTATGTTTTGATGTATTGTTGACAGGTATTGGCGGCATCTATTGATTGTTTGAATTTTATCTTTTCTTCAGAAATTCTTAGTGCCCCCCCCCGATACATTTAGACATTAGAAGCAAATTTCTCGGCCAACCGGTATAGTGGTTAGCGATGCTGACTGCGGTGCCGTAGGGACGGGTTTCGAATCCTGGAGAATACATGGATACTTGTAAATGTATAGTGCCTTTGCGGTATGGGGGTACTCTAAATAGCCGTCGAGCCGCAAGTCCTCTCGTGTGGTTGATGGAAGAGGTAGAGAAGTGGGAGGCCCCTGACCACCCCAAGGTGTGCTCCCTCAAAATTGGGGTGGAAACGAGCCAAATCGTACTGTCACATGTATGGTGCTCAAAGCTACGGTTAACGACAGGTGTCACTTAGCCCTTTGCCATGATTAACTTCGTGGGCCTTTACTGATCAGGTGGCATCGGTAACAACAACAACAGAAACAAATCTTATACACTTGAAGATAGCCTAATGGTGTCGATTAATATTCAAGTTTTTGTTTTGCATCAAGCACTTTTATTTGCCAGGGTACAACAGCAATTACATTTTATTTCAATATCACTAAGTTGTAATGTATATAGTAAGTAAGTTTCTTAAGATGAAGTTTGACAAAAATCGAATGCAAACACTTAAATTTCTTCAAAATAAATGGTTACTTAAGGGTAAATAGGTTTCTGATAACCGCCGTAGCAACGCGGTGGTCAAGGTCACGGAATAGTGGAAGCCGTGTCACGAGTTCGAGACTAGTGCCGCTGCCGATTGCCGTGCAAAGAGGGCTACTGCACGTTAAGGCGACACAGTACGATCTACACAATTTTTTTCATGATTTTCATAATTTTTTGTTGCCTCATATATGTATGTATGATGTAAAACATATTTTGTGCTCATAATTTCATAAAAAGCCAACTGTTTAGTTTTTTAAGGGAAAAACTTGAAACTTATGAAGTGATTTTAAAATGCTACTCTCTCCCACAAAAAATAACGAATATATATGAAATTTGATTTACAAGTACAACAAACTATGGTTTGGGTTTTGTGAAAACATGATTAATATTCCTACAATACTTTTTTTCCTGAATGCTTATCAAACATTCCTTAAAAAATATAAAAATTCTAAATTGAATTTATTTTTAAAAATAAGTGTTATATACCTTGATTGAAAAATGGATATCAACCTGTTTCATGCACTATTAGCACCAAGTGAAAAAATTTTCCAAATTATTAAGGTATCCGACTACGTTCGGAACCATAATTTTACAAAAGCGTATAAATGGATAATATTTATGATATTTAGTGTCCCTTAGTATAGAAAACGTATACAAATTGTTTTAAGAATGTTATTACAATAAAAAATTATTTAAGTTCAATATTTTGACACAAAATTAACATAGAATAACCCATTTTCAAAATATTCTCCTTTTGTGAAAAATGCTTCTATTATAATAATATTTTGCATGTATATAGCTCAGACCGCTGTACAGAGGCTCAACTAGAATTTTTGAAATATATAACTTAGAAGTGGGTGTATCCTTTTGTCTTACGACTACAGAGGGGAGAAATTTTAAGAAAAAAACGCAGATAAATATTTCAAGTGGTTGCGACTCTTAAAATAATGTGAATTTATCAAAAGTCATATTTGAGCCTCTGTAAAGAGGTCTGAGCTATATACAGGCGAAGGATTATTATAATTGAAGTATTTTTCACAAAAGGCGAATATATTGAAACAAGGTTATTCTAAGTTAATTTTTTTTTGCCAAAATATTGTATTCAAATATATTTTTTTTGTCAAAATGTCCTTAAAAATTTCATACAGGCATTCTAATCAAGTGACACTAAATATCATGAAAATTATCCATTTATGCGCTTTTTTAAAATGACGTTTCCGAACGTAGTCGGATACTTTAAGCACAATAGAAAACAAAATCCTTATCATTTTAAATGAAGACAAACTAGTTATTTATCTTTCTGAGATAAGTCATTTTAAAGTTTTGATTTTCCATTGGAATGTAAATAAAAACAACGATAAAAGTAATCATAACTCTTGTGTTTTTTAAACTTAGAGCTTTCAAACTTAGCGAGTTTGTAGAAAAGCATATAATGAAATTAGATTTGGTTTTTTGTCCGATTTTTATCAGTTTATTCGTATTGTGTCCCCTTAAATCTGTTGGAGCTTAAGTGCTCTGCCGTTGGTGTGGTAGTTAGGAGGAGGGGTGCAAGTTCAGATGCCGTCCTCTTCACTTGAACATAGTTCAAAATTACGAGATCCGTCGCCAACAGCCCTCGTGCACCTTTCTAGTGCGACATTGATTTAATTCTTACACTTACTCACATTAAAACACGGCCGTAATACCTACATAACCTACTTGCTACAGATTTTTAAAGGTTAAAAGTAGAATAAAATGATTCAATACATCATTCAAGACCTATTAAAAGATTAGACGCTGATCTAATTATATTCAGATCTAATTAACACATTTTGCGCTATAGTGTTCACTAAATATTCACTTAGCAATTATTTCTGGATTTTTCCTTTTCTTCTGTTCATGTGTTGGAAATTTCGCAAGATTATCTCATTTCTATTTAGTACAATAATTCCCGCACAGTTTCAATTTTATCCACTCTAGTTTCTTAGAATTAAGCGATACACTGACATGTCTCAACAGTCTTCCGTTGGATATTTAATTTATTTATTTTTGTTTGCTCCTAATCTAATGAGGAAATTATTTCAAATAGAAACGAGATAATTTAAGGATTATTCCATGTTGTTGGAAGATCAGTAAATAACAATTGAATGAGTTTGCAAAATCTACTTCAGATAGAAGATTTATTTTTGTTTTAAAATGAGTTAATTTAGGTAATGAAAAATTACGCTATTTGATATACAGTTGACAAAAGGATTATTTGTACACCACTTTTTTCTTCGTTTTTGATGAAATAAATACCCATTTTTAGTTGCGAATTAATCATGCATTTCTTTAATGCGTCTAATTGCTGTATGCAAATTATTTTTCTTTTTAAGTGTAAAAGTAAACTGGAAAAGTGTGAAAAATCGTTGCAAAAAGAGTATATGTACAGAATTCTTTTGGTGTAAGTATGGCAAAAGTTTTGATTAAAGTTTTTAGATTTAACTCAGATTTTCATACGTTTTTCTTAATTTATCAATAATAGTTAAATAGTTTCATATATTTAATTTACAGATATAATCTTGGAAAATATATATATGGCTCCTAAAACTAAAGAAATTTCTTTAGATATAAGAGAAAACATATTGCAGAGGTCCATAAAGAGGGAAAATCTTTCAGGGAAATAGGAAAATTTTTTAAACTGTCATTTATATGCAACTGCTGGTTACATCGTAAAAAAGTATTTAGAGACCGGCAGTGTTGAAAATAAGCCCAGACCTGGTGGTCCGAGTAAATTGACTTCAAGTGACAAACGAATGAATGTAAGGTCAGCAACAAATAAACCAATGACATCAGCTCAAAATATTGCCAATGAACTTCTCTCTCTCTCTCTCTGTCTTTATGTAACGTTTCAGTGTCTGCTCAGACAGTCAGAAATGTACTGCACAGCGCTGGTCTGAAAACCAGAACTCCCAGAAATAAACCTCGTATTAGTGAAGTAAACAGGAAAATACGTCTAGAGTTTGCCATGAAGTGCAAAAATAAGCCCATGGATTTTTGGAAAAAAGTTATTATTTCTGATGAGAGCAAATTTGAGATTTTTACACCACCAAGTATTCGAAAAAATTTGAAGAAAAAATAAAATAACTCTCTTGAACCCAAAAATGTACTTTTATTTTAAAACACGGTGGCGGAAATGTTATGGTGTGTGGATGTGTAGCTCATAATGGAGCGGGTGACTTAGCATTTATTGAAAATAAAATAAATGATTTAGCTTATATCAATGTATTGTGACATAATGTGTTAAATAGTGCTAAGAAATTGAGCATGGAGAACACTTTTATATTCTATCAAGACAATGACCTGAAGCACACCACTATAGTTACTAAGATCTGGTTGTTTTATCGTGCTCCAAGGCGACTTGAAACACCTTCGATCTCCAGATCTCAATCCTATAGAAAATGTATGGATGCATTTGGACACTGAAGTTCGGGAAAGAAATGTAACAAGTAAAGAGAACTTAAAAGAAAAACTTCAAGAAGTTTGGAAGAACTCAATTGACACAGAAATCACAAAGAAATTAATTGAGTCAATGCCAAGGCGTCGTGAAGCAGTTATAAAAGCCAATGGACTGTTTACAAAGTATTGAAATTTCAATACATTGTTGCATATGTTTGTTAATGTTTACTAAGCAAGTGTAGAAATAAACTTTTGTTAATTTATTTTTTTTTAAATTTACTTATTTAAAATAAATGCTTATTTTTTATTGTGAAAGAATCTTATTTTTTAAAACAATTTAAATGTATCTTAATAACTTTTAGTTATGTTACTTAATTTATATTTGAAGAACATACAACATTTTTTAAGTGTTCAAATAAACATTTTGCCAACTGTACATGGGTAGTATCTGTAATTAAAATACTTTTTTTGTGTCAATGTTAAGAAATATTTCTTTTTCATCCAATAAGTTATCATTTGTTATAATTATTGATACATTTTAAGCAAAATTATGCTTTTCGTGGAAAGTTTAATTAACCCGGGAAAAGTCTTGCACTCGATACTAACGTTAGTAGTCACGCAGGGTGCGGATACACCCCAATTCTTATTTTAAAACTACTTTTATTGATCATAGTAAAATCATAATTCCTGAGAATAATATGATTAAGAGAAAGTATACTTTGTCTTTTACTGTTTTATATATATATATTAAAATTTTAAACAAAATCCAATCAAATTGAAGTGAAATGTTTCACAAATGTGCGTTACTTTAATAAAGAACTACAAATCATAGGAACTATTTTTGCTAACAGTACGGAAATGATATTTTCAGACAAAAACTGTCATAATTTGCTCAAGTTATTGTAGTTTTATTGATCAACAAATAGCGTGTTGAACTTTTCCTCGCTTGTGTCTTTTTGACAGGGTGAAATATGTCTTGTGGTACATTTTTGGCTTCATATATTCCTCGATTGAGTTTTTTAGGTAGCGTTTGAAAACTTTCCTTTAAATTCAAACCTCTCATGTGTTCTCGTAACTTTTCTCAAATTTATTTTCGCTATCATAATTAATAACCATTAGTTCAACAGATTCTTCCCTTGCTTGATCAGTTTCAACTTTACCCAATATAGATTGCAGATACCCATTTCCTATTTTGTATTCTATTCATTCACATTTAAAAATCACAATGAGTCGTACAACACAGCAGCTAAAACAACAAAGTACTTCTCTAGGGAAACATGTAGACTGTCCATTAGAAAATATTTTGGATCAAAAGTGGTTTCTTGGGAAATTAAGTCACAACCAAATACACTTAAAGATTTTTTTAAAAAAAAAACGTTTTCCGCTTCCAAAAAAGGAGATTTTTGACAAATACTTTTCGGTTCCCATGAAGACTAACGTATAGAAGAATACTGACAAGGTCATTGATAACAGATATAAACAGGTTTCTCATAATTAAGGATTTTTGTGAGCCTGTGGAGACTCTGTACCCCCTGTGACCGCTCTCCGGTTAAAAATAATATGACTATATTTAAGGAACTCATTAACCAAGATCATGCATATTTATTTTTGCCTACGAGTATTAAACTATTTAATTTCTTAGCTCATTTCATCGTTTCTCATAATGAATCTTGATGTTTCAACATGGAAACATTTTTAAAAGTTTTTGTTTATTAAATTTCTAATTAAAAAAAATTAATCTGTAATAAAACCCATTGTTATTAATCATGCGTATAAAATTGATAACTTCCACCGTATATAAATGCATTGAATTTTTTAAATCAATATTCTTGTCTGATTTCTCCATTGATGAAATTTTAAAATTTGCATTACATATATATCTGAAAATATTCTATCGTATGACTGTGTTGAAGTAAAATTCGTCTGAAACGATCGACATTTCCCGTAGACAATAATGCACCATACTTTATGTACCAGGTAAAAAAAGTTTTTCGCCAACTGGTGCCAAGGATTAACGCACGATTTTCAAAATGGCGTCAGAGACGAAAACAAGAAGGAAAAACATGGTTTTGAAAGTGACGAAAAACGTCGAAAAAATGTGGTTTCTTCTTTTAAAGTTAAATGGACTAGCGAGAAAAAAATTCTTTTAGAGTATAGCACTAGCGTTTATACGAACAATACGTCCAATTGAGAACAACATATGAACAACGTCAATCTCTTTGAACATTCGATATAATTTGATGTAGTTTCTTCTACCGAGATTCTGTTTTACTAAATTCCTTCAGAAATCTTTTGATAATAAGAGCAAATGTTACCCAGAAATTTAAAACTGATATAAATAATAATTTGGGGCTTCCTTTTTCACATTTTTTTAAACCATTTCGATATCAATGAAATATCTTATGAAATTATATTCCTTTCCTAATTCTTGCTAATGTATATTCAAATACTTAAAATAACATTTGATCAAAGAAAAAAATAATACATAGTTCTTTTTATATATACGTTTATTTTAATATGGAAAAATTGCTATCTTAATAAATGATTTTGAGATACTTTAATTCACATATACTTCGATTAAGTATGAGTTTAAAGCACTCATAAAATTTGGTTCATATTTAGAATAATAGTGAAATACTTCAATTTAAATAATTTATTACTGATTTTAGTTTTAAATATTTGATAAGAATTAATAAAATTTTCAATAACAATGCAATTTTTTTTATTATTTAACGAAGTGATTACTTTTTATGCTAATTATTTTTTCTTTCTTTCTCTTGGCATCTTATGCCTAGATGAATATATTTAGAATTACTTGTTTTCATACAAATTCCATAATGTTTGCATTTCATTTTATTTTCAATGTTTTTACTTGAATTATTACTGTATTTCAATATATATTATTTCTTTACAATTTTAACGAAATATTTATCAATGAGTTTTTCAGCTGTTATTTTAAGGGGAAAAAATAGAAAATTTTAGTTTTTTTATTAAACTTTGAAATTCCTATATTTATTTCGAACACTTTGTTTTTCTAAAAATTAAGCTTTTCAACCGTTTTTCATTTTGTTTAGAATTAATACTGAGCATAAACATTTATTAGAGTACTTAAACTTTGAGAGCTGCATGTTAAATTCCCCTTTTTGAATGCAAGTTCTTTTTTCAAGTGAACCAGGGAAATAAGTATGATGTTTATTTGTCCCGCTACTTCATTGTTTACTTTTGAAGTTGAAGTATTAAAAGTATTGGAAGTAATATATCCTTTTCAAAATTTAAATAAAATGTTCAAAAGCTTTGGGAGAATTTTGGATAGAAAAAAGATCAATAGCAAGAAATTTAATCAAACAAAATATTGAGGAAATACAAGAAAAGAAAGACTTTGCAAAAAGAATTCATTTAAAAACTGTGCAAAAATGAAATAAACAAATATCTAATCGATCTACTGATATTAATATAAAATAAAACATCAAAAAATTGCTACATCGTCCTTGTTACTGAATGATAATTGGTTAATTGTTTTCTCTAAAAAATAATGCTTTTTCACACTCATTACTATTTATATTTGGCTGAGCACCACAATAGTAATCTGTGGCGCGGCTGCCCAAACTTAGTGAAATTTCATTTTCTAGTGATAGCCCGATGTACACTAATTACCAACATAATTAGATATACTTGTGTCTTGTTAAGTACAAACTCCTTTTTTACTGTGATGACAGTGTGATTTACCCCCGTATAGACTAGACAAAACACTGGAACTCATTACTATAAAAATGAAAAAAAAAATCTATTTTTATTACTTCATTTTAACTGGGTGAATTTTCTAAAATAATATACAGCATTTTCTTGATCAGCTACGTTATGTAGTTAATTATTTAACTTTTAACAGTATGCTGAATCTAAAACCGAAGCTAGAACACGTGAAGTGCGCATTTAGCTCTTTTACTCACTTTTAAAACTATTAGTGGCTTTTTCACACGTTTTTAGTTTTCACAATAATGGTGTACTTAAAATGCTTGGACTTTTTATATTAAATATAAAATTTTGAATCATTTTTTTTTTGTTGTTTTGTGCAATAAGTTTGATGATTCTGTGCAAGGAGTAAGGATTCATGAGAGTATAGTTTTTAAAACTTAGACGTATTATTACTTTTTTTACTGTTTTTTATTGGGACATATATGAAAAAAATTGTTAAAATAAAAGTATTACTTGTTATACCAATATCATGCACGTAATTGTGAGAAACATGTCTAAGAACATTAGAAAAAAAGAGTAGTACCATTTGTAGAATTTGGAAGAATTTCAATTTATTGCTGTTCTTTGAGTGTATTAATAGTACTTATAATCAAAATATAAATAAATTTCTATAAAATTATTATAAAAAAATATAAATTTTTGAAACATATTGAAAATTAGTACATATACCAAAATGCATTCGAAATAACTTTATAATATTTTTTTCAGTTGAAATTTCTGACACATTATTTAGACAAACAATGGGATATTTTCTTCCAAACGTGGAACACCCATTTCAGAGTAAATCGCAAGAATATCGAACTTTTTGAAATCAGAGAAGTGGGTAGAAATTTAATAAAACACACCGGAGAAAAACAAGAGAGTCTATTCCTATCGGTTATTTATCCAAAATCCAAGAGCAAAGAACTTGGAAACATACCTGAGGTTTAAGAGCAAATATCGCTGTTTGCAATTTCCAGACTATTTGATCTCTAAGGGCATGGAGGATGAATAAAATATATTTGTTTTGCAGTATGTTCTGTACTGAAATAAGTTTTCCTTATGTTTACAAGAACACAACTAGGAAACTAGTGTATATCAAAAGAAAAAATAGAAAGGGACGATACTGAGGGTCTTTGTGTTTGGGATTTTCTTATCTACCAATACAATTTTGTGAATGAGCAAAATAAAACTCAAAGCATATAAAATTGTAGAAGAAAATCCCCAAATGAATTCACATTAAATGTTAAATATATGAGAACGATGAAGTAAATGCGATAAAATTAATTTAGGAAACTATGAATTATTGGGCTTAATATCAGTTTTTATTTTCAAAAACAATTAAATTAAAGTTTTTTTGGATACCAAAGGTATAAATAGTACTAGGATAGAAAACTGAGATGTGAAAGTTCATTGCCTAAATTATATGTGAACAAAATATATTACCTAGAAAACAATATTCAGTGTGTATACATCTTGTTAAATAAGTAAACATTACAAAAGAAACGCCATTAAACAGCGTCATTTTCTATTTCCTTTATTATTTTCTCTACACAAACAAAAATTATTGCCACTCACGACAAGACATAATAATTCTTAAAATCATTGTTACAAAAAATAAATAAAATATGCATGTTGACATCACTGTTTTGGATTACTTGTTACTGCGCGTGGACTTCATGCGTGCATCTGTATAAAATATCTATTAGAATCAACTTTATTAAGGCAAAACAGCAAATTTATTTTTTTTATTAAATACTAATTGAAGAAATTCGAAAAAAAATTAACATATTTTCTTATCTATTTGAGTATAATGTAATTTATTTCTTAAATTGAATTCCCCTCATGTATTTGGAAACTCTCACTTTTGATGTCTTCCTTTAAGATAGTTCAAGAGAAATTACCGTATAATCTAGGCCGCACTACTTTTCCAGTGTCAATGTTACTGAAAATCGGGTGAGGCTTAGAATCGAAGACAAAGAAATTCGTTAATTGTGGAAATTGAATTTTCACCCCTTTTCAGAAGGAAAAATAAAACCATCCCTTTTGGCCATTTGCATCGATGATTTATCATATTCCGCTGTTTTATTCCAGTATACAGTCTATCCTGGTGGCCGCGGTAGCCGAGTGGTCTAGGTATCGGATTGTGGCATGCCTTGTCACGAATTCGAGCCTAGTACCACTGAAGACCCGCCTAGTAAGGCAGCGATGCACCTTAAATCTATCGAGAGCTGAAACGTCCTCCCGTTGGTGTGGTCTGGTAGTTAGGAGAGGGGGGGTGCCAGTTCTGGTGCCAACCACGTCACTTGATCATGGTTCAAAATTACGTGGTCAGTCGCCGAAAGCCCTCGTGTAGCTGAACAGTGCGACGTTAATATTCAATCAATCAATCAACCATTCTATCCTGAACTCGTTTTATGTTCCTATTTATGATTCTTCTTTGCATTCGCTTTCTATTAATCTCCTAAACATTACAGATATCGGCAATGGCATACAGACGAGTTCCCTATGACGCAAGTATGAAAATGATGGGCATTTTATATCCAGAAGAAAAATGAAACAAAGCAGAGACCAAAAAATGTGATACGGATGAAACAAGTATACGTCAATGGCATAAACAACGAGATATGATTTTTGCTTCTAATACTTTAACCCTCTTACTGGATGACCCGCTAATTGAATTTCACTTCGAAAACGATCTACTTTTTCAAAGCTAGCTAAGCCGAAAATGTTCCGATAAATTTCGCGAACTGCTTCAAAAACGAACGGCAGTTTAATACCTTCCCCTGTTAAAGCCGCAGGAGGTCCTGATTGGTTTTGCAGGGGATGTTTTTATTGCTTTTCGGTCTGTGTGTTCTTCGAAACGTGAGGTTTCTCATTCACAGCTGTGGCCTAGGGCGAGGATTGTGAAATGGACATTTTCTGCACTTCACGGCCAACAGAGTGTTCACCCAATTTATTGGAAATATATATTTCATATATTTGGAAAACTTGCTCAATTTCTGATCTAAAAACCAAATCGGTTTTAAGAAATTTTAATTTTCTGAGTTTTGATTTTAAATTCGGTTTCATTTTAAAACATTTTTGCATTCCTAGATTGAATTAATTAAAAATATTTTTTAACACAATCCAATATTTCGTGTGAAACGGCAATTAACTACAATTTTAGTTTCTAAAATCATTTCTGTTTGCTCATTTTTTTAATTTTTTGAGTTTTCTCACATTTACTTAATTAAGATTGATTTAAAGACCAATATATTTTTTGACACATAGTTTATATAATTTAAAAGCTCTTTACTTTGTTTTCATTATTTTTTTTTCCTTTTGAAAAATGCCATGACTAAAATGTACGCAGGGTACTGTGAGAAATAATTCTTGAAAGGGATGGAATATGACTGAAAATGGTAAATCTAAAATGCAGCTTTTTCAGGTAATATTACAATTAGACTACAGAATACAAATGTTGCAGAATGAACTATAAATATTTCTCTGATTTACCACAAACTACATTATAATAAATCTATTGTAGTACTACACTGCATTATTTTAAAGTCATGCAACAAAAACTTAAACTTGCTTAACTGCCACGATGGGGAACTGAGAAAAAAATAGATATTGTTTACAAACTTGGTGATTTCTGGATTACATTTGTATAACTACTAATTTTTATATAAATATTTTGCATTTAAAACTCTTGTGAATATATAAGGTTCTGATAAAAGTGAATAATTGATCAAATTAACAGTTGTTATCAATGTTATGTCTTAGAATATTTTGAATTAAAAAAGATATTTCAATTATATTTATTTCAAATAGAATTTTCATGTAGAGCATAAGTTGGATAGTAACAGATTAAAAAATTAAAGCTATACAGGCAATGGAATTTTTTTTATGCCTTTACAAATTTTAAATATGTTTTTCTCAGATTTTTAATTTTGAAGATGAGAGTGTTTTCTAATCCCTAAGGCGTTTTTCCTGTTCAAGATAGAGTCTTGAAATATCTTGTAAATGTTCCCTTACATATGAGAGCTCTAGTTATTTTTTTAAAAATATCTTAATGTTAATATTTAAAAAAAGTTGGGTTTTTTCCAGGTTTAGCCATAAAAATAATTATTAAAATTCAACAAAGAGATATATTTTAAATTTTATACTTTTTGTTTCCAATAATCTAAGAAATATTAATCACTTACAATAATTAAATATTTTTAATAATTTAACATCTTAGAAAAGTTTTAAAAATTTCAAAACTGTTCAATGCTTTAAAATTGTGAAATAATGGCTTGTCAAACTAACCTATTATTTTCAGAATCAATATAATAGTATAATTTGAATATAAAACAAAAATTAATTTTACTGTGACAAACTGTTTACGACTTATATAACATAGTGGGGGCATTATAAATATATAACATAGTGGGGCAGTAAAAAACACATTCATAATATGTTAAAATCCTGTCCCGATACAAATTTCAATGCATTTTCCAAGCTGTAGCTAAAAACAAATATATGTTTATTAGGACAGAAATTATTTATATTTAGATATATTTTTCCTTATTAAGTACATAATGAATAATGGCAAGATAATTTGTAAAATCCTGAAAGATTTTAATGAAGAAAAAAGCCAGAAATAATTTTAGATAGTTTGAAATTTAATTATATAATACACAAATATGCATGTTTTAAAAGAAATAAGTTGGCTAAAAATGAAATTTACTAAAAATTTCCTGAAAAAAGTAAATCAGATTTCATCCTCAAATACATATAATTGTAAGAAAAGGTTTTATTCAATTTACAATTAGTTACAAAAAACCTTTTATAAAAAATAATTTTAACAGGTATAAATAGCAAAAAATATCAAAGAAGTATGAGAAAGACACATACATGTCGTTTACAGAAATGTCACAGTATGATATTTTTCGAAACACGGCACTGCACACAGTCCAACATTACAGTCTTTACATTGAAAACGAGTTTTTGATTTTTAACGACTAAATCGTAAATATAAGAAACAACAGTTAAATATCACGAGTGCAGACGGCGCTCGCTGATATTTGAGTGAGAAATTTACAGCAGCATAAAATGCGACCTCGTTTGAATTATATCTAATGTGCATATTTGGAACTGTTTAGCGTACTCGAATTAACTCAAGTGCACACGTCAAGGGTTTATATTGCATTCTAAGTCAACATGGTGGCTACTGACGAGCGACTACGTATATAATTTTGAACCGCGGTTAAGTGACGAGGACGATACCTGAGCTGATAACTCCCCTTCCAAACTTCCACATCACACCAACGTGAGGACTTTTGACCTCGACGTGTTTAACGTGCATCAGCTCCTCTTCAATGCTAAACTTTTGTGGTACCAGGGCTCGAACACTGGACACGAGTTCATAACCATGACCATCAGGCTACCGTGGACGCAAAAGAAAATAGCAAGTTTGAAAGAAATGTAATGGAGAAGTATATTTGAAGAAATAACTTCAAAACTTAACGAAAAACCAAAATATCAAAATTTATTTTAGGAATAATAGTGAATATAACTTCGTACACCTAAAACCACTTTACGCAGTGTATTTTGAAAGTGAACGTTTCCCCTTTTAGAGAAACTTACTATAATTATGTCAAATTCCTTTCATTTTGCTCTAAGGGGATCCCCGAAACAACGTAATTTATTTGAAACACAAAATTATTTATGGTTGAATCTAATACAATTCCCTACAAAATGAATGAAAACCCTTTTTTATCATATTAATTGTGTTTGAATAGGAGATGGTTAGTTAATAAGAACATTTAAAACGTGTCGGCAATCTATAGACCTGTGGCACGTGGTACAATTCTTAATGGCACTCAGCACTACTCTACAAATTTGTCAATTCTTGAGTGGATGGAAGTTGATAATAGACCTTATTTGACTTCTGAGTTATGGACATTTATGGAACTACAAAATAATCTGAAAGATAATTCTAAGGATAAATTTACAGCTATTTTGTAAATAATTGAGTGTTATTGCTAGGGGATTTAATTGTTGAAAAAAGAAAATTGCATGTACTCTGCTTTCCACTTATGTGATTCGGCATATCAAAGTAAAAAATCTTTCCTAATATGAAAAATATTTCGACTCCGCAAAGAAATTGTTTAACAACTGAATGCTCAGAATCGTGTCATGCGCTATACCCCTGGTTTTGCGATATGAAAGAAGAGTCGTGAAAGAGTTAATTCGCATTACAATTTTTATTTAACTGTAATGAAGGGAATCATTTATATTTTACTTTGTCTATTTCTTATTTAAGTAAATATGTTGGAAACATACATTTTTAATTTTTTTTTATCTTTGTTGAAGAAATAGTAACATTTTATATTGTTTATTTTTATGTTAATAAATGTATTTTATTGATCCATAATTAATATAAAATAAAACTGTAAATCTAAATTATTTACCTCTATTCTTTAAATCTGCAAATATTACCGTAAGAATCGAATGATTACAAAACAATAAAGTACCGTAGTTACTGCCAACTCGTGACAATGAATTGGAAATTAAGTTCACAATTCATTGTTATTAAAATATATAAAATTTTACATGTCTTATTTTTGTATTTGTTATTTTTATATTCCTTACTGAGAGAGAAAGCAACAAATGGGAGTTCATTACCTGCCAAAACTGCAGAGGCCTGGTTGTTTACTCCACAAGCTCCTACCTTATGCGTACTCTGCCCTACTAAGTAAAAATGCCGTCTTCTGCTCGTCAAGATCATGGAATTGCAGATATTGTTTTCCATATATTTTAAATATTAGTTTTCTAACTTCTACATCAGCCTTTTAATAGTCTACACTCCTGCAAAGAAGTCTGAATTTAAAACTATAAAAACATATTCCCAACAATGTCATTTATACCTTTATTTTTTATAATCTATGAATGCGTTAAACTATTAATTTGTTATCGCGACTATTTAATATTAAATGCGAAAAAAAAAACGAATAAGTTTCAAACTGAAACTTAAATTGAATTTTTCAAAAATTGTCATCGATATTCTCATAACTTTTACATACTGTCATTTTAGCATATCACACATCTATCTTCTATGCAAAAATCTATTATAAGTTCATCAAATGTTTAAGCATATTTTTACTCATAACATGCAGTTTTCAACCACATTGTGAGGCCGCGGTAGCCTAATGGTCAAAGTAACGGACTCGTAGCTGACGTGTCATGAGTTTGACCCCAGCACCACTGAAGATCCACCGTGTAAGGGAGCGATGCTCAAGCGTCATCCTCGTCACTTGACCATGGTTTAAAATTACGAGGTCCGTCGCCAAGTGAGTGAATATTAACGTCGCACTGTTCAGCTACACGAGGGCATTTAGTGATGGACCTCGTCATTTTGAAAAATGGTCAAATGACGAGGGCGACACCTGAGCTGGCACCACCCTCTCCTAACTACCACACCACACCAACGAGAGGACATTTCAGCTCTCGATAGATTTAACGTGCATCGCTGCCCTACACGGCGGGTCTTTTGTGGCACTGGGCTCGAACTCGAGACATGCCAACCATGATTCGATACCTTGACCACCTGATACACCGGCCATAGGTCCGTCGCCAAAAGCCCTCAAGTAGTTGAGTAGAGAAGAGAGAGAGTGCGACTTTAATATCCCCTCACTTAATTAAATTATATGAAATTTAAGGAATACTAAAAAATATTGAAAAATATTAGAATTCGAATATATATATATATATATATATATATGTATTAAAAAATTAATCTAATGATAATTTTAAATATCCAAAGAATTATTAGTATTTATGGTAAATATATGTTTTTCAACTGAGTATGTGAGACACGCATAAATATCTTTTTCGAAATTCCAATGTAGAATTTTAGTGGAGCTAATACAAAATACCTAGTTTTGCATGGTTAAGATTATAAAAATGTCCAAATTTTATTAAGCTTTTCTTCAGTCAACCACTAATGGAACATGAATGATGAGGGATTATGCATAAATATATATATTTTTAACTTTTGAATTTAAAAAGGATCTTTATATTTATTTATATGCGCAAATGTTAACTGTAAATTTGTCCAGATGCTTTTAAATACTCTTTATTTGAAGATTCAAGTTAAAAAATATAAACTTGAAGTTAAAGTTCTCTTTGAATGAAATTAATGTTCAGACATTCAAAATTCAAATATAACTTGTTATCTGAACAATACAAAACAAGGGATTCTATGTAAGATGCCCTGAATATCTGGCTTTAAAATTATGAAAAACTAAAAGATTTAAATAGGGTTTTTTTTAACAATACATATAAATTTTTTGCAAATAATGTAATACAGAAGCGTAAAAATTATTTATGTTTAGAAGTGTCCGAAATTTTATAAGATTTTAAATTTTGAACCTTTTTTTTTATTTTTTGACGCATAATAAAATAATCATTTTTTAAAAAAAACCCTGAAAGTATTGATTAAAATAAGAAAAATGAAACAGTAAATTATCCTCAATGTTTTAATATATAATTTGAATTTAAATACTACAGATATTTTTTAAAAACTTAGACATACATTATAAAAACTTAATTCCATTTGAGAATTTTAAGGTAAAGTAAAAAATTGAGAATTCTCAACTCTTTGACTTGCAATTTATTTCCATACACTTTAGGGCAGTGTTTCTCAAACTTTCAATACTGGCGACCCAATTTTCAATCATAATTTTTGTCGCGCCCCCCCTGTACAACAATAATATATTTACTGCAATAAAAATGCACTTTGAGAGAGAGACGCTAAAGGTACAATACGATCTTAATTATAAACCGTAAAATTAATACGATAAGTATATAAAATTTTGTACATATAACTTTTAAGTAATACATATTTTAAGAAAAAATTACTTAAAATATACATTACTTACTTATTATTATGTTAATTTTTCTTTCTCTAATTTTTAAATTGGAACAGTTCGCAAAATGATACATTTAAGTAAAGATTTATTTCTCCTTCAGCATTCGTTTCTCAAAGTACAAATTTCATTAGAAAAATAGTCTAGTCTATGTAGCTCTCTATCATATCCATCACATTTGGCATTATAGGGTACGTTTGCGTTAGTCTGGGCAACCTATCAGGCATCTGCGCAAAACATGTAAGACCTCGTACAATTCCAGTCAGTTTTGGTCGACTCGATACTTCTTTAGTTACCAAATCTAGCTTCTGAATGTAAATTTTTTAAATTTACACGTTAATTGTAATTCACGGTAATTAAGTATCTATGGCAGTAGATTAAAACAAAATCATACATACATTTTTAAGTCGTAAGCAAACATTCGACGATAATGAAGGATCAACAAGTACACAGACGAGAATGGTTCCGAAAATTAAATCAAGGCAATAAATATTCTCAAAAATACTTAAATTTTGGATTTACCACCACTAAACTAAATGATGGGGGAAAAAGCCCCAGGTCGTTTTGTGTCAAAACTTACAAATCTGAAGAACATGTAAAAGTTGTTTCTAAAACCATGTAAAATCATTTAGCTATGTTGGCAAAGAATTTTAAAAAGTATTTTCTGGATGAGGACAACTTGGTAGCAAGTTACGAGAGAATTAGGGATCTATTTCAAGATACTCCAGAAGGACTCTCAACTTCCGAAGAAGAAATCTTCATACATTTCACATACAGTGAAAACTTAAAAGGCAATTTTGTAATAAATCGCTCTTTGAATTTTGGGTAGAGGTGGATGATGAATTATCTGTACTAAAAACAAAAGCACTTCGTATACTATTACCATTTTAAACATTCTACCTTTGTGAAACCGAAATTTTCTGCGGTGGCTGCTTTGAAGACCAAATATAAATCTCAGCTAAATATAGAAAAATTACTCAGAGTGTCAATTTCTGATATTAAACCTTCCTTTGAAAAACTTTGCTCTACAAGACAAGCCCGTGGAAGTCCCTAATAATTATCAAACTTGTTCTTAATTTAGTATTAAGAAATTATTTATAAAATACCTTCTTCAGTACTAATACATTAAAGTATACTGGCTGAAACACCAGCTTTTCACACGAGTTCATTTTTTAAAAAAATAAAACATTATTATTGATATAATAGCTGAACTGTAAAGAGAGTAAAACTGCGTGCACGACATTGTATACAAAAATGTAAAATGATTTTTTTTTTTTTAGATAAATGCTATAATTGTAAATAACTGTTTAAAAGAACTGTAATTTTAAGCCTCGCAGAATTAGCATTTAGAATTAATGTTAAATAATGAAAAAGAATATAAAATTCCCATGAAGAATAATTGTGTTACTTTTTAATATTTAAAGCGAGAAGACTTCAAAATGTTTTAATCCAGGTGCAGACGCGCACTCGATACTAACGCTAATGGTACTGCGGGGGGACTCAGTCACCCCAATCATTTGTTTATAATTATTTTTACTGTACACGAGATACAAATCGGAATTCAAGTGAATAATTTAATTAAGATAAAGTATACTTACCGGCTTTCAAGGACTATTCAATTTTTCTTTGAGGATTTGAGAAAAAATCCAATAAAACACTGAACTAAAATGATTCAAAAGTGCAAGACCTTAATAAAGGGCGCAAATCAGAGACACTTTTCATTTATATTACATAAATGTTATTTGCTGGCAAAGCTGTCATATTTTGTTCCAATTTATTGTAGTTTTAATGAGCTTTCATGATCGAGTGAGTGAATATTAACGTCGCACTGTTCAACTACACGAGGGCTTTTGGAGACTACCTCGTATAATTTTGAACCATGGTTAAGTGACGAGGACGATACTTGAGCTGGCCTCTTTTAACTACCACACCACTCCAACAAGAGGACGTTTGAGCTCTTGACAGATTTGACGTTCATCTCTCCCCTACACGGAGGGTCTTTAGTGGTACTGGGCTCGAACTCGTGACTCCTTTGGTAATCAACAAATAGCAAGTTGAACTTTTTCTTTCTTGTGTCTTTTTGACAAGGTGAACTGAACCTTGTGGTACACTTATGGCTTCATATATTAGGTTGATGGAGTTCTTTAGGAAGCATTTGAAAATTTTCCTTTCGTTTCATGTTCATGGCGTTTCTCAATCATGAATAATATGTATTCTTTCAGAAGGTGTTTCTTTTGCTTGATCAGTTTCAATTTCCCTCAATAGAGATCCGCGCCACCGCTCCCGGTTTAAAAGTGTATTCAGAAAAAAATACGAATGATCTAAATAACCATACTAGTAAGTTTGAAGGTCAATCAAATGATTAACAAATGTATTATGTAGCCTGGCTGAAAAGTGAATCATATCTTCCTTTTCTTTTTCTACAACTAATGTACAGTATTTCAATAATAATTACAGTGATTAATTGTTTATCTTCTTAGAATTTTTTTTAGGGTCTGGGTTTCGTTTTTCTTTTAACGAGTAATATTTTATGTTAAAACGTAATAAAAAAATCTCTCATTGAGGAAATACAGCAAATTAAACAAAATGTTTTTTTCTTCTTTAATTTGGTTTTGGGATCAAAGATAGCTATTTGATGATGGAAAAACACCAGATGGTAAACATAAATTATACCAGTGTTGTGTATTTTTTTTCATTATGGAAGAAAGTATTTTGTTTTACTTCTTTTCAGTTATTTTTTTAAATCTTGAAATTTTCAATATGCTCGCGCCCCCCTTGTAGGGTTATCGCGCCCCCCCAGGGGGGCGCGCCCCACACTTTGAGAAACACTGCTTTAGGGTTTAAAGAAATTCTTCCGAGATTTTACGATTGCTAAAGGAACCGGTCTCCCCGTGACCCATAAAAAATCCCCCTCAATGCCCATTGTGTCTCCCCGATCGTCTCTAATTATCTTTAAAGATCGTAAACCTTTAAAGGGGGAAAATAATTCGGAAAAATACCACCTTACCGGTTTTGAACACATTACTTGAAGGGGAAAAATCTGTTTGGTTCATTTTTGGTGAGTCCCCGGCCTTAGGAAAAAATCAGTGTGGTCCGTTTTCGAAGCCTCTCTAGTAGGGCGGAAAAATCCGTGCTGTCCAGTTGGAGGGTTAGTAAAGTCTTTCACTGTACCAAAAATGAATTGGATGGCACGGAAGACGACAACATGCGGAAACCTGGGTACGCCGGCACCAATTCCGAAGTCAACTGGGACAGTGGGAGTGACAAATCATTTTCAGAATATGACTGATATTGATGGTTAGAGCAGCGTTTCTGAAACTATGGGGTGCTCCCCCTTGGGGGTGTGATAACTCTACGAGGGGGGCACGAACCTATTGAAATGTCGAAAATAAAAGATTATTTTAAAAAGTTACTAATTTACTGAAAGTAAACAAACAAAATACATTCTGACATAAAAAATAAAATAGACATTTACACTGATATAATACACTTATAAATGTATCAGCACTGCACAATGTGTTTTCTGATTAATTTAACAATACTAAGTTAAGAACATGTTTAATAATTACCAGTGACTCCAGCCGTATCATATATAAAATTATATACAAAAATTAACACTTATCTTGATAAGGTGTACAGTTTATAATTACTCCCTTAACTGCCGATTAAAATTTACGCGATTCACTTCCGAATGCCACCGCTTTCCACGTAGGCGTGCGTCTGTGATGCATTAGCGCAGGGTGGGGGAGAAATAAAAAAGCAAATCCTCTGAGAGAGAAATCAGTAAATCCTTAGAAAATACTCTGCCCAGGTCTTTTTTTGCATTCCAAAGCCTTCGGAATAATTTTATGGATAACAGTGTTCAGAAAATATCGTACTTTGTAAAGACGTATATATACGTCCGGGGAAATACCGCTTTGGCTGAGCGAGACGCTTATATACGTCAGTAGCATTTAAGAGGTTTTCGTCGTATTTTAGTTGTACCATCGACGTATAGTATTATTGAATTCAATACATTGGAGAGGGGTGCGATGAAAATTATGATTGAATATTGGGTCGCCAATATTGAAAGTTTGAGAAGCACTGCGTTAGAGGAATCGTAGGATCACCTATTTTTTTAAAAGTCTTTAATACTAGTAAAATAAATTAATTATTCACTTCTTATTAGTTCTCATTAAAACAAAAAAATTTAATTCCTTTATTATATAGGATATCAGTAAACCTCTTACATTATATTTTTTTAATTTTTCGTAGAAACAAGTTGAGGATTTGGGATGAGACTTTGAATAGATGACAACCTTTATTTTTCATCAAAACGTGTCACGAATTTTTGGTGCGGCTTAGTATCGATGGCGGGATAGATTCGAATAAATAAGGTACTTAATAATTTTTTTCTTACGTTCAGATTCTAGTGAAAATAATTTCAATACTAAATTATTTGGAGAAATTGATATAAATTGGTCATATTTTTTATGTTACCTATAATTTATTTAAAAATATGTGTTTAAAAACACAGTTTTATTAAATGAAATTACTTTATAACAACTTTTTATGTGGTTTAGGGCCAATATAAACACTGTATTTTTTATTTCAGTGATGACCCCTTTTTTACCAAAAAAAAAAATATATCTGTATGTTTTGCTAAGTTGTATCAATAAGCAGAGTGAAGCATGTATATAATAATTGTTTAATTTAAAAGTATGGTGAACATTTATCTTTACTGTACAAAATGAAATTTCAATTCATCTTCTTAAAAATCGTGTAATTTACTATATAAATCCAAATTAAGTACAGAACTGATCAATTTACCAAATTACACTGTATCCAAAGAAGAATATATTATTTTTTTTATTTTGTGTATATAAATTACCCGCATAATGTAATTACAAAATTGTGACTAAGAATTCCAGCGATATTTTTAATAACAAATTGCTTAAGGTATTCGAACACGTTGAAAATTACCAAATTCGGTCAAGACAAATATTTTTGTTTTCTCTTTTATGGAATAGAGCCATCTTTTGGCTTTACAAAACATATTTTTTTGTTTCTACTCTACCTAGAGGCCAACAAGCTACAATCAATTTTATTAAGTTAGAAAAACAGGAAGTGGGTCTTTGATCTACCAGAAGTGGGCATTTAAATTACTCGAAATCTATCATGGCGAGTCTGATTACTCAAAACATTACAAATGTATTTCTATAAAACTTTTGAACCTGATATTTATGATATTTTCTAGAGAATGTACTAAAATATTTCTTATTGTAGGAATATTTTTTGAGTTAAGGCTTGTTATTTAAATAATGGTCTCATAAAGAATGTGATTTTTCTTATAATGTTTACTCAATGAACTCTAAAATTTTTAAATTTTAATAAAACATTAAAATTTTAGTACATTTTCTAGATAAATGCATCTAGATTGTTTTGGTAATACTTTTACTAATATAAGTTTATTACTGTTTTTACTATTCATGTTCGGATACCTTAATTGTGAAATTATTTTGTTAGTTTGTAATTACTACATGTTTTTTTAATTACCTTCATTAATATCTTGTCCTCAATAATAAAGGAATATAGAGTGTTGTATAATAAAGAGTAAATTAAATTGTCTGAACTAGGGATTGATTTCAATGAAATTTCCTTTTTTCGTAGCAAACATTATTTATCAATTTTAATCAGAAAACGTTATGACAACGAATATCATGAAAAAAAAAATTAAGGATAAAGAACATGGACGGTTTGTAGTAGTGACCACATTGTTACCTTATCTGTTCTGTACTTAAGTTCAGTGATCAACAGAGGATGCTTCTCTCTCTCCTGCTGCCTTATAAAGTCAGTTACAGTTATGACAAGAGTGGTTATAGAAATAAATACCTACTGACACATACACTTCAAGCAATATATACCTACTGATTTTTTTTCCTTCTTTTTTTGACACAACATCCAAGGGTGGGTCAAGGTCTGTGCCCAAGAACACTAATCCATTCTGATCTCTTCTTAGCGACAGTTCTGCAATTATTTGCTCTTAAAACCTTAAATTCACCATCCACACGATCAGCCCATCTCAGTTTGGACCTAGCCCTATAGTTCTATTTCCAACAGGTTTGAAATTGGAAATTTAATTGCTTTGGATGAAGAGTCCGTACGGCAGATGTGGGCTGCAAATTTTTAACGAAAAACTCTTGATGGATTTAATAACATCTGCATCTGTAATAGCTTGTATAATTCAAATTTATGCCGTTGTCTCTAGAATCCGTTCTCATTCACATCACCAAAGATTTATCTAAGATCATTTTGCTCAAAGATGACTATTCTCACTCTGTGTGATTTAGTTAAAGTTTAAGTTTTAGATCCATTGGTAAGTACGGATCTGACGATTGTTTGACATACATAAATTTTTATGCGTATTTTAATTAATTTTAACTTTGAGAAAGTTCTTAGACCATATGAAGATAGCGATTAGCAGGAATAATGCGTCTTTTATAATTTCATCATCAAATTGGTTTAAAATGTTAATATTTGAGCCCAATCAGGCAAAATTATCAACCACTTCAAACATAATTTTTAACCTGCAAATAATTAAGACATACTGGAGCGTTTGTAATTGGCATTTATTTTGTTTTGTTTTCATTAATAATTAAATTCAACTTTTCTATCGACTATATAGGCCTCTGACGAATCATTTTAGTACGATGAATGATTAATATACCATTGTCATAAGCAAGGAGTTGTACAGTATTAATGAAAATGATGCCCTTAATGTTAATGTCGGAGTTGCGATTAACGATTTTTTTAAAAATACGTAATTCATAACCAAAGAAAAGTAAAAATATCCATAATTCACACCCACTTGATGTACGCGTTTGTGTCATGACATGATTTTATTTAACAGTTTAGTTAACAAACAAGTAATGTAAAAAAACTATTTTTTAAGTCAATTCCTACTTAGTAAGGGGACCATGTCTTTTACAATGAAAAGGAGACGAAAAATTTAAGAAAAAGCTACAACTTAAATATATGAGAATCGTTTTATTAATTCAAACAAAAATACGCTAATTACGCTTACATTCTTTTTAATTATTATCTTAAAAGTGTATTTTTCCATAGAATTAATTTTTTTGTCAACATATCGTTTTCTAATGTATCGGAAAGTTCGGGTAAAAAATATCCTTCATACTGAATTTAACGGTGAGCACTGTAGCGCTAAAATATTAACATTCAATTTTCACTTCTCACTAGACATTGACTTCACAAAAATCATTACCAACTGAAGAAAAAAAACTCTTTCAACTGCTGCATTAGTTCCAGAGCAGCACAACGCAAATTTAACAAGAATAATTACATTTTCATGTAGAATATGTTCATTTTTGAAATGCTTTAAATATATAATTTCACCCATATTTTACCTTACTTTGATTTTCCAATTGATCTAATTTATTAGAATTTAAATATACATTCAGTCTTTATTCTACTTCAAACAGGCAATTGTCATAGATTTTAATATTAGGCATTTATTTCGAAAAAAACCCAACGTTATTTTTTATATCTGCTCAATTTACATGCAACAAATACCATTGAAAACTGTTATTTCCTGTGATATTTGTTCCAGGCCATTCTTCGACATTTTCAGAACATGTTTGGTTCATCTCTGAATACAGAGATTAACAGATCAGTTTAAAAATAATGAAGAAGGACACTATTCGAAAAAGGAGAGAAGCTATAAAAGGAGAACTGTCCTCTCTAAAGAAGGACGGTTTGGGTCACCTTATACTTAGATCAACAAAGAAAAATTTATTTTAGCTACTTTTTATTAAAGAGTTACAATTAATATAATTATGTATATACATATGACAGAACCCCAACATTAAGTGATAATTAATTTTTATTAATTATCATTAAAGTATCGTATTTTTTTCCAAAACAATCATGTTTATAACATTTTAGTTCAACTGAATGCTTTAAAACGAGAGGAAAATAATATTATTTAAGTTTTGACACAAATCGCCAAAAGGGTTGCTAAGTCGCCAAAATGATGCCAATGGGGCTGTATTTGCAATGCTTTGAATAATTAGTTTTGAACAATCAAGTTTTATTAATTATAATTAAATTACTGTATTGTCATCCAAAAAAAACATGTATATAAAATTTCAGTTCAATTGAGCGCTTTAAAATGTATTTCATTAACGATTGAAAATGCCACCAAGATAAATAAATAAATAAATATAAGAGAGTGTTAGCTAATAGTAAGAAAAATAGTGTGAAAAATACAAGCTCACGTTTTAAAAGGAATAAAACTAAATTAATTCGCTTTTTAAATGCTATTGTTTTAGTTAACCTGTAATGGACTCAATTCATCTGACGTCATATTCACATGCCAGTGCGCTAAGTGAATAGCCACGTGCTTCATTCGTAATGGTTTTGAATGAATATTTTTGCAGCATTTTTAGATTTATATCTACTATCACATAACAAAATGAAATACCGAAACACATTAAATTGCCACAATGACTGTAGGATGAAATGCTTTTTTCGGTTTCCACTGAAAAATCCATATTTATTTTTAAAAATGGATACAAAACTTAGGTCGAACAAACTTCAAACCATCTAACTGTTCATGAGTAATGTCCAATCATTTTGAAGAAACATGCTTTATGTATCAGCTTTCACCAACAGGAGGACATTAAAACCAAATTCAATTCCTACAAAATTCTGTTTTTTCGTGCCACCATCCACCCAAAGAGTTTTACAGTGAAGGAATAAATTTTCAGTGTCATGGAAATTAAAAGATGTTCCAAAAGACATTTCGAGTGAATTGTGAGTACTTTTTAATTATATATTTCGGTACATACGTATTAACGCAACAATCGCCGATAACTCACCAGTTGACGACTCCGATTGCGCAAGTGTCGTATGCGCTGAAGTGGCAATCATGTACTTCATTCCATATAATGTCGCCGATAGATTGCGATAGTACCTAAGTACGATTATTTAACTCTCAATATTTTTTTTTTATTTTAATCAAATACTGCGATGGTACATACAGTTTTAAAAACAGTCTGTGAAATATTTTCTGAGCATTTCAAATTCAAAGAACTTTAATTTTACAGGCATAAAGAAACTGATCAGATTCGCTGTTATTGTTTACCTGATGATCATGTTACAATCGGCAAACGACCGCAGCTCCCTCTGGTGATGAATCATCCCTACTGGTCAACTGAATGTCTAATACTTTCATTCTTTTCATATCACAATTCTCGTTTGCTTTTACCCGTAATGAATTGAATTGTAGAAGTATTTTATACCAATGGGATATTTGTTTTTATTACCTCATCGAATACAATTGTTGTTTTTAAATAAAATACGCAAACACATATTCCTTTAGTGGCAGAAACATCTCTTCCTAAACTGATTTGTGTTTTGCTAAGAACAATTGAATACATTGGGATTTAAAATGTCCTAAAATTAGGATTCAAATTTACTTACCGATATTGCCACTAGACCATAATTTTTATTTCTCTAAGGCAAAACAAAACCCCAAAAATATCGATTTTTTTTCATTCTTTTTTGGCTTATATATTTGGAAAGTATGTCCCAAAGTTTCCGTTCAATAAAAGTTAGTTTGGTTTTAAATCTGGAGAGATCAATGGTTATTTTTATAAGAAATGTTAAAAATGATTTTTCTTAAAAAAATGTGTATTTTTTTCCAGGTTTAGCTATAGAAATAATAATTAAAATTCAACTTAGGAACAGAGCATGAGCAAGGGAGATAGAGAGAAATCCTTACCAACTATTTTTCTCAATAATCTAAGGCAGTGTTCGGCTACCCCCGGTCCGCGGAGCAGTACCGGTCAGTGGATCAAATATTACCGTTCCGCACAAGAAACATTAAATTTTTTCTCTTTTAATTACTGTGGTATATTTTTCTTAGGTTTGGGCTACTTTTTATGAAGGTCACTTAATATTCATTTTTAATCACTTTATATTCAGTTTTTGGTGTATCTATATTTTATTCAGGAGTCAAGTTAAAATAAAATTAAAATTATTAAATCAAAACAGTCTAAAATATAAATAATCAACATTTCCCCTCTCAGCGGGCCGCGGTAAAATTAACAAACTTTGACCGGTCCGCGGCTATAAAGGTTGCGGAGCACTGATCTAAGGAACATAAATCACTCGAAATAACTAAAAAAATTAAGGAATTGGGTATTTTATTAAAAGTTGTATAAACACTTTATAAATTATTAATTATTTTTTAAACTGTAAGTAATGGCTGGTCAGAATGAGATTTTTTTTTACTTTCAGAATCAATTTAAAAATATAATCTAAACGTAAAATATAAATTACTGTTACTGTATGCAAATGAAGTTTTAAAATAAGGCGCTTTATAACCTTAAGGAACAAAAAGAACAAGCTCAGGTTTTAACAGGAATACAGTTAAATTTAACATTTATTCGGGTGTCTACTCTCTTAGCTGAGAAATAATTGGTTAACTCATTGTATAATCCCTTTAAGTTTTTTCATATTACATTTTACTTCTGCATCTACCACTAATGTATTTAATTGTAGAAGTTTTTTATACCAAAGAAATGTTTGTTTTGGATACACACCATGTGTAATAGAACTATTATTTAATAACACATACGCACACAATCCTTTAGTTGCTGAAACAGCCCTTTCCAAACTCAATTGCGTTTTGCATAAATCAGCATTTCTCAATTTGTAAGGTGCCTCACATTGGAAGGGGGGAAAGCACATCAAAAAGTTGAAGATAAAAGATAGTTTTTTTTAAAAAAAATATTTATTTACTGAAAGGAAGCAAACAGAATATATTTTGATTTAATAAAAAAAGTACGCATTTACTCTGTTACAATATACTTATAAATGTATCAATATTGCTGAATGTATTTGATAATTAATACATCAATACTAAATTAAGAACAAGTTTAATAATTACTAGTAACTCCCATGTGCTTGTCATACATAAAAGTATATACAAATTTAATATACTTACCTTGATAATGTGGGTGGTTTATAATTCAAGTCGTATTGTAGATTTACGCCAAACTACATTATTATTGCATTCAATTCATTGTTATTGCATGGAGGGGGACGTGATGAAAATTATGATTGAAAATTGGTTCAAAAATTTTGAAAGTTTGAGAAGCACTGGCATTGAACATTTAAACAGCTTGTGATTTAGAATGTCCTACAATGGAAGAATGGAAGTACTAGCTTGCTTACCAATATTGTCATTTGGTCAGATTTTTCATTTCTTTAAATGCTCTTAATGAACAGATATACATTTGAAAGGAAAATAGGAGCATGTGTAAGAGATAATGTGGCACATAGCAAAAAAATAAGATGAAAATGATGGAAATCTTTTGGAATCAGATACCAGTATTCTATCAGGAAAAAATGACCCTCCTCTGACGGCATTTAAAGAAATGATTCTTGCTTATTCTGAATCGACTATTGAAGAAAAATGAGATATCTGGCGCCAAACTTGATTGAATGACTTCAATCAGATGTTCGAGTGATGCAATTCATTCGTTTCTTCATCTTGAATCAATGATAATGCTTTTTTAATCGAGCAGAGGAAGCCTCCGGAAGATATGGAAGTGATAAATGGGAATCAGGGTAAAATATGTTTCTAAAGAAATATTTTTTTTGCTATCTCTTACATTTTCTTCCGGGTTTCAATCTAAAATATGTATTTGAATTAAATTTTAATTTTTTTTTCTTTAAAGTATTTTACTTCGTTCAAAATTCTCATAAATGAATATTTTTTCAATACTTAATATTAGTTCATACTGTCCCCTATATATATATATATATTTATATTGTTACGAATTTAGTCTTATTCTAATCGTTTCTACTCATTTGTGTTCATTTTTACAGTTTAATTTGTCGTATCTAATGTGATTTCAACCCTGTTTACCTGTAATATCATTTCCACTGCATTGCACGGCCCCCATGCTTTAACATTGGTTTAAATGGTAAACTCGCCAAATATTGCAGCTAGCACCAAGTTGGCGACGGATTTGGCGACTTAATTTTTGGCGCCAAATTTGGCGATATATCGCCAAATGTGGGCGATAAGCTTGGCGACCATGGTAACCCTGTCTGGCAACCCTATCGCGGTATTGTAACACTATTGTATCGAATGTATTACTGTATTGAGCTTTTCTCGTACGTTCCGGATTTTGCTAGACCTTTCTATTTCTCGATTATTCTGGCAAGTGCAAGAGGTTTCTGACCGAAAGGTATAAAAAGGCCCGGGCCGGCTAGTCAGTTAGTCAGATCTCAGCTTTCATGCAAGTGATACCTCTCTGTGCTTGAGAGAGAGACGATTGCATAGTGCGTGTGCTATTGCTTTTATTGAGTTATTATTTTTGTGCTGAGTGTTTACTATTGCTTTTGTTAGTGTATTACATCTGTGTTATCAGTATTTTCATCGATTGTACGTGACTTTCTAGAACTGTTCTACAATTTGTGGAGGACTGTTTTGGCCAAGAATAAAATTGTTTTGGATCCCGCTCTTCGGCTTCAATCATTTCGAACCCCCGAAAACGCAACAATATTATGTTCAAAATTTCAATCTTTAATAAAATACTTTTATTCATCCACTGAAGTTTCCCGCCGTTTCCCACGCATTCATTCTACGGAGAGCACACGCTGATCAGACGCTATTTGCAGTGGGGTTAGACCTTTTATGCTGTGTGTCATTTTCGTAATTCTTTGTTAATTAAATGTACTGTTCAGAAAGCGGTAAGAAAATAATTTCACAAAAAGAACAATATTTTGTATAGCTGAATTTGCTCCGAAAGTTTTTTAAAGGGAATGTTATGATTTATATAAAAAAAATATCTCTGATTTAATGGATTTGCAAATTTTTTGCTTGCAACCTATGTATAAATCTTGCACAAAGCGGTGTTTGTAAGCACAATATTGCAAAAAGCTAATCATTTAATTTTTTACGTACAAATTTTAAAATTTAAGAAGGATTTTGAAATGCTATAATCTTCCTACATACCCTTAAAATACTCATAAAATTTTATCCTAAATTACGTCAAACTATGAATATCAAACGTTAGTATGGGATTTCAGCTAACATGCTTGATATTCGTAAAACAATCCTTTTTTTGAATGCTTAGTGAAAACTACCTAAGAAATGCATAATTTCTAATGAGAATATATATATATATATATATATATATATATATATATATATATATATATATATATAAATAATAATATATATTAAATAATAAGTTTTGCGCTTTGATTCAAAAATCTATACCAACATTTGTAAAATGTACTAATAGTAAAAATTAGAAAAAATATCGAAGAGTGTGGCACAAGGGCACAGAAGTCTTACGATTTTGAAAAAGAAAATAAACTTGTTATTATTTATTTTTTCTTTCTGAGATAAATCACTTTTTTAGAATTTTAGTTTGCCATTGTCTTATGAATAAAAATCAATTCAAAAGCTATCATAACTCTGGATTGATTAAATTTAAAGCATTAAAATTGTATGAGATTTTATAAGTGTATATAAAGAACCATTTAGACTGTAATGATTTTACTGGAATTTTTTATCACAATTCTTGTGAGTTGGATTGTAGTATGTGTTTGCGTGTTTCCTTAATAAACAATCAATTAAATGATCTTAGATATTTTGTTGAGGGAATGTTTCTCCGTTTGCTTCGGAAAAATAGTGTTTCTATTTATAAATTAAAATTTAAGGAAACTAATTTAATGCGACAAAAATATTGTAGATTTTTTTCTTTTTAATATGTTATATCACATATGTATGAAGTAAGAGAAAGAGTAAATAAATACAAAACTAAAAATAAAAGTCATAGCTTAAAAAAACTAAAAAACACACCTTGACAGAAGTAAAAAGTAAAAAAAAAAATTTAATATAAGAATAAAATGACTAACGAGACAATTGTTTTTATTGTGGTTAAAGTGTTGAGTATGTTCAATATAAATTGTTATAATTTCTTACAAGTTCTATTACGAAATAAAGAATTAGTGTAAAAATGTAGTACAAATGTAGTACCCACACTTTTACCGCAATGATATTAATTTTCTTGCTGGTCATTTTATTCTTCTATTTAGAATTAGATTTAACTTAGCTCGATTCATTGTAAAATTGCCCTTTTTAGTTTTTTATAAACTGTAACTTAATTTTTATTTTTTAGTTCAATTTACAAAATAAAATGTTTTTTTTTAGTTTTTTAAACTATCATTTATTCATTGATGAATTAATCTTAAGTGTATCGTTTTTTTAGTATCTGCAACACTCATTTGGCATACTATCACTAGGTAGATACGGCCTAGTTTGCCAAAATGTAGGATAAGATATAATGCGGAATAAAATGTACAATCAACGATATTTTTCACTAAAAAGATCACTATTTCTTTAAACATGAGCGTTTGCGCTTTAGGTAGTCACTTAATATTTGTGTCACCAAATCAGGTGACTTTAATTCTGATGATCTTGATGAGGACAATGCAACAAAATTATTAAATTATTTTATTGTCATCAGTCCTTGACAAGTGCATAAAATTTCGAATTAATCTGACGTTTTAAAGAGGGTAAGAACGAGTTCAAAGTTTCCGTTACACACAGGTGAAGTTAATAAAAGCGTGTTAAAAATCGAATTATTCTGATTTACTATTGTAAACTGACCACGCGTTTATTAACATTACTTACGAGGATGTTAGAGATGTAAAAACGTGAGGGCTATTAATATCAAATTTAAAGCCAGTGACGATAGACCTCATAATTATGAAGCCTGTTTAAGGTATTCGACTACGTTCGGAATGGTGTGATTTTGCAAAAATCTATAAATGGATAATATTTATGATATTTAGTGTCAATTAGATTAGAAAATGTATATAAAATTGTTTTAAGAATAGTATTACAATAAAAAAATATTTAAGTAAAATATTTTGACAAACAATGAACATAGAACGACCCATTTTCAAAATATTCTCCTTTTGCGAAAATTCCTTCTATTATAATAATATTTCGCCTGTATGTAGCTCAGACGTCTATACAGAGGCTCAACTAGAATTTGTGAAATATATAACTTAGAAGTGGGTTTATCCATGTTTTACGACAACAGAGAGGAGAAATTTTAAGAAAAAAACGCCGATAAGTATTTCAATTGGTTGTAACTCTGAAAATAACGTGATTTTTTTTTCAAAAATTATAGTTGAGCCTCTGTACAGAAGTTTGAACTATATACAGGCAAAATATTATAATAGAAGCATTTTTCAAAAAAAGGAGAATATTTTGAAAATTCGTCATTCTGTGTTCATTTCTTGTCAAAATATTGTACTTAAATCATTTTTAAATGTAATAAAATATTCTTAAAACAATTTTAAATACATTTTCTAATTTAAATGACGCTAAATATCATAAATATTTTCAATTTATAAGCTTTTGCAGAATCATGTTTCCGAACGTACTCGGATACCCCTAAAGTGACGAGGATAAGCCAAACCACGCCAAACGGAGGAATTTTAGCTGAAACACCTTCAACCTCTATACAAGACGTGTCTTCAATGGCAAGAAGGCTCGGACTGATGACGCGCTGGTTACGAAATTGTGACCCTGACTACTAGGCTACCACAGCGACACTATTGATAGCAAAGTCTATTTAAGGTATCCGACTACGTTCGACAACGTGATTTTGAAAAAACTTATAAATGGATAATATTTATGATATTTTATGTTTATGTAGTATATTTTAATGAAAAAATCCTTTTAATGTTAAAAGAAAAAAAAAAATGATTTTAAAATGCAAAATTTTGAAAAATGTTATCATAGAAAAATTTTCAAAACGGGGCGTTCTACTTTTCAAAAATTTTATGAACGAATTCTCAATTTTTCAATTTTGAGTTATTTTGTTATTCAAAGTTTGAAGACTTCTCCCAAGACGACCTGAAATATTTTAATTTTTAAAAAACTCACGTTATTTACTGAGTTACTAAATTTTAAAAACATTGACTATATTTTTCACTAAAGAGCTATTTATCCCATCGGTTGTAGTAAAATATGGATAAATTCACTTCTAAGTTATATATTTCAAAAATTCTAGTTGAGCTTCTGTAAAGAGGTCTGAGCTATATACAGGTAAAATATTATTATAATAGAAGCATTTTTCACAAAAGGAGAATGTTTTGAAAATAGGTCATGCTATGTTCATTTTTTGTCAACATATTGTATTTAAACATTTTTTTATTGTAATAATATTCATTAAACAATTTTATACACGTATTTTAATCTAAGTGACACTAAATATCATAAATATTATCCATTTATACGCTTTTGCAAAATCCCGGTTATGATCGTAGTCGGATACCTTAAGGTTTCCCTGATTTTATCATATTTTTAAATCATTGTTAGACATTTTTATTTTTTCTTTAAAATCCATCAAATATAAATAAAAACTAAATTGTGATTAGTTTCATTGCAAGTATTACACATTTTTAAAAAAAAATTTAGTTTCAAACTAATGATCTTTCCATAAAGAAATGTCTTGTATCAGATGAGCTATAATTATTGACTCTTACATTCTTAATAACTTTGAACAATTAATCTCTAGAAAACATTCCTAAATACATATAATTATTTTCGCAACTTACATACTTAATTGTTGTAAATGAATACTAATATGGTAATTAAATACTTAGTAATAATTAATTGCAAAAAATGCAATATGTCACAATTAAACAAATAGCCAATTAAATGTTTCGTAATAATTCATTACACACAATGTAATACGTCACAACTAAATCACCTGGTAATTTTTCTCGTATGAGTTGATTATTACCTTAAATTATAAATACTTTCATTTACAATTTTGAAACTTCTTCAGAATGTTAATTGATATAGGAAATAGAAAACAGAGGATATTTTTTATTTTGTTCCAAATGGAGTAATTTAATTAATTAGTTTCCATTAATATTCCCTCTCATTATTGTAATTTTAAAACTTTTAATGAGAGTAATTTGACTTTAATATTTTTTAAAAAGTATTAATATCGCAATGATAGTGCCGATTAATTAAAACTAACTAATTTGGAAAATTTAAAAAATATGAATTTTATTCCCTAAAACATAAAAACAGTACATTTTTCTTACTTAACTCAATTAAGCATATTGAGTTATTTAAATTATTCCATCTAATTACTTAAACATAATTTTGTAAATTGGTACCAAACATTTCTTTTTTAATAAAAATAATAATATCAGAAATTCAAATTAATTGATTGCCTAATTAGCGTCATATATTGAAGCTAAGCTACGACTATTGGCTACGAATGTCACAATTTTGTAATCACAATCAAGTAAGGAGGATGACATCAAGTGTCATCCATTTCTGAATCCTCAAGTCCTCACCAAATGGAAAATTTACATGAACTTTACATGTATACTAAATGGACAAAAATTTTGTTTTTATACATAGAAAAAATATTTTAGTCCTTCATTAAAGTCCTGGCGATCAAAATGCCCGTACTTATTAATTAGTGATACCTAATTAGTTATTACTCTATTTTTACGCCCAAATTTTGATTATACGATCGGAGTAACCTTCCCTTATTTTTGCCTAGGTTACTTAAGGTATCCGACTACCCTAAAACCGTAAATTTTGCAAAAAGGAATTTTTTATGATTTTGTTTTATAGGCCATCTTATTAGCTTCATAAAAATACAAAGTTTATTATTTCCCATTCGCTGGAATGAAAGCTACAAATGGTTTAGAAAAATCAAAGATCCACTACTCCAAACAAGATGTCATACTTTAAAATTTTTACTAGAAATGTTGCGTTTTTCTGAAAATGCTCAAATGGAGACAGCGATTGCTCAAAAAGTTTTGAAAATGATTAACTGATTTTTTGTGCATGATCTGCATGATGGTAGATGTGTTTTAACTTTCAGATTTATAAAATATTGTTTTATTAAAAAATTTACAGTTCATTATGTGAATATAATCAGTTTTTTTAAACAATTTCATATAACTAAGATAAAGTGCTGTAAAATAAAATATTTTTTGATCTAGAAGATAGTTTGAAAATGAATAGCAAAACAACTTTTTAAGACACACATTGAAAAATTTAAAATTTGTTCATAAACTTTTTGTACAGAATGGCCCCATTTATAAAGTTTTTTTGTAAATTTGTACTAATTTTTTTCCCAATTTAGTAATAATAATTTATTTTTTTCTTCTTAATTTTAGCATTTTTTTCCCTAAAATGTTCTAAATAAATCTAAAAATTACAAAAATTCACCATATCTCCAATTTTTTTTAAAAAAAAGTTGTCGCAAGTAACCGGATACCTTTAAAAAAAGTTTTGAAACTGATTAACTGAATTTTTTGTGTATATTCTGTATGATAGTAGATATGTTTTAACTTTCAAATATATCAATCATTGTTTTATTACAAAATCTACAGTCCATTATGTGAATATAATCAGTTTTTAAAGCAATTTCATATAATAATTAAGATAAAGTGTGCTCTAGTTTTGTAAAAAATAAAATATCTTTTAATATTGAATATCGTTTAAAAATGAATAGCAAAGCAACTTATCAACACACACACGCATTGAAAAATTTTAAATTTGATCATAAACTTTTTGTACAGAATGGGCCCCGTTCAAAAAGTTTTTTGTAAATTTTTACTATTTTTTTCCCAATTTAGTAATAATAATTTCTTTTTATCTTCTTAATTTTAGCGCATTTTTTCTAAAATGTTCTAAATAAATCTAAAAACCACAAAAATTCACCATACCTCCATTTTTAAAAAAAAAAAAGTTGTCGCAAATAATCGGATGCCTTTACGAGTGTCGTAGTTGGATCATTTTACTTCAAAACATACCAAAGATGTTTACAATTTACATTTCGGTTATAAAATGTAAGAATACGAATGAACTGAAAGTGTGCGTGTCGTTATGTATGTCAGAAGAATACTTTTATAACTTCAAAAACAGAAACATTTCCACGAATCATTTTTTGGATGCGTATTCAAGTAACATTAAATACTTAATTATTTGGGATGCGTGAAAAGTTTTTCAATTAATACTTCTTTAGTGACAAAATATCCTAGCACATTCCATACATAGTAGTAATAAAGTAAGAGAAATCAAAATTTTGGGAACGATAACAGTTATAATCATTAAAAACTTCTGAAAATTTTGACGACAAAGAAAATGTCTGATATTGTATAATTAAATATTCCCCATTTATTTTTTACACACTGATTCATCTGGTCTGGTTTATACACTCATGTACGCAAAAATTAGCGCAACAAGAAATAATTGCGGGATCGCAACGAAACTTGACATGAAGGTACATGTTGGGGAGATATGCAAATGATTAGAAATGCAGCGCGATTGTGCATTACGTATAGCCGGTAGAGGGTGTTTCATGTCGTTCTCCGTGGAGTCCAAAATTGGTAATTAAAGCTTGTTTGAGTGTGCTGAATCGTTTACAAAAGAAGAGCCCAGGTAAACATGCCGTTAAGTCGTTTTTGAAAACCATATGAGCAGCTGCTGCAGTTTGAGAGGGGGAAAATCATCGGCATGATGGAAGCTGGTTGGTCAGCTAGGTGAGTAGCTCGTCAATTGGACCACTATGATTGTGTTGTGAGGAGGTGTAGGGATCAGTGTATCCGAGAGATGCCATTTACATGAAGACCAGGCTTAGGACGCCGTCGACAGACCAGTCGTCGAGAATATCTCCACATCGTAAAAAATGCACAAGTACAGTCACCTGCTTCATCTGCCGCCGTCCAAGCATAGATAGCACCTTCACTAGGGACTCCTGTGTCTTCTCGAACCAAACGAAGGCACCTGGCTGTAGGACATTTGGGATCGTGATGACCATTACGCGTGTTGCCCTTGACACCCACCCATCAACGCCTTCGTTTGGAGTGGTGCCGCACACGAGGAAACTGGACTGCAGCGGAATTGAACCAGGTCGTCTTTAGCGAGGAATCCAGATTCAACCTCAGCAGGGATGACAATCGTGTTCGTTTGTAGAGACCCCGTGGTGAACGTCTCAATCCTGCATTTGCTTTACATCAACACACTGCTCCCCCAGCTGGTATGATGTTATGGGGTGCAATTTCCTACAATACACGGTCACCTCTAGCATTGATCCGTGGCACCATGACAGACCTGTGGTATGTACATGAGATCCTGCAACCACATTTGGTGCCACTAATGCAATAGCTCCCAGAAGCCATTTTTCTACAAGACAATGCTCAGCCTCACACGGTAAGGGGGTCACAAGACTGTCTCTGCACTCTTATTACCCTTCCTTTGCCTGCACGATTCCCAGATTTGTCTCCAATCGAGCATATCTGGGATCATTTGAGATGGCGAGTTTGGCATCCCACGAGTTTAAAAGAACTACAGACAAGGCTACAGCAAATATGGAACGAAATGTCTCAAGACATCATACAGAACTTGTATGGCTCATTGCTCGATCGTATCGCATCGTGCATTCACGCTAGAGGGGATTCAACAGGGTATGAATTCCTCCGTTCTTTTGCCTTTTTTCTGAAATAATTTGTCTTTTTTCTTTTATTTTCTAATCATTTACTTATATCATAGTAGTCATTACGTATGTAGAATTTCGTTTCATTTTGATGACTCCTTCTTGGGGCGCTAATTTTTTGTCCATGAGTATATATATATGAATGCTTGAGTTTATATATTTATAACTGCACGAAAAATAAGTGAACGTAGTACCCTGGATATCATTTTCGTAAGCTTAAAGGCCGTATTACTCTTATGGAGTCAATAATTTCAATTTTGTTATTATTGAGAATCTGCTTTTAAGAGAGGAGTCTCTTCTAAAGGTACTCACGCTAGTAAGACAAAGATGAATGGAGAGTGAATGTCTTTTCGGGTGCTGTCCTCATTAGCCCCTTCCAGGCTCATTTAAATTCTGGGTTATGGATAAAAAAATGTCAATTTTCGTTATGCTTATTTTCAAGCGCGCATATCTTTTGAAGCATAATAGCACCATTCGCATACAAAAGTTTCTAAACATTAATGAAAAAAAATCTATTTAAATATAAATGAGTTTACTTGTAAAGTTGGTTTTCTGAATGGCTGTCTGTTGGCTCTCTAAAATCAGTAGACTTTGATGTCAATTTACACTAACTATAAATATAAAGTTTAGAATACCTAGTTTTTATCTCGAAATACAAATTTAATTTACATCTTTTGCATGTACATAAATGATTATGAAATTATTAAACAAAATTTGATCGTGTGTGATAAGTTCGAAAACACGGTACCATACATATCTCACATCGCAACATAAATGGTAAAATCTTGTTTCTCTTCCTTCATTCTTACCTTTACTGTCTCTCTTTGAGCAGCAAATAATACACTGCCGTATTGGATTAGTTTTCTTCTCTGTAGAGGGAATGTAGTCAACAAAGTGTCTTTCACACAAACGTGAAGGCAGGTGCTCAGTAGAAGTACGTCCTTTTTTTACAGAAGACTCCACTAATTGGTACTTTTCAATTATTCGGAACCATAAGATGGACATGTGAAATAATTCACGGAAGACCGATAGCACAGTGTAAATTTTTACAATGCCCGAGCAGTACTCGTCATGAGACAGGAGGGCACGTGTCACCTGCCCGAGCTCATCTCGGAAGAAACCGGAAAGAGGTTAAGTAAGGGGTTCCAGCATTTGAATTTTCAAAAAATTACCAATTTTCACTTTTTTTATATTTTTTAAAAGTTCAAATATTTCTGTTTAAAATGATGCGTAATATGAAGAAATATGATAAATAGAAGTATTTTTATTTATTTTTTTTTGAAATGAGGCTACTCCTTGATGCAAATCAAATGAGCTCTGCTAGGAGTACCTGTGTTTCCCCTTGTATACGTTTCTGATGAGCGTGAATCCATATGATGTTCCAAGTAGAAAAATTAGAGTGTATTGGGCTTATCCAAGAGTGTATAGGTACACGTCCTTAGGATCTTAAAAGCGGAACATAGAGAAAAAAGCCTAAGTGGTCGTACCGACTCACCGACATTTTAATATCAAAAGTTCAAAGATATTATAGTATGACTATTAGAAATATTATCAAAGTATGAAAATTGCTGTTTGGGATGTTTATTTTTCTCTTCTGTCTTCAAACGATAGCCCTTAACATTAACTGTATCCTGCGATTATAAATTCCTGGTGCACATTTCAGAAGACAGAAGCTGAATGCAAAGAAAGATTCTATGAACATAAACACATACGCACGAGCTATATACCTTAATGGATTAAATTAAACCAATTTTTAGATATCTAGATGACCCTGTGTTTTGTGTTACATGGAAATGATTAGATGGAAAGACCCAGAACACAAATGAGCCAGTTAATAACACCATATGGTCAGTGTTTCCAAGATCCACATTTGCGGAGCTAAAAACTCTAGATTTAGTGGTAAATATGGCCATGTAGTATGCTCAGTATGAGTCATGTAGAAAAATAATGATCTGAAAACATTGTGATATTGAACCAAGTTATAAATGTGTGTCATGCTTCAAAAAACTAGATACACGTAGGATTCGTGCAGCCCAACGAAAGCATTTTAAGAACCCAAAAGAGGCAAAATTGTTAAAAATAATGAAAAAAAAAGAAAATAAGAAGAGTCTTTTGTACGAGAAGCGTGTAAAAGCAATGATTCTTATGCTTCTGGAAAGTATTGTAAAAAGTAAAAGCTAAAAAAAATTACAAATTTACACTTTAAAGCCTGATTTCTCAAAATGTAATATTTTTCTCTTTATACACCTTTTTCTCTCAAAAGGTACTTATCATATAATCTTCAAATTTTTAGTAAGCAGACTATTAACATGTGTACATATTTTAATGAAGGGAATTAGATATATCTAGCAAACAATTTTAAATATGACTTTTTTAAACTAAGTTTTTTTTGGGGGGGTTCAGAAAAATCATAATTAATTTAATTTCAAACAAAAAGCTAAAACCAATCGTTAAAGTGTTAATAATAATGCTGATTACCCACCGTAAAAATTTTATTAATGAGAAGTATGTAGTTTCGGAGAAAAAGGTACATAAACTTACGCAATTTAACATGAGCTCCTATGGATGATGTCCCGGACCACTTAACTTTAGGTCAAAATTCCAAGGTCGGTCGCCAATAATCCTCGTGTTATTTGGGGTACGACGTTAACCCTTTAGCGGGCAGTGACTAATAGGTCTAGATACATATTAAAAAATTTTCTCCAAGAGGGAGTTGGATATTTAGTCTATCCATACGCGTTAATTGAAGCTAACACGCATAAAAATTAATACGAATGGCAGCACGATAACTTTTTTTGCATTTCATGTCCTCTTCTGGGTAGTTAAAAAACAGTTATTCTCGGTGTATATCTACAAATTCTATTTTGATTACTATAAATAAAATTTCTGATCTTTGAAAAAATTTCGACATGTATACTATTAATAAGTATAATATTATACTTATACTTACAATAAGTATACTATTCTCTCATCTGAATGGATAAAGCAAATTTGCAATTAAAAAAATAAGGTTTTACTTAGGTTTTTGGAAAAATTTTATATGTAAAAATTTTATATGTGATAGAGGCTCTATGCACTGCCCACATAAAACAGAAAAATGACCTAGAAATTTTCGCTTTCTCCACACTTAGAATCATGTGAGAGTGTTGAGGGGAGGGGTCGGAAATATAAGCAAACTTTGTTTACAATATGTGGTACAAGATTCTCGGGTTCGAAAATCTTTTATTACGGCTTTTCTGCTCGGAAAAAACGTTTGCATATTATAAAGTTCCACAGTAAAAAGTTCATCAAATTTGTGAAATACATAAATATAATTTAAATTTTCAAATATATTACTTTATTTCTAACATTTGGTACTAATATTAAATAAAATATAAAATGTGGATGTATACCAATTTCAATGTATATTCTAAGTATTCTATATATATTCTTGGTAAGTATTCTATGCTGTACAAATATTCTATTATTATTTGATTTCACTTATACTTTGTTTTTAATTGTGATTGAAATAGTTATTATATAAATGACAATTTTTCATAAAAAAGTTTATTGTAATATGATATGATTCATTATTTCTGTTCCGAAAAGTAAGTTAAATGTTTTAAGTGTGCAGTGGCTATAACGTCTAGCCACCACCCAGGACAAAAACGCTAGATCAGATATATTTTTAGACTAAATGACGTATATATATATATATATAGATAACTATATATATATTATACTCTCTCTATATATATTATATATATATATATATATATAGAGAGAGAGAGAGAGGATGAGAACACACATTATATTTATCAAGTACTTTATCGTGGAAAATTGTATTTTAGCTTTGTGCCCGTTAAAGGGTTAATAGGCAATTAAAAATTTATAGAAATAATTAACATGGATCTTAACCTTATAATTATTCCTACAATTACCGTATAGATCTCGCGTATTAATTTTCTTATTCAACCACTACTAAAAATATTTCAAAGAATCGAAGCCTTAATTGCAAATTAATTGCTTGATTACGTATCTCCTTTTAGCATGTGATATAATTTTTGCAGTGAATGATTACATTTATTATGCGGAAAAAAAACTAATCTTTGCTTACTTGTTCCATGTGAATAAATAAAAATAATATCAGCAAACATATAGATTATTGATAATCCAAAACCACTAATTGGTCTTTAGTACTGTAGTAATTTGACCTCCATTGGAAGATAAAACTAATGTGGTTAACTTCCTTTTTTCGAAATCCTAGGATATCTAAATCAAGTCATTACATTACGAAAATTTTAGTAATGGATTTCAAGCCTAGGATAATGATATTTTGTTTCTAAATTTACCAGCTATGAGGAAATGTATGTATGTGATATGGCTTTCTTGATTTGAGGTATAAACTTTGATCAAATATAACCGAATATACTTATAATCTTATATTTTTCCATATATATTTAACTTAATCTGTGTTTTTATTGGATAACAATTATGCATCATTTCTGAAATTTAATGACAGTTAAAAATACAGAGAAACCAGATAGTAGAATTTTTTAACCAGGGTAATTAAGTTTAATACAAAACATTTATTTGAGAAAGCTTGCATATTTTTTAAACATTTTTTTTTTTCATTTTCACAAGATATGATAATTTTTTTTACTGATTATTTCGTTGCATATATGCATGATTTTTTCGTTAACTGATTTAAAAAAAAAATTTCTTTTAGAAATGTTCCAGTATTCTATTTTGAGGATTTATGATTCGAAAAAAGTCTTTTTTACATAAATACACATAAATGTTTCAAGAAATGCCCTTGTATTCGAATAAGAAATCTAACCGTAGTGTTTCGTGTTTGCTAGAAGTATTTTTCTAATCAAGCAAGTATAGCATGGATATTTTTTTTGTCATCTTTTTAGACTTAAAACTTTCTAAAAAGTTATGTTATTAATAAGCAAGTATAGTAATTTTAAATTCATTTTTTTAATTCATTAAAACTTTGTAAAATTAGTCACCTTTTTAATAATGGAATACGTGCTTTCATTTGTTTCACATAAAATTCTACTTATATAAAAGGCTTTTTGGTTTTCGAACTTTCAAGTTATTCCTTGTTTGGGAAATTGATTCTAAGAGGAGAAATTATAATGATCTAAATATTATATATAATCTAAAGTTAAACTTTTTATTTAAACATAACATTTTTTATTTACTAAATAACCAATATTCTGAATGGCATTAAGTTATTTAAGTTAAATATACAACTTGTTTTCTTTAATTTGAGGTTAGTTATAAATCAATAATATTTTATAAATGAAAAAATGTTATTTTGCACTATTAATAAAACTCGGTATACAAGATATTTAATGCGTAATATATATATATATATATATATATATATATATATATATATATATATATATATATATATATATATATGAATAAAATAAGTGGTGCGAAAAATATCCTACTTAGATTTAAGAATAATTGAATTTCTAAGAATCTCGGAGTGTGAGCTATTAAAATTGGAAAGACAAAAGAGTTATTGGGCTAAAATGGATAAAAAAAAACTGCCTCTGATTTTGGGCAGTGAAATACAGTTAAGCATTTTTTTATGGATCCAACCTTCCCCGTCAGCAGAAATGTTCGACATAATAGAAAACAGAATCCTATTGATTTAGCCTATGTCTAACTATAAGTGCGATAAACACACACAAAAAAGAAAAGAAATACTAAAAATAAAATATATGAATTTTGAAAATATGGTTTTCACAGGAGAGATAATTACTAAAAAAATTTCTAAAATAACTAACAAGAAAATCAAAAACAAAAAACTTCATATATATTTATGCTAACCAATAAATATATTTTTTAAGATGATATGTCCAATATTTGGGACTTAAGCGCGAAATGACGTGTTTAGTGTTAATGCAGAGAAACAAAATGCAAATGCACCAAATAGATAGTTTTTTTTGTAACTAAAATAAGAGTAATGTAGCTTAAAAATAAATTCCAAAATAATTTTGAAATATATTTAAAATAAATTTACCTGTATGGTTGTATTCCAAGCAATATTGACAAAAAATTTTTGTAATTATCATGTTTTAATTCATTGTTCATTCATTCACTATTGCTAAACGTAATATTAGAATAATTTTGTTCTGGTGTAATAACGAACATCAGAAGGGCATTTTTATAATATTAGAATCAAATAAGTCTCGTTTAACAAAAATATTACTTGATAGCAAAACATTCACAACAATTATTTGAAGGTCCAAAAAGTGTGCTGACACATTATTGTAATTAGTTTCTAACAATTAAAAATATTGTGGATAATAACTAGGTACAAAATCTTCTTTCTTACAAAAAATAATTAAGTCTTCTAAGTATCTGAATAAGTAATAAGAGTCGTAATCCATTCATGCATGTTCATAGTAGGGCAAATAAATATTAGCTAACCTATTACTTGCAGGCCCACCTTGTGGGAAATCTTTAATTTGTTAATAACAGTTTTTATGAAACACACATATATATATATATATATATATATATATATATATATGTGTGTGTGTGTGTGTCAGGGGCCAGGCCTGCTGGTAAAATGAGGGAGGGAATCATCTTTATAATAACTTCTTTATTTTTCTTCAATTACATAAAATCCAACATGGCGGCCCTTTGCCGGGCAACTGAGTAGAACAATGGACAACAATTCGGCGAGGAGTCACCAGCTAAGCCAGTGTTTCCCAACCTTTTTTGTGCCATGCCCCACTTTAACCTTTCTAAAGTTTTTATACCCCCATGTACCAAAAATAAGATTTAATATTAAAAAATTGATTTGTTCACTTGAGAAACATAAATGATGGATTCTAGGAATAAATCACTATCAAATTCCTAACAAAACACAGTAAGTAAAATTTCAAAATATATAATGAAAAAAAGAAATTTAAATTCAAAATAAATTTAATATTATTATTTTTCCATATTAGTTTGTCATTTTAATTTAGTGAGATCCTTGCGCTTGATGCTTGCCGCAGAGAGAGTTTATATTGGGTTCTCTAATTTGGTTAGCTTAAGTCTCAAATCCCCACGTTGTGTTATATCCAGCCGATCTTTTTTATCATTAAATCATTTACAGCACGAAATCCACATTCAGCCAGAAATGAAGATGGAAACGGTAGTAATAGCTTTCTTGCGCATTTGGTTGAGTTTGGGTATTTGATATCCGTTTCCTCATTAAGCCATGCCTTCGCACCTTTTATACTAAATAAAGTTTTAACTGAGTCATCATTTTGCAATTCGGTGAGTTCTGCTTGATACTGCATATTTGATATATCAGACAAATCCACTAACATTGTCTGCATCATCAATGCTGGGAAATCAATTTGTTTTAAATCTAAAAATCTTTCTTTAAAATTGGCCGATAAATTATTCAAATGATTTACAATAACAAGTAAAGTGGTATCAGTTACTCCACATTTTGGAGCCAGTGGAATTGTTCAATGTTTTTGTTGTTAATATGTTTCTGATATAACTCGATAAAGTAATAAAACTAAATATCTTCGACTTTGAATCGACAAGAGTTTTATTTGTTCCTTGAAGTTGCTTATTTAATATGTTTAGTTTTTCAAAGATATCGGCTAAATATCTCACAAATGCTTTGCCATAGATTGTTAATAGGTGCTCCATTTCTGGTTTGTCGTTCAAAAATTCACTAAGAGTATCAAACAGCTCCATAAATCTTTTCAAGCAGTTTCTTTTAGATAGCCACCTTACTTCAGTATGAAGTAATATATATATATAGTGTCACATGGTCTTCATTTTGTTCTTCAGAAAATAGCTTGAAAAGACGCTCACATTTGGCACTAGCTTTAATAGCATTAACATATTTTATTACAGTGTGTAGTATATAGTTTCGAACAGGCGAGATGTTTTTAGCTACCAAGTTTAGCCTATGAATAATACAATGCACAAGAATCATCTCTGGATTCGCATCTTTCATCAATTTTAAGCAGCCATTTTTCTTGCCCATCATATTAGGAGCACCATCGGCAGCACAAGATGTTATATATTTTTCATTGGTATATCATTGGCATCTAAGTAGGTTTTTAGCTTGTAAAATATATCTTTGGAGGTAGTGGTGATTTCTAATCTTTTACAGAACAACATTTCTTCTGCAAAATGCCCTTTATCAATATATATTTTACTTAAGTTATCAATACAGCCTCACTATCTCTCAAAGTTGATTCATCCATTTGCACTGAGAATTTTCTTGTTTTCAGCATTTCAATAATTTGTTTTTCAATATCTTCACCCATTTCATCTATTCTTCTGAGTGATTCTTCTATTTTTACTGAGTGGCGTAGCTTTTACATCTTTTTCAAGAACCGTTTTGAGGAATATTAACGGTTTTATTAAATTCTCTCCTACATTGTGATTTTTTCCAGTTTTAGCGATGAATAAAGAAATTTGATAACTAGCTTCAAAAAGATGATTATTAGTTAAGTATGGGCAGTAAATATCGACTTTATTGTTGTTCTTTTTTTTCAAAGTTTTCCTTCAAGTTTTTAAAGTAACTCAAATCTGAATTATTATGAGCACTATGTTTCGCCTTCAAATGCGCCTCAAGACGATCTCGTATAATTGATTCGTTACTCAAGAATTGCTGGTAAAAAAGACAAAAAGGAATCCGCTCATCTTGAACAGCAGGTATGAACCAAAATTTTAAATATTCCTCCGGATATTGACGAGTTTTTTTCTTGCTTGCACTACTCATTTTGCTATGGGCTATAAGAAATAAAAATAAAATCAATAAAAAATAATATTAAAAACTGAATTCACTGTGACATAGAGCAAAAGTATACTAAAAATGCATATTTATTTAAATGTATATAACACATTTACTACACTGCCACCGCAAATCAAAATGTACCTGCACTTTTTCTATTTAAAAAAATTCTCCGGAAAGTTACACTTCTAAAATTAAAATAAATAAAAATACTTACCAACTATATCTGTACAATAAATATGTATATTTATAAAAACAACGAGATTCTACCACAGTTTTGACGAACACTTATTTCAGATTAAGAACAACGGAATGATGTAAAACACTACAGGTGTTGCAACAGGTCAATTAGTTGCAAACAACTGCGCTGTTTAGCAAATTTCTTGACTGGCCGGGGCTATGTCCCCCTTCCGGCAAACGGCACACTCCGCGGTGAACCTCGGACGAAGCCAATCACCCAGTTGATTTTTTGGTCTCGTCAAACGAAATTATGCCTAATAATTATTTAAGAATTTGCTTTTTCTGATAAATTTGGCACCGATATCTAGCATTGCATTTAAATGGACTGGAGTGGAATGGTTAGTGTGTTGTCGTATCCATTTTCGAATTGCCCCCCTGCGGAACGCACGCGCGCCCCCCTGTGGGACGTGGGCCCCACGTTGGGAAACATTGAGCTAAGCCTTTTCGAGTATGCGTTCTCCTTCGTCGGCGCTAGCTCCACCTTTAAATAGGCTTATTTGAACACAAATCCTTAAGCGATGGTAAAGAGTTTGCTCTATTTTCATTTATTACTTTCTTAAATTTTGAAGGTAAACTTTTCAAATCTGACGTATACATATTGACATATATTTTAATAATTACATCCATTGATAGTTTTACTGTGGTATTATATTCCCAATAAGATTTTCAGAAGGTTTTAAATGAATGGTTTTCAATTAATTTCTCTTTACAATTACACGAGCGCTAGTGTAATACTTCGTAATTATAAATAACGATCAATTAAGAAAACCATTCTTGAGTTGTTTTCACTTTTCAGAAAATATATCGATCTTTATAGGAGTTTGAGGACTGAAATCCATAACCCCGCTGTTGCTTCTACACTGTATTTTGATTAGTCTTACATGAATTTAAAGTATCATTTATAATTTTCGATTTCACAAGTATAATCTCTTCCAGTCATGGTCCTAATGCTTACAGACAAACAACAATTTCGTGATAGATTGGTTGACGTTCAATACATCTTCAGGTTCAATACATCTCTTTTTAAGTTTTTTTTTAATTGACAAGGAACCTTCGAAAAGTAAGCTTGGTCATTTTCTTAACGGGAACATGTTACACCAGGTGAAAAAATTATCACCGTAAGCCAGGGTTTCTCAAACTGTTGGGCTCGTCCGCCTGGGGGTCGTGATAACTCTACGAGGGGGGCGTGAGCATATTGAAAAGTCGAAAACAAAATGTTATTTAATGAAAGTAAACAAACAAAATACATTTTGACATAATAAAAAATAAAATACATATTTACATTGATATAATACCCTTATAAATGTATCAGCACTGCGTAATGTATTTTATAATTAGTTTAACAATACTTAGTTAAGATCAAGTTGAATAGTTGAACAACTATGGTCTCTTGTCACATATAAATTATATACAAAAATTAACACTTATCTTGATGTTTTTTGCGGTTTATAAGGAATCCCTTAACTGCCCATTAAAAGTTATGCGATTCGCTCTTTCACCATTTTCCACGTAGCCATGAGTATGGGATAAACTGAGGGGAGGGGGGAAAAGAATAACTAAGTAAACCATTCGCAAACACTGTTTAGTTCCTTTTATTGCGTTTCAAAGCCTTTGGAATAATTTTATGGATAGCAATAAACAGAAAAGATTGTACTTCGCAAAGTCACATGTATACGACCCAGAAAATAACGCTTTGGATGAGTAAGACGATTACATATGCCGGTGGTACTTTTGAGGTTTAAGTCGAATTGTAGTTTTAGCATCAAGATATAGTATTATTGAATTCAATACATTATTACTATCTAGAGGGGGTGCGATGAAAATTAGGATTGAAAAAATTAACTCGCAAACATTGAAAGTTTGAGAAGTGCTGCCTTAAGTAACCACATCTGCTGTTGGTTCAATTAAGGACGTCACACAGCGCAGGAGGGATGATCTATACATAAAGCATCGAAAAAAAGAAAGAGGCAATAGATTGTCATACCCGAGGTTATTCGAGTATAAATCATGATGATAGGCAGACGTGTGCTGACAACTTTGCCCTCAATCAAAGAGTATCTGGCATGAATAGGCACATGGGGCTTATGTGCATGTCATCCATGAAGACATACAAACCGCGTATGGGGAAGTGGTCATGTTTCGTCGAATGGTTTGTCGCCGGTTTTTGGTGTTCAGTGATGGAAAGCAGAGTGTATAGGATTAAGTTTGAAAAGTAAGCGTTCCTCCTCATCCACAAATGAAAACATCATTACTAAAGTGCAGGACATGGTGTTAGGGACTCCGTGATGTATTGGGTAACCAAAAGTGTCTAAAAGAAGATAGCTGAGAACAGTGTCACACACATGGGGGGCCCCGGGTCTGAATCCCTCCAAAGCACTTGATTTTTTTTCAATTGATTATAATCATATGTATACAGTGAGTAAAATTTAATAAAATATTTGTTTTTAATAATTAATTTTATTAATTAATGTGAATTATTTATTCAATAATTAATTTTTTACTGTTTCTTGTTCCCGAACATCGACGAATTCAAAAGAATATGTTCGGCGGCGTATTGGAGCATGATTCGTAAATGGTGGACTTCGGACCCTGACCCCACCCCCTTAAGAAATTCCTGTGTGAGTCACTGGTTGAGATTCTTTACCCTTGATCACATAAGTACAATAGTAGGAATCAGACTGAAACACTGGATGTGGAACGTGCAAGACCGATATGAGTTCAGTAATACATAGAACTTCCCGAGAAAAGTGGGAATGAGTATTGGCCGCATAAGTCGAATTCGCGTATGTCGGGGTATTCTTTTGCATTTAAATACATATAAATTATTTTTAGTTCGGACAGAAAATGAAAGTCAATAATAATTAAGAAAAAGAATAATGTTTAATAAAATCTTAGACATCAAAATACAAAATCGCAAAACGAAGTTATTTTCATGTGGAATGTTTCATAAAATCTAACAAAAAGTCAACCGAGTCAAGGACATTTTTATCCCCAGAAAAATTCCTCGTAGCATACCAATAATTTTCTTATTCATTGTTTTGTTGAAAAAATACGCTCTTCGTTGGAGTGCATCTTTTCTGAAATTTGTAACCCTTTTTGAATTAAAATGATTCATTCAGTCAAATACCCAACCATCATTCGATCTCTTGAATGAACTGGGTCTAAAGAGTCAAGTTCTTCAAAGTGTTTCTCTTGTCATGCATTTATGTTAGCATATAAGCTGTCTATTCCTGATTATAGGAATCTAGTATCCTTGAGTGAAAACACTATTGACTTCTCTAAATTGTATTTGCCTGGAAAGATCGACAGCTTTTTTTCAATCATATTACCAATTTTATCAGCCCGAGCAATGATTCTGCCTGAGTTTCAGTGTGTAGGGGGATGTGGCAGTTTTTTCCATATGTCCTTTAAGGTGTAGCTCTTAACAAAAAAAAAAAACCCGAATCAACGAAATTTGAAAATCGCGTAACAACTCCGGGTTCGCAAAAGTAAGGGTAGTGTATGTCGAAATATTACCGTACTGTTTTAGAAGCATCACAAGTGATGATACATGGGTGAACCTGTTTTAACCGTAAACCAAGACCACCACAAAGACGTGAAAGCATCACAGTTCATCAGTGAGGAGAATATTCATCTACAACGAGATGTTTAAGTGAAGTAGGCTTTGTGACGTTGTTGTTGTTGTCGTGTCTTTTACGAAAGGAAGGAATGAATGTTGCCAGAGCCTCTGACATAGGTCGGACTTCTTTACGATAGATGGCGACACCATCTATCTCCACCTCCACAATTGAGGCATGGAACTGTAGGGGAGGGAAATATTTTCCAGCCCCCTGTGGCAGTGGTTTTAGCTGCAACCACCCACAAGACTTTCGGACCCACTAATTTAACGAGCACAGTTAATGGATGGCCGATGCCACCAAATATCCTCTGAGATATTTGGTGGCATCGGCCATCCGGTCTGGAGTCCGATGCTCTAACCACTAGGCTACCAACAGCCCTAGGCTGTGTAATAATCGTCTTGAATCGCAGTGAGGTGAGTTTTGCAAGAAGAGTTTCTTCCAACTGATTGCACGCTGGAAGAAATGCCTCACTGTCGACAGTGATTATGTAGAAAATAGTGCAAGATGTGTTGTAATGGTGTGAGGTATATTTTTTTGGCAATAAAGTTTTCGAATGATAAAAGGACGATATTTACCTTTAGAACCTAATTTTTACAAGTAAAAAAACACTAAATAAGACATTTCTTTGTTTTTATTCAAGATTTTATAGCATACATGTCTGTCTCAAAAACGAAATATGTATCATCTTCATAAGAAGCATGTACACAAACGCATCTTGTGAGAAAATGGGGAATTGGCCAATTATTCCACTTGAAGAATTTTCAAATGTTTGCTTTCGCCAATAATGGAAATATTTTTACAAATAAAGGAGGGGAGGGTATAAAGTGACTTTTCACCATCGATTAAGGTAAAACACAAAATTTAAGCAATATTTTTCAATCAAGTGGTATATAATAGTTATGTATCAATTATCAGGAATTCAAAAAAGAATTAATATGCAAACAAGGTACGAAGGATGTTACAAGAATTCTAATTCAACCATGTTTTTCTCGAGGAATATGTTTTTATTTAATTCGCATAAACTTTTCTATATTTTTAGTTCAAACATTATTTATTCTTAAAGTTTTTGAATAAGGCAGTGAGCTTGGCAAAAGGTTTTGCTGAGATCATCCATACTGTCATCTTACCACGAAAATGCAATCATAGTACGCTCATATATATAAAACTCGTAACAGCGTGGAACATTACTTTGATCTTTCGTCTGATATATGAAATACTAGACGTTACCCACCCGCTTCACTGGGTATTTCACGATGTTGTATATATGTATACTGTTTACATGTATATTAATTATTGATATCTAGCATTAAGAATTCGATTGTATTAAAAAATATATTTATAGCTGTTACACTCTCACCCCTTGATATAAAAAAACATAAATTATATTATCTAATTTCTATTTATATCTAAAATAGAAGTAGAAAGATTGTTTTCGCTCACTTAACCTAATAATCAAGTGGATTTTCACCAAAGCAACTTTCAGTGGATCTCTACTCCATAAAATAAACATGCGTGCTAAATTTCAAGTCTAAATCTAACAGAGCATTAACGGATATTTTATCATCAATACCTCGTTGACAGCATTCTTAGCGGATTCCAATTCAACAAAAAAGAAGCATGCAAACCAAAATTTATTATTATAGTCTTAGCAGTTCAAAAACGGAGATTTTGTCTATCAATACGCCCCAATAAATTTCCCCGCTTCCCCCTGGAGTTGATTTCCGTAAAATCCATTCTTAGTGGAAATCTATTCAACTAAAGAAAAGTGCTCAACAAATTAAAAAAAAATAGTTAAATTCAAAAACAGGGATATTTCTATAACACGCCTTAATCTCTCGCAACCCCACACCTTTGGTGGTTTGTTTTCGCAAAAATCTTTGTAAAATGAACTTTATTCCATGAACGGAACATACCTTCTATTTTTCAAGCAGGTGGTTCTATTTGTTGAAAATTGTAAATATTTATCTATTACGCCCCTTAATCCCCCTCAGTGACCCTTGGGGATCAATTTTCCCCAAAACTATTTTGTAGCGAATCTCTACACCATGAAAGGATTTTACAAATTTTAATGGTGTAATTTTAACAAAATTACACCAAATTTTAAGACTGTACGTCTAATAGTTTAAAAATGGAAATAATTATCTATAACGCCCCTTAAGCCCCCGCAACGCCACTTAGGAAACGATTTACACAAAACCCATCTTATGACAGATCACTACTCAGTGAATGGAATCTGCTAACTCAATTTCAAGATTTTACATCTAATACTTTAAAAAAAGGAGTTAATTGCCTATAACGCCACTTAATTCTCTACAACGCCACTTGGGAGTCGATTTTCACAAAACCCATTCTGTAGGGGATCTGTACTCTATGAAAGGAATCCGCTTACCAAATTTCAAGACTATACGTCTAATAGTTTAAAAATGGAAATAATTATGTATAACGCCCCTTAAGCACCCTCAACGCCCCTTGGAGGTCAATTTTTGTAAAAATCATAATGTAGGGAATCTCTACTTTATGAAAGAAATCTGTGTACCAAGTTTCACGACTTAACATCTAATAGTTTAGTAAAGGAAATAATTATCTATAACGCCCCTGAAACCCTCGTAACGCTCCTTGGGTTTCGAACTTTGCAAAATCCGTTCTTAGCTGATGTCTACTCCATGAAGGGAACCTACCTACCAAATCTCAAGTCTGTAGGCTTAATAGTTCCGGAGATATCGTGATTAGTCAGTGAGTCAGTCAGTCAGTCAGTGAGTGTGAGTCGCTTTTCTCCTTTATATATATATAGATATAACTTAAGAGGACTCGGTACCCTTTGAGAAAATTTCTTTATTTACGTATTTAAAAATTATATTTTAGCATTTTTATACAATGTTTCTATTCAGGAAAATGATACCAGATGAAAATTTTCATACATTATTCACACAATTTTAAAAATTTAAATTTTTTGAAGAAATTTGGGAAAATTTTAAAATCCTACTCCTTTTGTAAAAATTAATTTTTTGATCTGAATTTTTTTATAATGTTTTTATGGATGTTCTAAACAAATTTAGGGATCGATTTTGGAATAACTTCATTCGTTTTCGAGAAAAAAAATAAATTGTTGATATACAAGGCTAAAAATCAACGAAAAAGCCAAAATGTCTTACATTTTATTTTTTTAAAAAAAAAGTACTCAGTTTATAGCAAAACGGATCCCTAATTTTATTACATGCTTTATTTTTCACACGCAGGAAAAAAAAATGGAAGTGATTGGTAATTAATTGTCGAAGGAGTAGCATTTTGAATGCACTAAGGTTTCGAAAAACACAAACTGAGAAAAACCACTTTAAAGTTTATAATTCTGAAAAAATAATTATTATAAGCTTAATTAAACTTATATATAAAATACCACTTTAAGATATTAGTTATACATTTTTCTTTAAAATTGTTGTGTTGTGTGAGTTCAAACTATAATTAGATGCACATTTGAACGACTTCCTTTAAATATTATTTTAAGTTTAATAATATTATAAAACTTAATATATATCTACTTCACTGTACAACACATTACTAATTACCGATACAATTTCATAGTTGCGTGTTATTTATATACAATCCTCCACTCAGTCACAGTTAAGTCTTTAACTGGTTACAGTTAAATATACCACATCTCCTCCCTCCTTAAAGAACAAGTCTCTCCGGAGGCCGCCTGATTCTCCCGGAACGCCTAGGAAATGGCCTGTCTGGAACTGGTGGACTCCTCGTCTCGGAGTCAGTCTCTTTAGCTGAAGACTGTGATAGATCTGAAACCGCAACATCAGTTGATGGCACTCCTTGTACGGAAGATGAACCCAATTCCTTGTTCAGATCCTTAGAAATATCTTCCGCCGTTTCTGCATGCTGAATATTAGAGTTGTTTTCTCGAACCTCTGATGATGGAAATCTCTGGTGCATAAGTGGAATAATGTTTTCTTGCACTCTATCCCCACTGGACGGATCTGATCAACATGTCGTCTCACGAGGGTTCCTTGAACATCAATGATGTAGTGGAGTACGCCATCCTGGTTTACAATGGTACCAAACTTCCATCTAGTATTAGCTGCTCTGTAAACTCTCACAGCCACTCGATCTCCAACATCAAATTTCCTATCTCGGAATTCGAAATTATCTCTTAGTAATTTATCCTGAATTTTTGTTTTCAATTCAGGTAAAAAGTAAATCTATCCTGGCTCTAATGTCTCTTTTTAAGAATAACATGGCTGGACTAAGTGTTGTAGTTACATTAGGAGCTTTTCGGTATTGCATTAAAAATGTACTTAATTTCTGCTGTATAGTACCTTCGTATTTATGCATAGCTCTTAATGATTGCTTTAAAGTAGCAACATAACGTTCTGCTTGTCCATTACTAGAAGGCTTGAAAGGTGCACTAGTTTTGTGTCTAACTCCATTTTTATGCATAAATCGCTGAAATTCATAGGATGTAAACTGAGATCCATTATCGCTGACAAGTACTCTAGGTAATCCGAATCTTGCAAAACTATCTCGAAGACATTCGATGGTTTTCTTGGTTGTGGTTACCTTCATAGGGTATACTTCTAACCATTTGGAATGCGCGTCAACGATCAGGAAAAACGTGTGTTCAAAAATTGGTCCAGCAAAATCTACATGAATACGTTCCCAGGGCATACTGGGATATTCCCAGTAATGAACTTTAGATTTTGGAGGATCAGCCTTATATCTAGCACAATCGACACAGTTTTGCGGCTTCTTCAATATCGTTATCTATATTTTTCCAATAGACAAACGATCTAGCTATAGCCTTCATTTTTTACTATTCCTAAGTGTCAGCATGTAATTCTTCCAGAACGTTCTTCCGAAATTTCCTTGGAATACAGACCCTTTGTCCGTACATAACACAACCATCCTCAATGGTATACTGGGCTTCCCTCCCTTGCAAATCTTTACCTTCCCTTAAGGCTCTTAAGAGTGGACCCAGCTCAATATCTTTACTCGTCTCCTATCGTAACTCTTTAGAAGTAACCGGTAATGCTTCAATCTGTGACATCTGAAATATTGTGATGTCATCTTTAACTTCAAGCTCTTCGGATGTTTTGGTAAACGAGAAAAAGTCTGCATTTCCGTGTTCAATCGTTTTACGGAATATTATATCAAACTCAAATGACTGCAAAATGAGCGCATAATGTAAAAGTCGGGTAGCTGCCAACACTGGTAAACCTCTTTTTGAACCAAAAATAGCTATCAAATGTTTGTGATCTGTTATCAAAGTGAATCTTCTACCTTTCAAATATAGATAAAACTTTCTTACTGCCCAATCTATTGAAAGAGCTTCTTTATCAATTTGGGAGTATTTTTTTTCTCGGACCCAAATAAAGTTCTTGATGCGAACGCGATCGGACGTTCAGAGCCATCTGGATATACGTGTGACAGAACACAACCAATACCAACTGGAGATGCATCACTAGCTAAAGTTAAAGGTATATATATATATATATATATATATATATATATATATATATATATATAGGCTAGGATCATAATGCACAAAATTTTAGGTGAACAAATTTCATTCTTTATTTGCTCAAAGGCAACCTGGCAATCCTTCGACCATAAAAATCTAACATTTTTTTTTGTTAAATTATTAAGAGGATTAGCAATAGTAGCTAAATTTTCACAAAATTTCCCGTAAAAATTAACTAACCCTAAGAAACTTTTTACTTCATGAACATTTCGGGTACAGGAGCATTTACAACGGCTGAGATCTTTTCGTCAGTTTTTATGTAACCCTTTTGAATCGATTCTATGCCCAAGAAAATTTATTTCATTTTGGAAAAACTTACTTTTATTTAAATTAAGCTTTAGCCCGTGTTCTCTACATTTAAAAAAATTCCTCTAAAGCTGTAAAATGCGAAATTTCATCGCTCCCTGTTATTCTCGCATCATCCATAAAGACCTTGACTCCATCCATACCCTGAAATAGTCCGTCAACATAGCGCTGCCAAATAGCAGGTGCCCCATTTAATCCATACATAAGTCTTTTACAAATATATAATCCCTTGTGGGTATTTATAGTCATTAATTTCTGACTGTCGGGATGGACTTTCATTTACAAATATGCATGCTTAAAATCTAATTTTGTAAATTGTTTTCCCCCCATTTAAACTACCAAAAATTTCATCCAATCTTGGTAAAGGATGCTGAGGAACAATTAAATTTGGATTCAGGGTTACTGAATATAATCAGCACATAGTCTTATACTACCATCGGATTTAACAACAGGGACTACTGGGGTTGCCCATTCAGAGCTGTCGACTTTTTCTATGATACCCTCTTTTTCAAGTCTGTCAATTTCGTTTTCAACTCTACCTTTGAGAGCAAAGGGTACTGTTCGAACCCTACAAAATATAGGTTTTACTCCATGTCTGAGTTTTAATTTAGCCTCATAATTGTTTATTTCTCCTAATTTGTCATCGAAAATATATCCTTATACTCTCTTAGAAGGTTATTTAAATTTTGTTCGGTTTTTGCTCTAAAAGCTTTAATAGCCGGCCAATCTAAATGAATTTTATAGAGCCATTCCCGACCCAGAATAGTATCTAAGTTTTCTTTCACAATATATAAGTTCAAGTTTACTTTTGATTTTTATATTGTACCCTTACAGTAACATATCCTAATGGTATAATTGAATCTCCTTTATATGTTTTAAAAACTATATTTGTAGGTTTAATTTGTTTATTTGAAATTTTCAATACTCATTACACTAACCGCTCCCCCGTATCAATTCCATAGAACAACTTTTGTTTTCAATTTTTAAATTTATCATAATTGGAGGTCGTTTTGGTTCTTCCTCGTGTAATATATAATCCTGAATTTTTAATTCGTATAGTGGAATTCTATTTCTATCTTCAACTTCATTTAATAGGGTTACCTGTTTTTGTTTAACCGATTTCGCATTTGCCTTTTTTAGATGCGAAGCATGCCTGTTTAATGTGTGCCCAATTTTTTCCACAGAAATTACATTTACTTGAAATAAATCTACAATTCTCTTTTGCATGGTTGGTACCTGTGCATCGTGAACAATATAATGTTTTCTTTCGGCTTTTTGTAAAATTGGATTTTTATCCATGTGTTTTTAAAAATTTGCATTGAATTTATTGCTCGGCCCATAATATCATTTGTCCCTATAAATGCTTTTTCCATAGCCAGTGCTATATTTAGCGTTTTCTCGAGATTAATATTATCTTCCTCAAATAATCGATCTAAAATCATTTTATCCCGCAACCCGCTTAAAAATACGTTGCGTAACATAATATTCAACATATCTTTATAATAATCACAATTCATTGCTAGAGCCCGAAGCTCGGCAATGTATGTACTAATACCTTCCCCTTCAGTCTGTTTTCAGTTTAAAAATTTGTGACGAGAAGGTATAATTAAAGGTTTTGGGGTCAAATGTTTCTTAAGTGCATTTTTAATTTATCTAACGTTTGGTCGGAAGGAATGTCAGGTGCAAGCAAATTCTTTAGTAACTGGTACAATTTTGCACTAAGAGACGAAACAAAAACCTTAGCTCGATTTGCTATTGGTACATTCTGTACATCTAAGTAAGTTTCGAATCTTTCAATGAAACTATCGAAATTTTCATTTTCTTCATCAAATTTTTCAAATTGTACAGTTACTTTATGACTATGAGAATCGTCCGTAATTTGCAGCGCTCGAATTAAATCTTGATTCTGCCGGAGTAAGTCTGCAATTTGCTGTTCCATGGTTCCTTCCGATTAAAGAGAAAAAAAATTTTCTTTACCTTGAGCAGTTTTCAGGCAATGCCTTATCCAAAAGAATCTCAATATATCCCATCCTCGTCGCCAACTATTGTGTTGTGTGAGTTCAAACTATAATTAGATGCACATTTGAACGACTTCCTTTAAATATTATTTTAATATATATCTACTTCACTGTACAACACATTACTAATTACCGATACAATTTCATAGTTGCGTGTTATTTATATACAATCCTCCACTCAGTCACAGTTAAGTCTTTAACTGGTTACAGTTAAATATACCACAATTGCATTTTCATATTTTTTCAACTCACACATTTTTATAAATGATTACTTTTTAGAGAGTACCAATTGCACAAGAATATTCAAGAAAAACGTTAAAATTTTTTTTTCTGTCACGACAGAAATTTTACCTGTTTTTCTTCTTATAATATTAAAGTATTACATTTGTAAAAAATATATCAGGAATAAGAACTGAAAGTATAAAATTATTAATATATAATTCCTTAATTTAAAAATTCTATGTGCACACATTTCACAAAGAAAAAAAATGATTGTATGTATTGCCTCGGAAATATTCTGCTTTATATATTGCACATTCTTTTTTTGTTATTATTTCTCTTTATAAATTAGATTTTTTTTTATCAAAATGCTTTTTTCAGCTTTTTTTTCTAAAAAGGGTGCGTGGCTGAATTGCCTGATTTGTTTTCAAATGAAGTTTTATTCAACTTTTAACTTTCCGACATGCGCGCACAAGTGATACATCAATCGAAATATAGTAATGCAAAGAATAAGATTAAATGAAAATAAAAAAACGATAGGTCTGTTATTTTTGGGGTACCAAGTCCTCTTAATGTACAAATAAAAATTTGAAATCACATTTCAAAATTTTTCTCAGAAAAATGTTCTTAAAATTAAAAACCACACCCACACATATTTAAGAATATATTCCCTAGTGACTTCTTTTGAAGAACTCAGTGAGAACTTTATCTTTCTTCTTATTCCCTTTTGTGTCTACTAATGGTAATGTTTAGGGAATGATTTATTATGTATGACTTGTTTGTGTGCATAAAAAAGAGGGGTATAAATTTGTTTCTAATGGGAAACTAGACAAATATATGCACTTATTCTCAAAAGATAATTCCAAGAGAAATAAATCCCATTGGTATTTAACGAAGCCGAAGCTGTAACTCATAAATCACTAAAGGGGAAATTATATTAATTAAAATTTTCCAAAAGCATTAATTGGACAAGAAAAAAAAATTGCATTATTAGAGAGTCAAAAATTCGTTTAAAAACACCCATATGCTTTATTATTTACATAGAAAAAATATAACTTTTGACGAAATAAGTTTAATTGAAAGCATTCACATATTATTTCTAGCATAATGAGATTGCAATATTAAATTATGATTGGAAGAAGCATTGCGGCATTTTTTAGCTATGCTTATACATTTTCAAACCAAAAGCAGAAGGTTATAACTCACATTATATAATACTTCTTTGTAATATATAAAACTGTGTGAAATAACTTATTATATAAAAATATTTCTTGCAGTACAATACACCTTTAGAAATGTAAAAACATACCTAACTTTTTGGAAAAAATCAAAGAAGAAAGAACTCTGCTTCAAAATAATATCGAAACAAAAATGCAATCACTTTCTTTTGCAATGACCAAACTATTTTTGTTTGATTCAGTTTATTTTGTGAAGCATTGTTTGTTTATAAGATTTATTTTTCATATTTCAAATGAATTTTTTTCTACCAAAAAGATGAACTGATTTGTTATCTTGAAAGCAAATAATAGACCAGATTTTGATTTTCTTTTCATTTTAAGTGAGTCATTTAAAAGAACAAACAATTTAGAGAGTTTATATATGCTTTTCAAAAATTGACCCCCAAGAGTGTTACGGGGAGTTATAAATTTAAAAAAAAATCCTTTTTATCAGCTATTAGATCTGAGTACTTAAAATTTAACAAAGGTGTTTTTTTCTTCCTTTTTCTGTTTTGTTGAGGTTTGCAAAAAGCCTTTTTTATTTAATTTGAAATTCACGTAAAATTAACTCATTAAAAACTTCTTTATCCTTCAATCTATGTTGATTAATTTTTCAGTTTACTCGTGAGAAGAACGGGTATACCTGCTAGTATATTATATAATGATAATTTAATCTTTCTATTACGTTACAAAGGTAATTTTAAGTGTAAACGATTTTCCCTTGTTTTAATTGAGCAGGAAAATTATTTTACAGTAAATATTATTTATATATAGGTGCCATTTTTTCAAAAAAATATTTCTTGAATATACAAAGTATTTCTTACACATAAAAGAACAGTGAACAAAACATAGATAACCAGTTTCTTAATAAAATAACTGTAGCGCGCATTTCTTTGAAAAAATCATACTAACTTGAAATTTAGAAAACCTCAATTTTTTTTTTATTTTCTACATGTAAAAGCATTAAAAGATAGACATCACAAAGAAAAAATGTTTTTTATTTCTTTTAAATGAAAAAACAAACAAACATCAATTACAAGCGGCGTGTTTATTTTAATATATTATTATCAGCTTAATTGTTCATGTGTTAGGGTTATTTTATCTACAAATACATTAAAAATATTATAGAGAATCAGAAAATTGTGTATTATTTTTGAAAGCTAAAGCTGAAAAAATTAATTTTTGAAAGTATATGTCTTGATTCTCCTAAGCAATCAGTAAAATAAGTAGAATGATGGAATGAACGCACATAAGAAATAGTTACGGATAAGATACATAGCAATTTATACTAAAAATCAGACAAATATGTCTTATTAATTACGAATGTATGTAATTAGAAATATAAGTTTCCTTAAATTACAACATAATCATTTTTGTATTTGCTAGTAATCAGTAGGCTGCTAATTAAAAGAAAGTATACTTAAAAAGACGGTTTCTTATCGGAACTTGAAAAAATTTAGGAATACTTTATGTTTAATTGGTTTATTTTATTGTTTACAATGACGAGAAAGGTAAAGTTCCCTCTATTTCATTTGCGTGCAGAGAATTCTTCAGCAGACTCCTTTTTAATATCAAATTGAAACAAAAATGCCTTTGGCTAACTCTCAACCTTGTATTCAAATATTTTATTGGGCAAGGTTTCATATTATAAAAATAAACACTATCAATATTTTTTAAACTTTTTTTCGTTAATCATTTCTTTCAGATGTTTAAGGATTGGTTGAAATAAAATATGTTTAACTTTAGTTTCAAAACATATCTTCTTTACTAACGTTTTGGTACTGGTGAAATAAATACATTATACTGTCCAATATTTAAATTTTATTATGAATGAAAAAAGTGAATTTTTACATAATATTTGAATCAATAAAAATGAATAATAGTAATAAAGAGTTCAATAGTACATTGTATATCTAAAAACGTATACATTTGCCTCACAAAATGTCAGGTACATAATTAAAAATATACTTTCAGAATTATAAATACATGAAGTTTAAGATGTGCATCAACTTAAATGATGGAGTAAATTCATTGCAAATCTAAATATTTTTATAAATTTAACGAAATTAACCACTTTGTACAACATTTCTGAAAACTGTTCAATATTGTTATTCTTCTTGTTCAATATTGAAATAAATAAATTGACAAATAAAAAATAAAAAAAAAATTGAAATGAACTAACTTCTATTGTAAAATTTAGAACACGATTATCATGATCTTTAATCAAATATTTACACATAGTTCAAACAGCATTTTTATATCCCTAGAATTTGTTTTGTTTCCACGTAATTGCTTTTAATCTCAAAAGACAATTCGAAAAAAGAAAACCAAAAACAATTAACAACATTTAGTTGAATTTTCTGCTTCTTGAAATAAATTCCTCAGAAATAGATTCCGAATTATGTACCCAAGTTTCTCTCTCATTAGTTATTATTTTCATATTTAAGATGCCATTTAACAGGATAAGCTAAAAGATGGTGTATATTATTCAGTAATTTAATAAACTTATCCTTTAAAAGGATCTTTTTAATAAAATTTTAAAAGATCTTTTGAGAAAATACCAGAGTTCACAAACATATATATATATATTTATACATAAAAATCTTCTGTGCGTGTGTTTGTCACTAAACTCCTAGGCTGGACCGATTTCGATGAATTATTTTGTGTGGGTTCAAGTAAATTCGAGAAGGGATTAGATTCACAATTCGGTCCAATATCGCAATTAGTTAAAAATATATTAATTAAAAACATTCAAAAAAATACAACTCAACATTCACCTGCATTGTTGTAACAAAGCTATTGTTATAAACACACACACACACACACACACAAGTGATATATAAAAAATAATAAATGAATTCTTACTTAGATCAGCCAAGAAAAAATTTATTTTAGTTACTTTTTATTAAATAGTTGTAATTAATGTAAATATGTATATACATATGGCAGAATCACAACATTAAGTTGTAAGTAATTTTTATTCATTATCAATAAAGTATCGTATTGTCATCCAAAACAATCGTGTATATAAAATTTCCGTTGAATTGAATGCTTTAACACAGTGAGAAAAAAAATATTTTCAAATTTTGACATAAGTTCCCAAAATGGTCGCTAAGTCGACAATGTGTCTGTATTTAGAAATTTATAAATAATTATTTTTAATCAATTAATTTTTATTAATTATAATTAAATTATTGTATTGTCATTCAAAATAATCATGTACATTACATTTCAGCTCAATTGAGCGCTTTAAAATGTATTTTAATAATGATTGAAAATTCAACCAAGATAAATAAATAAATAAACAAACAAATAAAATATGTATAGAGATCGTGAGGTAATAGTAGGAATTGAAAAAAACTTAAGTTGTCGTCGAAAATTGATTTTCAGCCAAACTGGCCAAACCCGGTCTTTATTGTTATGAAAATGCAGACGTTTCACGCTTTTTAGCGTTTTTAATTAATAGCTTTTCAAATAATCTTTACATATGTAATTCTTCCGTCCGTGTGTATGTAACTGAACTCCTCCTAAACGGCTGGACCAATTTTGATGAAAGTTTTTGTTCCAGTGGACTCGAGAATGGCTTAGATTTATAATTTGGTTTAGAAATGGTTATTAAATTAATTATTTATTTATAAATTGTTGATCTTGGAATGTTTTACATAGGATCCGGCAGACTGCGCTACGATCGCAGTATCGAATATTCAAAAATCTTTTATTATAATTCAAGTGGGTCCCGACAGTTGGTGCTGTGATCATTTCAGGAAAATATTTTGTCACTTCGTGTTATTATTTTGTTGAAATAAATCATGTGTTAATTAAATTATTACATTCAGATGTTAATAGTGTTTGAAATTTTACTCAATTTTACTCAAATTTTACTCAAATCGGTTCAGATTGTTAAAGCTTATTCATAAAAATTTGGAATTTTTGAATTTAAGATCCTCTAGTATGTATATATATATATATATTTGTAAACTATTTTATATATTAGCTGTCCTAAGTCTCTCTGTAATGTTTATAATACTGCAGCATTCATTTTATAATATTTATTCTCGGTTGCTCATGTGTCCTTCATTGTGTGATCTTCCTACTGGCTTTGTGTTTTTCGAATGTTATTGTTTGATGTTATCCCTTGTTTGTAGAAAATAAGACTATATATATATATATATATATATATATATATATATATATATATATATATATATATATATATATATATATATATATATATATATATATATATATATGCAGTTGAGACCATAGTTGATAGTGGAATTTTTATGCTAAAGAAAGAAGAACATTGTACCATGCTGACCATTAATCTATCGTCTTCCAGTTTACTGTGTTTGATCAATATATATATTGGGAAATCTATAGAATGCCTGACGTTCTTAGGCTAAATATGAAAAAAGGAGAATTATTACATACTTTGACTAGGCATTGTATAGAATGTCTAGGCATTCTATAGAGTGCCCAAAGCTGTTTAAGAAAAGTATGAAGACAAGGTCAGTATAAGGCTATTATATGAATGACGCACATTCCTAAAAAATACAAAAGTTATTCTGAAGAAATAATGAGAGTACCATTAAAAAAGTATTAAAAATACATAAAAAAATGAAAGTTATACCAAACAAAATGCATGTCTTTCTTATTAATGAAAACAAAATTTTCATATAAAATATGAGAAATGGAAATTAACCTACTTATTGCAACATGGTTGACTTGAATGGCATTTTGTGAGTTACACTTCATTACATTTTCCACGCAAATGTAATTCTTATTTTAGTACTACTTTTTTTCACACATACATTTGACGAATCCTTGGCTAATTTCAACTGATAGGAGAGGAATTTCGTGATCAGGAATATCTGTAATTCTAAGCAAGTTCTTAGTACAAAGTTAATTGTGATTTCACATATACTTGTTTTAAAATTCCTTTAGAAGTTTCAAGTCATTAGAAACAATCATATTTTTCACTCATTAAAAGTCCCAATATATTGGCTTTAGGAAAAAAAATTGCAGGTTTCACACATACAAAATAATGCATTTTTTTAAAAAGAATATTTTTCTATTTCTTTCTAACAAGGTTCACAAAGGTGGATGTACAATTCAATATTTTGGTCAACGTTTGATAATTTTACCGCGGTCCGCTGAAGGTGGAATGTTGATTGCTTACGTTTTAAAGTGTTTTGATTTAATAATTTTAATTTAATTGTATTTAAACATGCTTCAGAATAAATTTAGTTAAACCCAAAAATCAATATCAAATGATTTTACATGAAATATGAAGTGGAAAATCACACAAAAACGAGAAAAACCCATCCCAGCAAATAAAATAGAATGAATCTGATACTTCTTGAGTGGCCCGATACATCTTATTGAGTCTTTTTGCTACAAACAAGTCTGACTTATTTGGGTTGTAATGGTAAGAAATATTTTCCTAATACTATACAGGGGGAGGGGGTGTTCGCTACCATATCGAAAATCTTGCAGGGTGTGTAAGGAGTACAAAAATGACTTGGAATCCCAAAGAAATGCAGGGTCGCAAATATCGTAGTTGCTAGCAAGGGTACAAAGAAGCAGAGAAAAAGAAGAGAAACAGCAAAACATTAATGTAACAGAAAAACATTTTATTGGAAGGTTATACAACAAGAGGTGTTTGAAATTATGATCAGAAGTCAACTGGCTGGTCTCACAGTGGCCTGCATAGAATTCTTTACTCCTGGCAGACTTGCAGTAGGTGGCATTAAACGAAAGGTCTCGGGGAATTAGATCCTGCTGGAAGGGGTCATTTGCGATCCCGAGGTAGTAGAAGAAACTTGCATTCAAACTGAAAACTTGTGGACGTGCTGATAGTGTAAGGAGCTGCAGATAGCAATGGGTACGCCACTCGGCTGTTGTACCAGGGACGTCACTGGAACAGTGTTGTTCCAGTGACCTTTGCAAGTGTGAACAGAAGAAGATATGAGTCTGGTTCTGGTCACATGAAGAGTTTGGTGTAGGAGACGTCCATTCCTTCAGTAGAAGATCTCATCGTTCGTTTACCTGTAAATAATAGAAGGATATGTGACTTGTCAGGAATTTTCGAGCACGTAATTAATTCCGTGCAGCACCACTGCGAGGACTTTTTGAATGACTTGTGGTCGTCATTTCGAATACCAATTTTAGTTTAACCTTTCAATAAAATATTTTCCGTTTCATTAATGCGCTGCTGTTTCTGTTCTTTTACTCTACTTCTTTGCACCATAGTTCGCAACTACATCATTGGTGACCTTACTTTCCGTTGTGATTTCATGTTGTGTCTGTACCCCTTACGAACCCGGCAAGTTTGTCGGTCTGGTAGTGATTCACCTTGTACAATAGATTTCATATTGCATCCGACTTTATCTTACACAGTTGATAAATTACGTGAAACATTGTGTAAAACCCTGCAAAATAAATAATATATTTGTGGTTTGAAAAAAGTAGTTACGTTCTTTTCAATCTTGGTATGAAATAAAGAACGTTGTTTAAAAATTCCATAGTTCTATCATGAACTTTAAGTTATACATGTTTCAGTAAATTAAAATAAAAGGAGAAATGCATACATATTGCCTCAACACATAGGACTATAAATTAATTTTAAAAAAATAATATTAAATTATTCACCACTACCTATATTTAACAGATTTGTTAATACTGCGCGAGATAAGTAGAAATCGGTATTTTTAATGAATATATGTTATGTTGCTATGCTAAATTCCAATAAATGTTAACAATTTTTTAAAAATCATTTGCTAGATTTGCTACTCAGAAATAATGAAAGCATTTTGTAATCTAATTTCAACTAAAAAAGGTAAACGTGACTAGTATAAAGATATAATTACTATATTAGACAGGTATGATTTTATGAGAGGCTTGGGATAATTTTTTTTCTAGTTTATATGAAATCATAGACCCTATTTTTATAACCCTACAGCATAAACAAAATGACCTACGTGAAGCTAATACTCTGTTGAATAATCGTCTTAGCAGACTGGCACTAACAAGAAGTCAAAATTTACTCAGCTCTTTCCCAAAATAGTCTGGACATTTTGCAAATGAAAGGGGTGCAATGTCAAGCTTTCAGAAACAAAAGAGAAGAAAACGCTTTTTTGGAAAATTATCAGAAGATGAGAAAATCTCAGATCCGGAATCGTTTTTCAAAGTGAATCTGTGTTAGAATGTGTATCACTGTTTAGATGTGTTAATATCTCAAATCTGGCAAAGATTTCAGTTTCCTTGATCCTAGCAATATTTTTGAAATCTTACAACCGGATGTGAACAATTATTCTTTTCAAACTAAGAAATAAAAAAGCAAGCCGCAAAACTAGCTACTGAATATGAAAAGTACTTAGCACATTATATCTAAGAATAATTAATTGCTTCAAAAAGGTATTAAATTCTGAAATTGAGTAAATCATTCTATCAAGGAGCTCACAGAACTATTGTTAATAATTTCAATAGCCTCACCTGCAGTTTTCCGAACGTTCTTATAGCATGCCTACTACTTTTTACCCTTCCTGTCACAACTACAATAGCTAAAAGGTTTTCTAATCTAACAATTATTAAAAGTCATCTTGCAGTTTTCATAGGTCAAAATTGGTTTTCGTACTTAACACTACTGTTATTAGAAACAAATGAACATGGGGAACAAAAGTCATCTGCTACGGATATTATTATAAATGTGTTTGCCGAAAAAAAAAAAGAAATCGAGAAAAGCACCTATTAAACAACTGGCAATAAGCTAGTATTACGTAATAAAATTTGTCAATACATATGTCTATGTATACTTATTTTGACACTTTCGAATAAGTTTTATCGATGCGATAATTTTTATTTATTTTCCAAAATGGGCTCCCAACGAATTTACTCAGGTCTGGTTACACCATTGTGCAGCACAGGAAAAATCAATTTTTTGTTGAAGTAAAAAATAAAAGTATTTTGATACTCCCGAACAAATCACAAAGTACAAAGGACAAATTCAGAGTCTAAGTTTCGTGTCTGCCACGTAATATTTGAAACGAATAGGAGATGGATTTCATACTTCGCCGATTTCTCATTAGGCATTCCATAGAATGCCTGGGTAATGTGTGAAATATGAAATATTTCATATACATTGCCGGTAACATATACAACTGAATTACATACTCTTTACTATCTAGGTTAAAATTCCAGTTAAAGTATTTCTGGGGTCGAGTGATTTATAAAACGGTATTAATCAACTAATGCAAAATACACTTAGAGTTGGGAAGTGCTTTCTTCGATCCCAATAGACGCTAAGGAACTGTTTAAAAATATTAAAAAAACCTAATAACTTTAGCAGATAGAGAGATAGAGATAGATAGATAGATAGATAGATAGAGAGAGAGAGAGAGAGAACTGTCAGTTCAACTGTAAATATATATGTCATTTGATAAATTATTGCCAGTGTTTCTGAATTTGGGTGATAAAAGCGCCAAGTTTATTTTAATAATTTAAGGTGTATTGGATCATAAAATAAGTCTTTTTTTTTACGAACGTTCACACTTTTTGTGTAGACAATCCATCATCACTTATCTAGAAACCTGCACGGAGTTTTTGAAATATTTGAATTATTGCATTATATTGCTAAATGATGTTAACCACTCTCACTTTTACTTTTTACAGTCTCTTATATTTCTTTTGAAATGCCTACCAATAAAATTTTATTAAATTTTGCATTCTATTTGTCTCACAATCCTTTTCTATCATACTATCAAAATTTATATGATATTGCCTAGACTAATTACTTTGATTTATCGTGTGTTTTTAAAGTAAAAGAGATATTTTTTTCAATTCCTAATATTAGCTCACTCTGTTCCTATATATATATATATATATATATATATATATATATCTTGTTCAATTTTTCAATATTTTCAATCCTAGATAAAATGATTTTATTTATCCATTCAAGTTCAAATATATGTTCTTAAACTTTTAATGGATGACAAAAGATGTTAATACAGTTTTTCAAATATTAATTCGTTAATTAAATTTTATTTTTTAATTTTAAACTTATTTTGCATTATTTCCGATGAAATTAGATTTATCTGCAACAAACGACGCCAGTACGTTTTTCTAACGAAGTAAGAATGGACTTTAAAATTGTATTTATATTACTTGTTTCGGTTAATTTTTTAATATAGCATTTTTCATTTAATAATTAAATTTTAAGTCACAGAAATCATTAAAAAATATCCAAAATTTTTGAAGTTATGTTCTCAAAAGGTGCTCTCGCTATATTTACAAAACAGATTGCAAATATGTGTTTATTTCTTTAATATTTCGGAGCAAATAATATTCAAAGATGACTTCCTACAAATTCTCAGAAATAGCACAGTCTTTTATATAATATAACATGGAGCATCAGTCATGCTGCTTAAGAATTGTGCTTATTTTTCAAATTCACGCTAATTTCTTGAAGGATTTATTACTTCAAAACAGTATTTATACATATTTAAGTGCATGTTTAAAACTAAGGTAACAAACATGTTTTTGTCATAATTTTAAATTGCTTGTAGAAAAATAGGTAGAATTTGAATTTTATTTATTTTTAGGAACGTGTAGTACAATATCAACTTTAAGTTAAGGAAAATATTTTGTTTAACTTCAGCGTTTGCGGAATTTCTGAAATGAGACCGTTTAAGCATTTGAGATTTTCCCCTGCATTTTTGTGTACATTGTATTAAAAAAACAAGTTAGCACCTTAGCTGTGAGGATGACTTCTCATAATCGCTTAAATGATTCCTAAAGATGAAAAGCCGTTGGCAGGCTTGAAGCTGGCCAGTCTGAAGAGGAGGAGGCTCGATGGTTACAAATGACCCGGAAGTTCTCTACTGGCTGTGGAATTAATTCTGAACAAGTGGTAATGTCACTAGGAAAAGGTTGGCTAAGGTCTCCACAGAGCATCAACATCTGTACAGGATCGCTACTTAGCTTTAAGGGCACGTAGACATGTGATGCCTCCCACCTGGGGGTACCATCTCTTTATCTACGTGACCTAGATTTGTGAGAGGTAATGGTTGGTGACCCAAGCTAGCCATAATAAAACCAATTTGTTATTATTCAATTATAATGATCAAAGACAATCTTAGTCTAGGAAGGAAATCAAGAGTGATAAATCGTAACCCTAAATTATATGTAAGTAAGCGCCTGGAATTATAACCGCTTAACTCTAAGTAAAGTTATCCTATGTGAATCTCAATCTCTCTTACTTATTTGAATAGCTAAAGCCCGTTCTATAATTACGCTTACCATAGGCTCACAGCGATAAGTATTTCAGCTTCCTTTTCCTCCTTCTTGTTCTACAATTACTAGCCTCTACTATATATCTACTAACTAATTTGAATATCAAGGTTTCTTCTTGAGAGGGTTGGCTGTGAAATTACTCAATGCTGGTCCATAGATTCCCCAAGAGGATTAGTAGGAAAAACACGGTAAAGCCCCGTCATAGACAGATATGAAGAATGACTCCTGAACTTGCTCGTGACCTTGCTGGTGTGCTTGGAAGAAGAATTTCCAGACAAACGCTCTACCACTATCTTGAGGTTTGTTATTTACGCCTGGCATCCAGTCTTGTGTGTCCCATTTTTCTACATTCAACAGAAAAAAAAACAGGATATTTTGAGACTGAAAACATCAATCGATGAAACAACAAAAATTGGGTCCTGTTCTTTTCAGTGATGAGTGGAAATTCCCCAGACAGAGTGATTCACTTTGAGTCTTTTTCTGGAGAGAAAGTGGAACCTCGCCTTCATCCCTTCTATGTAACAAAAATCGATTCATATCTTAGTATAGGAATCCTTGTGTGCGGTGGCATACTTTTGAGTTTGTACATACTGATACGTTTTCGTTGTGAGTACTTTCAACTCACAGCCCTATATGAATGCTATTCTGAAAGTCTGTGTAAGATTTTTCTGGGACCTACATTTTTATGCACGGGCTACAGTTTTATAGACGATATTGCACGGTCACACAACTCACATTGCCAATGAAATTCACTAAAATAGGAACACACAAATGTTTACTACATGCACACTAAATTAGGACACTGGTTACTTTTCCTATACTTAATCTAACTACTATCTAGTAATTTAGAGAAAAACTTGTTTACTAAGATGTGTGATCACCTCTAATAGCTACATATTTCTCACGTTGTATTTCATACTGTTTATCAAGTTTCTTATCAACCTCTGAGACAACCACACCCACTTTCCCACCAAGGCATTCTTGAACTCATCGATGGTTGCTAGAGTTGGTCTTTGCGTGGCAATTGAGTTTACGTATTCGATGGGATTAAGATCAGAAGACATCGCATGCCACTCCAATTATTGAGCATTTTCCGATTGGAGACATTCATCTAATAAATGAGCCTTGTGTGGGTGTGCGTTATTGTAAATAAAGATGAAATTTTTGTCTATATGATCCTTGGAAAAGTCTGATATAGGGTGCAAGGATCTCGTCTCAGTACCGGTGACTTGTCAGAGTACCTCTATCACACACATGGTGGACGGTATACCCATCTGCCATGATGTCTTCCCAGACCATAAGACCACCTCCCGCCCCCTATAGATCCTTCCCGACAATGTTAGAGATCTGGTATTTATACCCGGGATACCTCCAGATGAGAAAACATCTGAAATCACTGTCCAGACTGAATTGCGACTCTTCCTTCCCAATCATTCACTATCCAAAACAGGTGTTTCCGGCAACATGCTAGATGAACTTTTTTTGTGGTTCATAAACAAAGGGATGCAGACTACAGCAGGCATCTGACTGTGGCATACAGGCTACCTGCATTAAGTTTCTGGGTGACTGTTATCCATGAAAATGATGCTATTGTTCCATTATAAAAGTTGTGACACAGTTGTGTTGCTGTCATAGACTTATCAAATTTAGCCTAAAGTCTCAAATAAGGGACTTGGGCGAGCATTATTGATCTGTTGTGTTCTTGTCCAGATCGATGGACCACTATTCTTATCTCTATGAACTGTTTACACAGAGTAAACTCCACATTTCTCAAAACACTACAGCAGGTAGCCTGTGATTGGCGCACCTCAAGTCTTCTAGCTATCCACCATCTTTTGGCATCATTTAGAAGACCACGACTGACCATATTACACATGGGTATACAAATAAACTAAAAACACAAGGACTGGTCTAAGCTACGATGTTTCAAAACGTTCTACCCCTACAAGCTTCCACTACGCAAAGCACACCAAGAGACTACAAGAGATATCACTACACAGAGCAGATCACAGCTCCACTGTCCTTCGACAACACAGGCTCCTGCGAAGCAGAGGTTTCCGCGAGGAGCTCAGCTGTCATCTGATACCTTATTTGCATAGAGACATTGATTATTTTGTTCTCTTCTTTTAAATAAATCATTCTTTCCTTTTATTAATTTAAATAGTGTAATAATAAACACTTTTCATTTAAATTTTCTTTACTGAGTATTTTGTACATCAGAAATGAAATTCAAAAATAACAGGTCAACACTCTTTTTTAAAAAAATCAGTTATAAAAAAACTTAGTTCCTGTAATCTAAAAATTTAAATCAGCGTTTGTCAATATGTGGGGTATACCCCCAGAGGCTGTGCAGGCATAATGAAAAGTCGAAAATAAAACATTAATTTTTTAAAAAAATATTAATTTAATAACAATAAACAAAGAATGCACATTTTGGTGCAATAAAGACTGAAGTACGCGTTTACAGTGATATAATACACTTATAAATGTATCAGTACTGCACAATGTATTTTATAATTTATATAACAAGACTAAGTTAATAACAAGTTTAATAATTATCAGTGACCCATGGACTTATCATATGTAAAATTACATACAAAAATGAACACTTACTTCATGACTTGAACGATTTACAATTAATCCCTTAACCGCCGATTAATTAACACGTTTGGTGCGCATGCGTTAGCAAACAAAATTATTTCAATTTCTGTTTCTTCTATTACTTAAATGTATATATATATTATATACGTTTTATATATATATATAATCCAATATAAGTAGGTTATAAATTTATACACACATATACATATACATATAAACAAAAAATATAAAAATAATCATATAGTTATAAACCCTAAGATAACTAAGGGATTAACACACAGTATAAAGACAAATTCCCCTGCCTTAGGAACAGGATTGCAGGTTTAAACAAGTTTTGCGGCGCTAACCTTCACCTGTAATTTGTCATACTATGTACCAAGAGAAAAGGAAAGAGTTTATACGTAAATTTAATTATTAAGTCATTAAACAAGAATATATGAACATAAACATAACCTACTAAAACGGATTTTGTAACGATGGCCGAGTGCATTACGTGTTCCCGCCAAATAGGGAGAGCAGAACCGCATAAAGTTACTTGCGCTACGATATAAGAAACGATTAATTGCGATACAATATACGATAATAAGAAATATATATATATACTTTTAAAAATCAAAATAAAAATCATAAAATTAGCAAAAATTAAAATGAAACTCTGAAAAATATATATTAAAGATTTTTAATAATAATAATAATAATAATAATAAAAAAAAGCAAGCATGTGGCGCCATCTATTTAATAATTGTATGATAAATTAGATATTGTCTAAATTTGGAAAATTACAAAACATAATAACAGTAAATAATTACATTAATACAAATTGTATCACAAAAAATCATTAGAAATATAGTTACAAAGAAAATTAGCAGGGTATCCATGTAATACAGTGATTAAAAAAATTTTTAGATTTAAAAAATATTAGCTTTATCGCTAACTAATATTTATTGCGATAAATATAGTTAAAAATAATATTTCTGTATAGATATTGATAAATAGAATTCCAGTAAGGCACTTTGATGATATTAAAATTAAAGGCATCTCTTTTATCATAAATATTAGTATGTAGTTTCAAATGTATATCTAAATTTGTTTTGATTGGATTTTTATTAATTTTAACTAAGTTCAGAAAAAATCAATAATAAAATTATCATTTTTACCAAAAATAATTAAATCATCAATATATCTAAAAATGTAGTAGTCATTATTAATAACATAACTATATTCATAAAAATGTAAATAAAGATTAGCCAAACTATTTAGCTGGGCCCCCTTGGAGCATCATATAAAGAACCAAAAACTGATATAATTTTCTTTTAAGACAAAATCTATAAAAATTTGTTAAAATTAATATTAAGGTTATTGTGGTTTTCTAAAATTACTTTAATAATATCATATAAATCAATGGAATTGAAAAGATCTTCAAAGTCATAACTAAACTGAATAAATATTTTTATCATTAAAAAATCATAATCTCTTTACTATTTTTAATTATAGCTTTAAATTGCTGATTAAAAAGTTTTGTATTATATTATGAAGTAATTTGCCTGCAGTAGTAATATATGTTCTAAAACCATTTGTCACAGTTCTAAATTTAACCGGACTATGGAATTTTGGAGTTAAAAAAATATATGGATACTTAATTTTAGAATACAATAACCTAATTTTTTATAAATAGCAATAATACGATTACTAATTTCATTATGTACAAATCTAATTTTTTAAAAAACCATTAAATGATCATAAAGAATATTATAATAAAAATACTTTGTACAAATCACAGCATAAATACTTTCTTATCAATGATGATAAAATTCTTTTGTAAATTATGAATTTTCTGTTTGATATCTTTAAAAGTAGTTTCAATTGAGAATGGTAGCTAAAATTCATAAGGTCTTTTAATATATTGTACTTATACTCTTTAAATGCCTCAATAGGTAGTCCAAATTTAATTGCAGATTTTGTAATAAAATTATCTATATCTTTACAAATTTGTTTTTTAACAGTATTGTTGTTATTAGAAACATTTAATCTAAAAATTAGTGCCTTTACTCATTATATCTTTTAAAATATTATCATTGATTATATCTAAGTTAACAACTACATGTTTATGATGACCATCAATAAAATCATTATAGTTTTTACATATACAATCTTCTATATTAATAGAGGGCGAACTATTGTTGTAATTAAAGATAAATCTGCCCATCGTTTTGTTAAAAAGCTTTCTTTACCAACATTTCTAACTGGAAAAAGAGACAAATGTCTTAAATACACTAGAAAAGTTAATTTTGTCAAAAGTTTTATTCAAATAATAAAGTGAAATGGGTTCATTAATTTTCACATTAATATTGAATTTATTAACTAGATAAGTAATGTCTTTAATAATGTGTACTGCATGACTAACCTTTAAGGAATCATTATTTAAGGATTCATATAACAATGCAATTTCATGTTTATTCAGACCAAACATGAAGTATTTGATTTTCTTGATATTAAAGCTTTTTTTCAAAATCATCATAAGAACTCTAATATTGTCATTTAATGAATTTTTTTATTTCTTTTTCCTTTTAGTTCTATTACCCTTTTAGAGTATGGTTTAATTTATTGGCCTTATAAAAAATTCTTTATTATTATTCTGTAACCAAGAGTATTTTTAACAAAACATTAAGGCCATATGGATAGATTAAAAACTCTAATAAAGTGATTTTCACCATAATCTGTGCTTAGTAATTGGAGAGATTTTAATGATAGACAGTTCAAATTTTTGAAATCATGCATATAAAAGTGTCTTCAATTTTATTAATTGGAATTATTAAAAATTTAACATCATGTCTATGCTGATTAATCCTTAAGTTAATAGTATTGAGGTCTGTCCTATATATTTATATTGACATACTTTACAATTTAAAATATAATACAATTAAAGGTTTTGCAAAGGTTAAATTTAGAATCACAATCATTTGATCCATATTTAACATAATACATGTCTTATCTACTATCTCTACATTTATTGAATTTTAACTTAAGACTATTATAAGATTGAGAGTTATCAAAATAAAAAGATAAATTATCAGAAATTCCATGTATAGCCGTGTAACATTTATGAATATTATGAGATTAAGAAACAATTTTTGTTTATAATGATTATGATGGCCATTAATGAATTTTTTGTTCCAGAAAGTTCTAGTCTTGAATATTTTAATATTAAATTATTATTACGAAGATGTAATTAACAGAACTCGGATCCTTTCAAAATTGTTGTTATTGGAGAAAGAGTTGGAAGAGTTATGAAATTCCCTCATCCTAATATCAACAAGTCAAAATAGATATAATTCTGTAAAATACAAGTAGATACCCAATCAAAAGAGAGTGTATCAAAGCAAAACAGAACAAGTTAATTTATAAAAAACAAACTTGAAAGTAAGCTCATAAAAGTCAATATAAAAAAGAGATTTCTGTAATTAATCCAGAAATTGATACAAAGTCAAAGTATTGGAGGGAATTTTTAAAAAAACAAACTTGAAAGTACTCTTTTAAGATTAAGCTCAAAAAGACAGCCATCCACCACACAAAAATCAGCAACAAAACAAGTTAATTTTTAATCAAAACAAACTTGATGAAAAGCTCTTAAAAGTAAGAGAAAGCTATGCACAAAACTTAAGAAAAGGCTCTAAAGGCACAGCTATATATATATATATATATATATATATATATATATATATATATATATATATATATGTATGTATGTATGTATATAAGTTATATGTATTAAATATAAAAGCGTTAAACCTCCGATATTTATTCAGAAACGCCCTGTACTGTAGATTGCAATAAACATATATAAGAAAATGTAAATTTTCATTATTCCTTAAAAATAAAAAATGTAAATATTTCCTGCATCAGTAAAATTAAACGAACAAATAAAAAGGAATTGCTTACTTTTATTTTATACCCCCAAAACAAACAAACAAACAAACAAAAAAAAACTTCTGAACGTAATGCTAATATTGCAGTATCAATTTTGCAAACCTAAATTCTGTAATCCTTAAATCTAGATTTCTTTATTGCTTTTGAGAAGGAGCAATTTGAAACAGTACGTACATCTTACGGATAAGTTGATAACATTAAAGTATTTTTCATATTCTATTACTGTTTTAATTATGCCTGAGAAACATAATGTTTATCCGGAAGAGTAAAAAACAAAGTGAAGCTTCATTACAGTAATAGAAGAAAAAAATTAGAACTGCTTCATAATTCGTTCTAAAGTGCCTCACAATATTTCTAAAACTTTTCGTATACCCTTAAGGAATAAAATCTTCTTCCGTAATATTATTGAGTTAAAAGTTCATCTACTTTAATGAGGGGTAAAATATTAACGTTTAATTACCCTTGTAAAAGGTAAGGGGTCAAATACACGCATAATTTATTAAGATCCCGAAAAGAAGGGGAAAGTATTATGTCAGAAAAATCCAGGATTTAGTGGTTTGGGGAGGATCACCGAAAGAATTAAATCGCCTCAAGGGGCGAAAGGAGCTTACTGAGTTGTCAGCAGACTCTTAGCAACAAAAATATTAGTGGTAGAGAGTTTTTTTAATTATTATTATTACTATTATTAAGTATTTTCTGCAGAGATTTAAAGCAAATGTAGAATCAGAGGATCAGGAAACTAGCTTTTTATAAAATTTATCTACTTTATTTCGATTTGTTATGAAATGATAGTTGAAAGACAGTTTGGAACAATAGATTAAAAAGTTTATAAAATGAAATGCAGTTAAGAAATTTTATTTAGGAATAATGGAATTTTGAGAAAATATATATAATTCACAAATTAAGCGTATGAATATTTTAAGTTCGTAAAGAATTCAGTTGTACATTTCTAACAAAAACGTATTCATTTGCTTTTAAAATATAAATAGTGCTTTTTTTCCAGGTATAGAAGTTTAAGTAGGCATTACTTTCCAAGATGGTGACCGATTTAACAGATGTCAAGTGATTTATTCTCAGTTTGGTTTGGCAATTCATCAAAACGATCATCAAGCAAGGCGTAGATTCGTCGAATGGGCGCAAAACGAGATTGCCGTTATTCCCGATTTTCATAAGCGAATTTTGTTTAGCGATGAAGTGCACTTCTGGTTGAATGGCTACGTCAACAAACAAACTTGCCGCATTTGGAGTGAAGCTAATCTACAAGTGTATGTCGAAACACCTTTACATCCTGAAAAACTGACTGTTTGCTGCACTTTAAGGGCTGGTGTAATCATTGGTCTGTACTTCTTCAAAAACGATGAAGGCCACAACGTTACAGTCAATGGTGATCGGTATATTGCCATGATTAATAATTTTTTCATTCCTGAATTGAACAATCATGATGTCAAGGAGCTGTGGTTCCAACAAGACGGCGCAACATGTCACACAGCTCGTGCCACAATCGATTTATTGAAAGACACGTTTGGTGACCACCTAATTTCACGTTTTGGACCTGTGAATTGGCCTCCAAGTTCTTGTGATCTAACACCGCTAGACTATTTTCTGTTGGGTTATGTAAAGCCGATATACGGCCACAAATGTTGGAAAAAGTCATCGAAAATTGGACGTCCAGATTGGACTACATCCGAGCCAGCCGTGGCAGTCACATGCCAGAAATCATATTTAAAATGTAATGCCACAAGATTATCTTTCGAATAAAAAAAATCATGTCAATCGAATATTACATCGTTGTTTTATTGCAATTTAAATTTACATACCTCTAAAAAAACACCTGTTATGTACTTAAATTTATGTTGATGTGTGTGTGTTCCCCCTTTATCCTACTAAATAATTTATTAGTATTTCATACAACTAATGAGTTGAACTAATAATTTTTATATTTTAATTTAAGAAAAAAATACAAGGTATGGCATTTAAATTCCTGGGCAGCGTATGTCCTAGCAGTTAGGCTTGGTGTGAAGGAGTGGAAATGGAATGTAACTTACCTAGATCCTTCCAATGCTGGTGGCCCATTATTCCATCTCTCTATCCAGTTCAGTTGGTTTTCAATCCTTGTTTGAATAAGACGTTGTGGTTTTGAAGTGCCGTGATCTTGATTAAATTAAAAATCAAGTTGAGCATAAATTTGAAATTCCTCGTAAAATTTAAGGGAAAAAACTCCTACTTAATGCTTTAAATTGATAAAAGAAGTGTTTGGAGATAATTTCACGTCACATTAACCACATGTTTTAATGGCACAAATGATTTATTATTAGGGTCTTGTTGAAGATTATGAATATTCAGGTTGATTTGTGACGTCAAGAACTGGTCATGCCCATAGCTTTTGACTGATTTTAATGGCATCATCATGATTGAATAAATACCTCAAAATCAAAAGGTAAAACAACAGTACTACAATGATGTCATGAAAAAGCTTAGAGAAAGAGTTAGGAAGAAAAGACGATATCTGTAGAACAACCAATAAGAGGATTTAGCACCAAGACAACACCCCTGTGCACATTGTGCTCACGGGGAAAAAAGTTCTTTTCGGACAAACACATTACTGTGCTAGAGCATCCACCGTGGTCGACAGATCTCACCCCCATGCGATTTATACTTGTTTCTTAAAGTGAAAAATGCCTTGAAAGGAACACATTTTCAGTCAATAGAAGAGATGCAGGCAAAAACGGCATATTTACTGAAATAATGACATCTAATGAACCACAACGTTTCTATGAACGGTTTAAAACACGCATACAGGTATATATTGATAGGGAAGATGAATATATTGAAGGGGATTAAAAGCTAATTTGGAAGACTAGCATGTCATTTAATTGCCACATCTCATATATCAGACATGATTCGTAACTTCAATGCACAATTTAATTATTTCAAGTCTATATAAATCCTGGTCCTCTTCACATGATATTTTCTGAAGAATAATAGCGCTGTCATTTACAATGAGGCTCTAGTTAGTGAGGCTCAAAACTGTTAAAATAAAAATGCTAGATATTCACAGATTCTTACTATCCTCGATATTCTCAATAAAAGTGACTTATTCGTTAGAAAGAGTTTTCCTTTTAAGCTCAAAAGTTTTCGTCAGGTAACATTCGATCTAGACACACGAAAAAATACAGATGCTTGAAGTTTTACTGCAGAGAACAGCTATCAAATAGTTTCAAAATAAAGTGAAGCACTAAGGGGAAAACAGGAAGGTGAAAGGAAAGAAAAGAGAATGTAAGGCTCCTGATCCGAATTGAAATAATGTAGGTGGATATGTAATAAAAGAACTCAAAAATACACGTGAAAACCAATTTTAAATTAACCTCCATGTAACCACAAATTATTAGCCATATTCTGTTTAGATAACCATATGCTGAACTCGCTACTTGGATTAATAGAGATAATACAGATTAATAGAGATAATACAGATTAATAGAGATAATACAGATAATCCTCTCAGGAGTATTTATTCTTTAACTATATATGTACTTAAATTAGAGTTCATGTGTGTGTGTTTGAGAGAGTTCCTTCTTTATTCTAATAAATAATTTATTAGTATTTCATACAACTAATAAGTTGAACTAATAATTTTTATCAATTTATATTTTAATTAAAGAAAAAATACAATGTGTGGCGATTAAATTCCTGGACAGCGTATGTCCCAACAATTAGGCTTGGTGTTAGTTTCAAACCGCTTTCTGAAGAGATGACTTGATCTTATGCTAATGTAAATGATATTTAAACACTCGCAATGGGTGTGATAGAGTTAATCGAGGAAGTTAACTGTGGATCGTGAATAGTTAGTATTCAAGTTATAACACCTTTCAGAGCAGTGGGAATATTGAAGAAATTGGTTTGAAGAGGACCATATCAATTTTGTAAAGTTCTAATAAGTGGATCAACAAATAAATGCACCAATGCCTAAGCACACAAATGGATCCAAAGATAAGTGTATTTTGAATAATCGTATAAGTTATATTTAGAAATTAAGATTGCTCTCAAGGTTTTCGAATTGATTATAAATTAATTAAAAGGGAAAGTAACAAATAAAAGTAATTATTTTTGTAACTATATGTCTGTTTCTTCACTAACCAATCTACACCCGCAACCTTCGGTTTGTAAAATTTTTTTTGTATAGAATATTTTTCTAAGCGTTGCTTTAAAAAAGTTATCTTTTGACAGTGTTTAACATTTTTATTTAATGAGAAAAGTACATATAATTAATTTTGGTTAAGTTATTTATTATGGGAAAATATAGTACTAAAAAATCAAAATTATGCCAATCGGATATAAAATTGGTCTTTTGGCCTAATGGGCCCGATTCACCTAATCCCTGCATCTACAGTATTATGATTTAGGAAAAAAAGGGTTTTTTTGCAGTTTTTTTTTGAATCACTGCATTGAAAATTAAGGGATATGCATAAATAAAATACACAACTTTGGGAAATTTAAACCGTTTGAGCTAATTAATTAAATTGGTACTTTAAAGCACCATCAGTCAACAAAGGTCTCAAATATTCTCACAACACGAAAAGACCGAATGACTTTTTAAACGCAGTTTTAACACTTAGAAATGCTAAATAACCAGATAACACTAATATTTTACAACACAAAATATTTATTTTTAAATATTATTAAATTTCTAACATTTATTTACTTTTTTTTTACACATTAACTTAATTTGATGATATTCAAAGCAACATTTTTTTCCCATTAATACACAGAAATTTACTACACGTTATGCAATTTAAGTGAGATTTCGATTGAAAGTTTATTAAGGTACTGCATCCAGGTTTAGGAAATGCTGTAGTTCCTTAACAGGAACTACTGCACCTTGAGTTAAATATCTTGATCATCATCCTAAAAATCTAACGAAAATTCCAGCAGATAATTTGGTGGGCTTCACCTGAAAAGTCATCTGTTAGTAAAGGGTGTTTTTTTTACAGGTATAGAACTTTAAATTGCAATAAAACAACGATGTATTATTCGATTGTCAAGAATTTTTTTTATTCGAAAGATAATCTTGTGGCATTACATATTAAATATGATCAAGCAAGGCGTAAATTCGTCGAATGGGCCCAAAACGAGATTGCCGTTGTTCCCGATTTTCATAAGCGAATTTTGTTCAGCAATGAAGAACACTTCTGGTTGAATGGCTACGTCAACAAACAAAATTGCCGCATTTGGAGTGAAGCTAATCCACAAGTGTATGTCGAAACACCGTTACATCCAGAAAAACTGACTGTTTGGTACGCTTTATGGGCTGGTGGAATGCTTCTTCAAAAACGATGAAGGCCACAACGTTACAGTCAATGGTGATCGGTATAGAGCCATGATTGCTAACTTTTTCATTCCTGAAATGAACAATCATTATGTCCAGGAGCTGTGGTTCCAACAAGACGGCGCAACATGTCACACAGCTCGTGCTACAATCCATTTATTGAAAGACACGTTTGGTGACCGCCTAATTTCACGTTTTGGACCTGTGAATTGGCCTCCAAGATCTTGTGATTTAACACCGCTAGACTATTTTCTGTGGGTCTATGTAAAGTCATTGGTATATGCGGATAAGCCACAAACGCTTGACCATTTGGAAGACAACATTCGTCGTGTTATTGCCGATATACGTCCACAAATGTTGGAAAAAGTCATCTAAAATTGGACGTCCAGATTGGACTACATCCGAGCCAGCCGTGGCAGTCAGCCAGAAATCATATTTAAAATGTAATGCCACAAGATTATCTTTCGAATAAAAAAAAATTCATATCAATCGTATAATACATCGTTGTTTTATTACAATTTAAAGTTCTATACCTTTAAAAAAAACACCCTTTACATCATTGATTTTAAATGGTAGGTTCTGTAATAAATCCAAAGCCCCTGGAAGACAAAATTTCTTTTTTCCAAACATTCTAAGAAAAGGAAATAATCATAATAATAATAATAATAGTGCCTTGAAAATCTCCTATATTACTGTTACATCTTAGTTACAAATGAAGAAATTAAAATTTAGCTAATTTTTGAAATAAAAATAAATATTTCCTTTAATAGTTTGGAAAAAACAAACAAGCACAGATTCAAGATTCAAATTTTTTTTGAAAACCTTAAAATGAAACAACAAAAAAAAAGGAAAATAAATAAGTTAAGCTAAAAGGAATGCCATAAAAAATGTAAGTCTATTGCACTATATTGGTGATTCTACAACACAACAAAAAACAACAATAAACCACATGGATGAAAAGAAAGAAGTTCTGGCTCCAGCACCCAGTGTACTGTCGGTACTTATAAGTACCACAAAGTTATTCAACTGTAAAACTAATTATATACACTATTCACTTAAAATAAATTGTCAAATCGTTTTGGTCTTCTTTAATATATAAAAAAATAAGACACTTAACGTTTGACATTAATTACTTTTTCGGAACAAAAATGGCAATCTTCGCAATCTGATCAAAATGTCAGCTGAAAACGCAACTTCTACTATAAAACTATTAGCCTTCTCCGCTAAAGTACTCATCATAGAACTCGTATTGCCATATATCTCGAAAGAGTGGATTAATTTAAAATAATATTCCTGCTTAGTATCACCAGAGTGTTCGTAAAAATAGTTATTCTATGTAATTTTAAAATTAGTGGTGCTTATAAGTACCATCGGTAGATAAAGGGTATAAAGGCTTAGAGCTACAAACCATGACTATAAAACGAAAACTTGCATTAACCATCCAAAGCCACATTTATCCTCTATTGATTAGAAATCAATTTCACAAAAGAGAAGGTTAAGCAAAATATTTTGAAATATAAATTTCCTACTTTCAAGGTACAAAGGTGCATAAAATAAAGAAACCAAATACCAAGCTAAAAAGCATATAGACCATAGGAAGTAAAAAACAACATTCAAATTTACTTACGAAAAAAATGTGTGTAATAGAGAATCCGGTATAAATATGCAGTTAATATACAAATCTCCTTATAACGAAAGAAGAAAACATTTTTTGTAAAATAAAGCTGAAAAACATTAACGCATGTCAAAATTCTCATTTTTCATTTAATGAAAATCAAATTAATAATTTCTACACGGCATTTTTACTTTCCATTTCTTTCCTCAAAAGAAAAATGTTTCAACTTCATTTGTTTTCTTAGAGAAAATTTTCAAGATTTTTTTAATGAGGAAGATTGGTTATCTCTCTCTCTAAGTCCAACCATTTTGTATCAACTTGCAAGAAATTAAGAGAAATAAATGTGCAAAAAAATCATCCATTTGCGATTGATTGTTTAAGATATCCGACTACGTACGAAGCCATGATTTTAAAAAAGCACATAAATGGATAGTTTTCATGATATGATTAGTGTCACTTACATTAGAATACATGCATAAATCTGTTTTCGGACAATATGACAAAAAATATTTAAATACAATATTTTGGTTAAAAATTAAATTAAAATAAACTTTTTTTTCAAAACGTTCTCCTTTTATAAAATTGCTTCTATAATAATAATATTTTGCTTATATAAAGTAAAGAGATCTCCAGAGAGTATGAAATAGGATTTTTGAAAAATTCATATTATTTTCATAGTTACCAACAATTGAAATAGTTACCAGCGTTTTTTTCTTAAGACTTTTCCCCTCTGTTGTATTAAGATATATATATATATATATATATAAATAAACTTCTGAATTATTTATTTCAAAAATTCTAGTTCAGCCTCTGTACAGAAGTCTGTGCTATGCACATGAAAAATATTATTATAATAGAATCTCTTTTCATAAAAGGAGAATGTTTTGAAAACTGGTCATTCTATATTCATATTTTGTCAAAATATTGTATTTAAATAATTTGTTATCATAATAATATTATTAAAACAATTTTCTATACGTTTTCTATTATAAATGACACTAAATATCATAAATATTATCCATTTATAAGCTTTTACAAAACCACGGTTCCGAACGCAGTCGGATACCTTAAACAATAAAAACCACTTTATTGAAATATTTTTAGCTTTAAAGTAAATTACGCTTTTTTATTCCTGCACAACAATCAAATTCACAGGGAAAAAGATTCAACTCTTTCTTGTGCTTATATTATCGCTTATTTTACATTATGTCTACTATTGCATATCTTACTTGGGACTTATTGTAAGAAGATAGAATCTTTAAAAAGATACTAAAGTTCCGTATAAAAATTTTTCAAGCAAAAAAACCAAATTCATTCCACCTCTTTTTATTCCGATGTAATGCATCTATTTCTCAAAAAATCCATGCCGTTCACAAGGACCAAAAACTCCACCACATACTATCTAAAAGTTGAACTGCATACTCGTTGAAGTAAGCTCAGAAAAACCAAAATTTAATGTTACTAATATCAAACATAGAATTTCATACTTTTTGGGAAAGGTTTAATCGCCCTAACAATAGGGCTTTCAGTGTTCGAATAAAAATTTAACAATATTGTATGTTTTTCATCCTCAAATTTCAATTGAAGTTCTGCAAGTGTGAATCTTGTTTTCTGACGTCGTATATTTACTCAATAAATAGATAAGATTTCTTAAAATGCTCTTGGAATATTTTATCCAGAAAATTCTCATACTCTTGATATAAAATTTAAATGTGTTCTCTTTTTAGAAATGCTTAACATATAACTGTAGCATTTTAAGGATTAAACTTCAAGAAAATTGCCATGTTTCGTTAACTCATTTTTAACACTTTTTTAAATGATAAAAAGCCATAATAGGAATAATGAAGTCTTGTACAAATTCAATACAATGGAAATTGTTTTCAAGAAAGAATGAAGTTTAAAAATGAAAGGAAATTAAATTATCTGAAACTTCGAACGATATCAAAACTATTCACTTTTTTCTTTATTTCTAAGGAAAACATAATTTCAATGCTAAAAAAATGTGTAAAGCCCTAACAACACATTACAAATTCTGTATATTTCAATTTTGGAAAATGAAATGGAAGGAAATTATCTGAAACTTCGAACGATATCTAAACTATTCCCTTTTTTCTTCATTTCTAAGGAAAACACAATTTCAATGTTAAAAAAAATGTGTAAAGCCCTAACAACACATTACAAATTCTGTATATTTAAATTTTGTTTTACGTGGAATTAAGGAAATCTACTTGATTAGGAATTAATCCAATCACTACAAGATCTTAATAACTTTTAGTTCTATCAAATATATTAAAAGATTTCAAAAAAGACAATCTCATTTTCAAACAATAAACTTATCAAAGAAAATTATTCTAGGAAGTCCATTTAGTTTTCTTAAGGTATCCGACTATGTTCGTAACAGTAATTTTGCAAAAGCATATTTAAATGTAATTTGTTGACAAAAACAGAAGGAAAAAAATGACATATTCTGCTTTCATGGAAAATGCTTCCATAATAAAAATATTTGGCTTATATAATAATAAAAATTCTGCCCAGAGCTTGAACAAGGTATTTTTAAAAAACTCGCATTCAGAGCTTCTATCAATAGAAATAATGCACGGAGTTTATTACTAAAACTTTTCTATTCTGACGTATAAAATTATAAATAAATCCAGTTCTAAATTATATGTTTCCAAAATCCCCATTCAGGTTGTGTACCAAAATCTCAACATAATATGCAGGAAACATTATGATTATAGAAGCATTTTTCATAAAATGAACAAATTTAGAAAATATTTCATTTGTCCTTCACTTTCTTGTCAGAAAATTGTATTTAATTCATTTTTTTCCTTGTAATACAATTCTTAAGGTATTCGACAACGTACGGAACCGTCAGTTTTCAAAAGCGTATAAATGGATACTATTTATAATATTTAGTGTCATTTAAATTAGAAAATGCGTATAAAATTGTTTTAAGAATATTATTACAATAAAAAAATATTTAAGTACAATAGTTTGACAAAAAATGAACATAGAATGACCTACTTTCAAAATATTCTCCTTTTGTGAAAAATGCATCTACTTTAATAATATTTTGCCTGTATATAGCTCAGACCTCTGTACAGAGGCTCAACTAGAATTTTTGAAATACATTACTTAGAAGTGGGTTTATCGTTGTTTTACGACAACATAGGGAAGAAATTTTAAGAAAAAAACTCCGATAATTATTTCAAATGGTTGTAACTAAAAATAATGTGAACATTTCAAAATTCTAGTTGAATCTCTGTACAGAGGTCTGATTTATATACAGGCATTATATTATTATAATAGAAGCATTTTTCACGAAAGTAGAACATTTTTAAAAAAAGTTTATTCTAAATTAACTTTTTGCCGAAATATAGTATTTAAATAATATTTTTTTTGTCAAAATGTCTTTAAAACAGTTTTATACATGTATTCTAATCTAAGTGACACTAAATATCATGAAAATTATCCATTTATGCGCCTTTTCAAAATCAAGGTTTCGAACGTAGTCAGATACCTTAAAACCGTTTTTGTGTGTGTATCCTATAGTTCAAATGACATTATATTTAACAAGTAATATAGATTAAAAAAAATTAAGTAAATTACTACTTAGGTCAACATTTTTTTTATTCTAGTATCTTTTTATTAAATAATTATAATTAATATGACATATGATATATGGCAGAATCACAATATTAAGTGGGAAAATAGAAAGCGATTTTCCTAGAAATTTTGCATTTTCCTTTCTATATAGGATGTTAGACTATTATTTATGTTTGTTACTATTTATTTATTTTTTAATTTAATTAATGAATTAATACTTGAAAAACTGTATTAAAATCAAGAGTCATCCACTAAAAGTTTAAAATAATGAATTATAAGTTAGATATAATAATAAATTATATAGATATGAATTTTATGCAATAGTAATGGAATATAAGGGAAGGCTAGATTGAAAAAAACCTCACAGAAGAAGCGACGCGTTTTACACAGAAAAATTAAAAAAAACGAGAACTATGCTTTCGCATTTACTATTCATTTAAAACTAAAACGACATTCTTTGAGGACATTGAGAGCATTGACGACTTTGACGTTATTTCCTGACTCACAAAACTAGATTTTTGAAGTGAATAGAAATCACTGGCCTGAAACTCAATCGAATGTTTTCTGCAAAATGTTCAAGTTCTATTCACTCCTTTCAATATATTGCTTTATTTGGGTGATATTTTTTAGCATGAAAGGTTCTGTCTGTGGATAGTATGGAAAAGATACATATTTTTTAGAAGGAAGCAAATTATTTCTGGAAAAATTTAATATCAGTCTTTGAAAGATGTTTCTGGGTTAGAATTCGAATTCCATGCACTGAGAGAGGTGATTCATAGATATTTATTTTCTTATATAGGTAAAACATATTTATGAGAAACCAACCCGATAAAAAATGTAACACATTTCTACAATTTCCATATGAAAACTTCTGACTTGACATGCAATTTCTCTTTTGATGTATTCAAGAATAAAACTTGTTAAACTACATAAATATATTTTGCCATATTGAATTTTGTGGCACTCTTATTTATGTTGAAGAAGAGATATACAAATTATACTCTTTGAAAATACAATATTCAGAGCTTTGAAACTGTTTTACGCTTCTACTTTTCTTTGCTTTTTTTTAAAGAAAATCGTTTTGCGAATTTTACATACTAATGTTTAGTTTTTCATAAGTAAAAAAAAATTAAACAATTTTTATTGAATATTGGCCATATCGCTACGTTTTACTTTCATTTTAATAATTTTACTTCTACATCTATTTCAAAATCCTTACAAGACACTAAGTTATCAGAATATCTCCATCCATATCCTTGGAATTTAAAAAAAAATTCCAACTCAAACTGTGTTTTTAAGTTCTTCTCAAAATATTATTATTATTATTATTTTAAATTTCATATACATATCAATAAATTCAACTTATCTCTATAAGCCGTTTACAAATCCTGCACTTAGTTCACACACACTCACCCTATATTTAAATCAATTTTTCAATTATTTCATTTATATATATATATATAGAGAGAGAGAGAGAGAGAGAGAAAAGAAATAAGAAATAATTTATAAGAAATTTATATAATATATCCAAAACAAAAGAAATAGTTGATAATAAACATAGCAAGAAATAACGTAACACAAATATAAAAGCAAAGAATGAAGATCGAACTTTTAGAAAAATACAAAAAAGGAACTACAAAAAAGAACCTAGCCAGTCAGAAAGCAATTTCGGACTTAGGACCGAATAAATGGAGTTAAAATAATTTGAAGGGGCCAAACTTCCCCCTTTGGAACTCGGTAGGACAAACCAAATACAATAAACAAAAATTCAAAGTATGTAAAAAATCACAGAAAGTATGATAAAACCACTGATTACTATTCTGACACAAATTCTCCTAAAATCTTGAAACAAAAAAATCCCATGTCAAATACGTAAGAAAAATGAAAAAAAATCCTCAAACAATTACATAAGAAAAGTTTTTTTCAAAAAAGAATTTAACAAAATTTTTAGCTCAATTTTTGGCAAAATTTTGGCAATTATTCACTGACTTAAAAAACCTGAATATAAATAAACATTTACATAGCCATTTTTATAGTTGTCATTCACTAAGTATATTAGAACGCTCTCTCAAGTGTCAAGATGGCCGAGTGGTATAATTCGCTGCGTTCAGGTCGCAGTCGACTTGTGTTTCCGGGGATTCGAATCCCACTTCGGACAACGTAATTCTATTCAGTCAATTTTTTTAGGTTCCTAAAACTAAATGAAAGGAAAAGCTCTCTCATGTTTCAGGATGGCCGAGTGGTTTAAGGCGCTGCGTTCAGTTCGCCGCTCACTTCTGTGGGCATGGGTTCAAATCCCACTTTTAGCAATTATATTTCATTCTCTCAGTTATTTTTTTTTAGTTTTCATAAATTAAATGTATGATTGATTGAATATTAGCGTCGCACTGCTCAGCAACAGGAGGGCTTTTGGCGTAGGACCACGTAATTTTTTAACCATGGTCAAGTGACGTAGACGACACCTGAGATGGCACCCGTCTCTCCTAACTATAACACCTCACCACCGGGAGGTCGTTTCAGCTCTCGACAGATTTAACGTGCATCGCAGCCCTACACGGCGGGTCTTTGGTGTTACTGGGCTCACACTCGTGACAAGGCAAGCCACGATCCGATACCTATACCACTCGTCTACCGCGGCCACATAAATTAAATGTAAGGAAACGCTCTTGCACGTGTCAGGATGACCGAGCAGTCTAAGGCGCTGCCTTCAGGTCGCAGTCCAATTGTGTGGGCGTGGTTTCGAATCCCTCTTCTGACAATGTAATTCTATTCATTCATTTTTTGAGGTTCCAAAAACTAAATGTAAGGGAAAGCTCTCTCAAGTGTCAGGATGGCCGTTCGTCTAAGGCTTTGCATTCAGGTCGCAGTACACTCGCGAGGGCATGGGTTCGAATTCCTCTTCTGACAATGAAATTTTATTCAGTCATTATTTTTTTTTAGTTTTCATAAACTAAATGTAAGGGAAAACTATTTCATAGGTCAAGATTCCCGAGCGGTCTAAAGCGCTGCGTTCAGGTCGCAGTACAATTCTGCGGGATTGGGTTCGAATCCCATTTTTGACATTTACATTTCGTTCAGGTATTTTTTTTCGTTTTTATAAATTAAATGCAAGGAAATGCTCTCGCTTTTGTCAGGATGGTCGAGCGGTCTAAGGTGCTGGGGTTAGGTCGCAGACAACTTCCGTGGGCATGGGTTCAAATCCCATTTCTGACAATGTAATTTTGTTCACTTATTTTTTTTAGGTTCCAAAAACTAAACGTAAGGGAAAACTGTTTTACAGGTCAAGATTCTCGAGCGGTCTAAGGCGCTGCGTTCAGGTCGCAGTTCGCTTGTGTGGGTTCGAATCCCACTTCTGACAATGTATTTCGCTTCAGCGATTTATTGAGATTAAAGAACTAAATGCAAGGGAAAGTTCTTTTGCGTGTCAGGATGGCATATCGGTCTAAGGCGCTGCGTTTAGGTCGCATTCCACTTGCGTGTTCGGCGGTCCAAATCCCACGTCGAGCAATTGTATTTCATTGATTCATTTTTTTTAATTCTCATAAAGTAAATTAAAGGAAACGATCTCTCAAATTTCAGGATGGCCAAATGGTCAAAGGCGCTGTGTTCAGGTTGAAATCCACCCGGTTTTGGCGTGGGTTCGAATCCCACTTCTGATAATGTAAATTTTTTCAGTGATTATTTTTTTAGTTTTCATAAACTAAATGTAAGGGAAGATCTTTCACAGGTTAAGATTCCTGAGCGGTCTAAAACGCTGCGTTCAGGTCGCAGTAAAATTCTGCAGGCGTGGATTCGGATTCCACGTTTGACAATTATAATTCATTCATTCATTTTTTGAGTTCTCATTAATTAAATGAAAGGAAATTTTCTCCCACATGTCAGGATGGCCGAGCGGTCTAAGGCGCTGCGTTCAGGTCACGGTCCACTTGTGTGTGCGTGGGTTCGAATCCCACTTCTAAAAATGTATTTCTATTCAGTCATTTTTTGAGGTTAAAGAACTAAATGCAAGGGAAAGCTCTTTCACATGTCAGGATTGCCGAGCGGTCTAAAGCGCTTCGATCTGGTCGCAGTCCACTTGCGTGGGCGGGGGTCCAAATCCCACGTCTAGCAATTATATTTCATTGAGTCATTTTTTTTAGTTTTCATAAAAAAATTAAAGGAAACGTTCTCGCAAATTTCAGGATGGCCAAGTGGTCAATCGCGATGCGTTCAGGTCCCCGTCCACTCGTGTGCGCGTGGGTTCGTATCCCACTTCTGATAAGGAAATTTTATTCAGTCATTATTTTTTTAGTTTTCATCAACCAAATGTAAGGGAAAGCTTTTAACAGGTTAAGATTCCTGAGTGCCGCGTTCAGATCGCAGTACAATTCTGTGGCCGTTGGTTCGAATCGCACTGGTGACAATTATATTTCATTGTAATTCTTTTTTAGTTATTATAAATTAAATGCAAGGAAATGCTTTTGCATTTGTCAGGATGGCCGATCGGTCTAAGGCACTGCGTTTAGGTCGCAGTCCACTTCTGTGTGCGTAGGTTCGAATCCCACTTCTGACAATAAAAATTTATTCAGTTATTTTTTTAGGTTTCAAAAACTAAATGTAAGGGAAATTTTTTTCACATGTCAGGATGGCCGATCGGTCTAAATCGCTGCGTTTAGGTCGCATTCCACTTCTGTGGGCGTGCTTTCGAATCCAACTTCAGACAATAAAATTTTATTCAGTCATTTTTTTTAGTTCTCATAACTTATCTGTAAGGAAAGGCTCTCGCACGTGTCAGGATAGCCGAGCGGTCAAAGGCGCTGCAATCAGGTCGATGACCACTTGCGTGTTCGGCTGTCCAAATCCCACGTCGAGCAATAGTATTTCATTGATTCATTTTTTTTAAATCTCAAAAAGTAAATTAAAGGAAACCTTCTCTCAAATTTCAGGATGGCCAAACGGTCAAAGAAGCTGCGTTCAGGTCGAAATCAACCCGGTTTTGGCGTCGGTTCCAATCCCACTTCTGATAATGTAATTTTATTCAGTCGTTATTTTTTTAGTTTTCATAAACTAAATGTAAGGGAAAGATCTTTCACAGGTTAAGATTCCTGAGCGGTCTAAAACTGCTGCGTTCAGGTCGCAGTAAAATTCTGCAGGCGTGGTTTCGGATTCCACGTTTGACAATTATAATTCATTCATTTTTTTTTTCTGTTCTTATTAATTAAATGAAAGGAAACACTCTCCCACGTGTCAGGATGGCGAGAGCGGTCTAAGGCGCTGCGTTCAGGTCGCAGTCCACGTGTGTGGGCGTGGGTTCGATTACCACTTCTGACAATGTATTTCTATTAAGTCATTTTTTGAGGTTAAAGAACTAAATGTAAGGGAAATCTCTTTCACATGTCAGGATAACCGAGCTGTCTAAGGCGCATCGATCTGGTTGCAGTCCACTTGCGTTGGCGGGGGTCGAAATCCCACGTCTAGCAATTATATTTCATTGCGTCATTTTTTTTAGTTCTCTTAAAAAATTAAAGGAAACGTTCTCGCAAATTTCAGGATGGCCAAGTGGTCAATCGCGATGCGTTCAGGTCGCCGTCCACTCGTGTGCGCGTGGGTTCGTATTCCACTTCTGATAAGGTAATTTTATTCAGTCATTATTTTTTTAGTTTTCGTAAACTAAATGTAAGGGAAAGCTCTTTAACTGGTTAAGATTCCTGAGCGCCGCGTTCAGATTGCAGTACAATTCTGTGGCCGTGCGTTCGAATACCACTTCTGGCAATAAAAAGTTATGCAGTTATTTTTTTAGAATACAAAAACTAAATGTAAGGGAAAAATCTTTCACAGGTTAATATTCCAAAGCGGTCTAAAGCACTGCGTTCAGGTCGCAGTAAAATTCTGCAGGCGTGGTTTCGGTTTCCACGTTTGACAATTAAAATTCATTCATTCCTTTTTTTAGTTCTCATTAATTAAATGAAAGGAAACACTCTCCCACGTGTCAGGATGGCCGAGCGGTCTAAAGCGCTGCGTTTAGATCGCATTCCAATTCTGTGGGCGTGGGTTCGAATCCCACTTCTGACAATGTATTTCTATTCAGTCATTTTTTTAAAGTTAAAAAACTAAATGCAAGGGAAAGCCCTTCTATGCGTCAGGATGGCCGATCGGTATAAGACGCTGCGTTTAGGTCGCAGTCCACTTCTGTGTGCGTGGGTTCGAATCCCACGTCTGACAATCAAATTTATTCAGTTATTTTATTTAGGTTCTAAAAACTAAATGTTTGTGATATCTTTTCCACATGTCAGGATGGCCAATCGGTCTAAATCGCTGCGTTCATGTCGAATTCCACTCGGTTTTGGCGTGGGTTCGAATCCCACTTCTGATAATGTAATTTTATTGAGTCATTATTTTTTTAGTTTTCATAAACTAAATGTAAGGCAAAGATCTTTCATAGGTTAAGATTCCTCAGTGGTCTAAAGCGCTACGTTCAGGTCGCAGTAAAATTCTGCAGGCGTGGTTTCGGATTCCACGTTTGACAATTAAAATTCATTCATTAATTTTTTAGTTCTCATTAATTAAATGAAAGGAAATCATCTCCCACGTGTCAGGATGGCCGAGTGGTCTAAGGCACTGCAATCAGGTCGCAGTACACTTGCGTGTTCGGGGGTCCAACTCCCACGTCGAGCAATTATATTTATTTGAGTTATATTTTTTAGTTCTCATAAAGTAAATTAAAGTAAACGTTTTCTCAAATTTCAGGATTTCCAAGCGGTCAAAGGCGCTGCGTTCATGTCGAAGTCCACTCGGTTTTGGCGTGGGTTCGAATCTCACTTCTGATAATGTAATTTTATTGAGTCATTATTTTTTTAGTTTTCATAAACTAAATGTAAGGCAAAGATCTTTCATAGGTTAAGATTCCTCAGTGGTCTAAAGCGCTGCGTTCAGGTCGCAGTAAAATTCTGCAGGCGTGGTTTCGGATTCCACATTTGACAAATATATTTCATTCATTCATTTTTTAAGTTCTCATTAATTAAATGAAAGGAAACACTTTCCCACGCGTCACGATGGCCGAGTGGTCTAAAGCGCTGCGTTCAGGTCGCAGTCCAATTTTGTGGGCGTGGGTTCGAATCCCACTTCTGACAATGAATTTTTATTCAGTCATTTTTTGAGGTTAAAAACTAAATGTAAGGGAAATCTCTTTCACATGTCAGGATGCGCGAGCTGTCTAAAGCTCTGTGTTCAGATCGCAGGCCACTTCTGTGGGCGTGGGTTCGAATCCCACTTCTGACAATGTATTTCTATTCAGTCATTTTTTCAAGTTAAAAAACTAAATGCAAGGGAAAGCCCTTCTATGTGTCAGGATGGCCGATCGGTAAAAGACGCTGCGTTTAGGTCGCAGTCCACTTCTGTGTGCGTGGGATCGAATCCCACATCTGACAATAAAATTTATTCAGTTATTTTATTTAGGTTCTAAAAACTAAATGTTTGGGATTTCTTTTCCACATGTCAGGATGGCCGATCGGTCTAAATCGCTGCGTTCATGTCGAATTCCACTCGGTTTTGGAGTGGGTTCGAATCCCACTTCTGATTAAGTAATTTTATCCAGTCATTATTTTTTTAGTTCTCATAAACTTAATGTAAGGGAAAGATCTTTCACAGGTTAAGATTCCTGAGCGGTCTAAAGCGCTTCGTTTAAGTCGCAGTAAAATTCTGCAGGCGTGGTTTCGGATTCCACGTTTGACAATTATATTTCATTCATTCATTTTTTTAGTTCTCATTAATTAAATGAAAGGAAACCCTCTCCCACGTGTCAGGATGGCCGAGCGGTCTAAGGCGCTGCGTTCAGGTCGCAGTCCACTTGTGTGGGCGTAGGTTCGAATCCCACTTCTGACGATGTATTTCTATTCAGTCATTTTTGGAGGTTAAAGAACTAAATGCAAGGGAAAGCTATTTTGCGTGTCAGGAGGGACGAGCGGTTTAAGGCGCTGCAATCAGGTCGTAGTCCACTTGCGTGTTCGTGGGTTCGAATCCGACTTCGGACAATGTATTTATTTCAGTCATTTTTTGATTTTAATAAAACTACATGCAAGGGAAAGCTATTCTGCGTGTCAGGATGGCCGAGCGGTCTAAGGCGCTGCGTTCAGGTCGCAGACCACTTCTGTGGGTGTATGTTCGAATCCCACTTCTGACAATAAAATTTTTTCACATACTTTTCTTGGATTCGAAAAACTAAATGTAAGGGAAACTCTTTCACATGTCAGGATGGCCGATCGGTCTAAGGCGCTGCGTTTAGATCACATTCCACTTCTGACAATAGAATTTTATTCAGTCATTTTTTTTTGTTCTCATAACTTAAATGTAAGGAAATGCTCTCGCACGTGTCAGGATGCCCGAGCGGTCTAAGTCGCTGCAATCAGGTCGCAGTATACTTGCGTGTTCGGGGGTCCAACTCCCACGTCGAGCTATTATATTTAGTTATTTTTTTAGTTCTCATAAAGTAAATTAAAGAAAACGTTTTCTCAAATTTCAGGATGGCCAAGCGGTCAAAGGCACTGCGTTCATGTCGAAGTCCACTCGGTTTTGGCGTGCGTTCGAATCCCACTTCTGATAATGAAATTCTATTGAGTCATTATTTTTTTAGTTTTCATAAACTAAATGTAAGGCAAAGATTTTTCATAGGTTAAGATTCCTGAGTGGTCTAAAGCGCTGCGTTCAGGTCGCAGAAAAATTCTGCAGGCGTGGTTTCGGATTCCACATTTGACAATTATATTTCATTCATTCATATTTTAAGTTCTCATTAATTAAAAGAAAGGAAACACTCTCCTACGTGTCAGGATGGCCGAGCGGTCTAAGGCGCTGCGTTCAGGTCGCAGACCACTTGTGTGGGCGTGGGTTCGAATCCCAGTACAGACAATATATTTCTATTCAGTCATTTTTTGAGGTTAAAGAACTAAATGCAAGGGAAAGCTATTTTGCGTGTCAGGATGGCCGAGCGGTTTAAGGCGCTGCAATCAGGTCCTAGTCCACTTGCGTGGGCGTGGGTTCGAATCCCACTTCTGACAATGTATTTCTTTCAGTCATTTTTGAGGTTAAAAACTACATGCAAGGGAAAGCTATTTTGCGTGTCAGGATGGCCGAGCGGTTTAAGGCGCTGCAATCAGGTCCTTGTCCACTTGCGTGGGCGTGGGTTCGAATCCCACTTCTGACAATGTATTTCGTTCAGTCATTTTTTGAGGTTAAGAACTACATGCAAGGGAAAGCTATTTTGCGTGTCAGGTTGACCGAGCGGTCTAAGGCGCTGCGTTCAGGTCGCAGACCACTTCTGTGGGCGTCTGTTCGAATCCCACTACTGACAATAAAATTTTATTCACATACTTTTCTTAGGTTCCAAAAACTAAATGTAAGGGAAAACTCTTTCACATGTCAGGATGGCCGATCAGTCTAAAGCGCTGCGTTTAGATCACATTCCACTTCTGACAATAGAATTTTATTCAGTCATTTTTTTTTAGTTCTCATAACTTAAATGTAAAAGAAATGCTCTCGCACGTGTCAGGATGGCCGAGCGGTCTAAGGCGCTGCAATCAGGTCGCAGTCCACTCGGTTTTGGCGTGGGTTCGAATCCCACTTCTGATAATGTAATTTTATTCAGTCATTATTTTTTTAGTTCTCATAAACTAAATGTAAGGGAAAGATCTTTCACAGGTTAAGATTCCTGAGTGGTTTAAAGCGCTGCGTTTAAGTCGCAGTAAAATTCTGCAGGCGTTGTTTCGGATTCCACGTTTGACAATTATATTTCATTCATTCATTATTTTAAGTTCTCATTAATTAAATGAAAGGAAACACACTCTCCCACGTGTCAGGATGGCCGAGCGGTCTAAGGCGCTGCGTTCAGGTCGCAGTCCACTTGTGTGGGCGTAGGTTCGAATCCCACTTCTGACGATGTATTTCTATTCAGTCATTTTTGGAGGTTAAAGAACTAAATGCAAGGGAAAGCTATTTTGCGTGTCAGGAGGGACGAGCGGTCTAAGGCTCTGCGTTCAGGTCGCAGTTCACTTGTGTGGGCTTGGGTTCGAATCCCACTTCTGACAATGTATTTCTATTCAGTCATTTTTTGAGGTTAAAGAACTAAATGCAAGGGAAAGCTATTTTGCGTGTCAGGAGGGACGAGCGGTTTAAGGCGCTGCAATCAGGTCCTAGTCCACTTGCGTGGGCGTGGGTTCGAATCCCACTTCTGACAATGTATTTCTTTCAGTCATTTTTTGAGGTTAAAAACTACATGCAAGGGAAAGCTATCTTGCGTGTCAGGATGGCCGAGCGGTTTAAGGCTCTGTAATCAGGTCCTATTCCACTTGCGTGGGCGTGGGTTCGAATCCCACTTCTGACAATGTATTTCTTTCAGTCATTTTTTGAGGTTAAAAACTTCATGCAAGGGAAAGCTATTTTGCGTGTCAGGATGGCCGAGCGGTCTAAGGCGCTGCGTTCAGATCGCAGTCCATTTGCGAGTTCGGTGGACCAAATCCCACGTCGAGCAATTATATTTTATTGAGTCATGTTTTTAGTTCTCATAAAGTAAATTAAAGGAAACGTACTCTCATATTTCAGGATGCCCAAGCGGTCAAAGGCGCTGCGTTCAGGCCGAAGTCCACTCGGTTTTGGCGTCGGTTCGAATCCCACTTCTTATAATGTAATTTTTTTCAGTCATTATTTTTTTAGTTTTCATAAACTAAATGTAATAGAAAGATCTTTCACAGGTTAAAGATTCCTGAGCGGTCTAAGGCGCTGCGTTCAGGACGCAGTCAACATGTGTGGGCGTGGGTTTGAATCCCATTTCTGACAGAGTATTTCTATTCAGTCATTTTTTGAGATTAAAGAACTAAATGCAAGTGATAGCTCTTTTACGTGTCAGAATGTTCGAGTGGACTAGGACGTTGCGTTCAGGTCGCAGTCCACTTCTGTGGGCATGGGTTCGCATCCCACTTTTGACAATAAAATTTTATTCACTTACTTTTCTTAGGTTCCAAAAACTAAATGTAAGGGAAAACTCTTTCACATGTCAAGATGGCCGATCGGTCTAAGGTGCTGCGTTTAGATCACATTCCACTTCTGTGGGCGTGGGTTCGAATCCCACTTCTGACAATAGGATTTTATTCAGTCATTTTTTTTTTAGTTTTCATAACTTAAATAAAAGGAAATCATCTCCCACGTGTCAGGATGGCCGAGTGGTCTAAGGCACTGCAATCAGGTCGCAGTACACTTGCGTGTTCGGGGGTCCAACTCCCACGTCGAGCAATTATATTTATTTGAGTTATATTTTTTAGTTCTCATAAAGTAAATTAAAGGAAACGTTTTCTCAAATTTCAGGATTTCCAAGCGGTCAAAGGCGCTGCGTTCATGTCGAAGTCCACTCGGTTTTGGCGTGGGTTCGAATCTCACTTCTGATAATGTAATTTTATTGAGTCATTATTTTTTTAGTTTTCATAAACTAAATGTAAGGCAAAGATCTTTCATAGGTTAAGATTCCTGAGCGGTCTAAAGCGCTGCGTTTAGGTCGCAGTAAAATTCTGCAGGCGTGGTTTCGGATTCCACGTTTGACAATTATAATTCATTCATTAATTTTTTTAGTTCTCATTAATTAAATGAAAGGAAACACCCTCTCACGTGTCAGGATGGCCGAGCGATCTCAGGCGCTGCGTTCAGGTCGCAGTCCTCTTCTGTGGGCGTGGGTTCGAGTCCCACTTCTGACATGAATTTATTCAGGTTTTTTTTTAGGTTCCAAAAACTAAATTTAAGGTAAATCTCTTTCAAATGTCAGGATGGCCGATGGGTCTAAAGCGCTGCGTTTAGATCGCGTTCCACTTCTGTGGGCGTAGGTTCGAATCCCACTTCTGACAATAAAATTTTATTCAGTCATTTTTTTTTTAGTTCTCATAACTTAAATGTAAGGAAACGCTCTCGCACGTGTCAGGATGGCCGATTGGTCTAAGGCGCTGCAATCAGCTCGCAGTACACTTGCTTGTGCGGGGGTCCAACTCCCACGTCGAGCAATTTTATTTAGTTATTTTTTTTATTTCTCATAAAGTAAATTAAAGGAAACGTTTTCTCAAATTTCAGGATGGCCAAGCGGTCAAAGGCGCTGCGTTCATGTCGAAGTCCACTCGGTTTTGGCGTGGGTTCGAATCCCACTTCTGATAATGTAATTTTATTCAGTCATTATTTTTTTAGTTCTCATAAACTAAATGTAAGGCAAAGATCTTTCATAGGTTAAGATTCCTGAGTGGTCTAATGCGCTGCGTTCAGGTCGCAGTAAAATTCTGCAGGCGTGGTTTCGGATTCCACGTTTGACAATTATATTTCATTCATTCATTTTTTTAAGTTCTCATTAATTAAATGAAAGGAAACACTCTCCTCCGTGTCAGGATGGCCGAGCGGTCTAAGGCGCTGCGTTCAGGTCGCAGTCCACTTGTGTGGGCGTGGGTTCGAATCCCACTTCTGAAAATGTATTTCTATTCAGTCATTTTTTGAGATTAAAGAACTAAATGCAAGGGAAAGCTTTTTTGCGTGTCAGGAGGGACGAGCGGTTTAAGGCGCTGCAATCAGGTCGTAGTCCACTTCCGTGTTCGTGGGTTCGAATCCCACTTCGGACAATGTATTTCTTTCAGTCATTTTTTGAGTTTTAAAAAACTACATGCAAGGGAAAGCTATTTTGCGTGTCAGGATGGCCGAGTGGTATAAGGCGCTGCGTTCAGGTCGCAGTCCACTTCTGTGGGCGTGGGTTCGAATCCCACTTCTGACAATAAAATTTTATTCAGTCATTTTTTTTAGTTCTCATAACTTAAATTTAAGGAAACGCTCTTTCACGTGTCAGGATGGCCGAGCGGTCTAAGGCGCTGCAAACAGGTCGCATGACACATGCATGTTAGGGGACTAACTCCCAAGTCGAGCAATTAGATTTAGTTGAGCTATTTCTTTTAGTTCTCATATAGTAAATTAAAAGAAACGTTTTCTAGAATTTCAGGATGGCCAAGCGGTCAAAGGCGCTGCGTTCATGTCGAAGTCCACTCGGTTTTGGCGTGGGTTCGAATCCCACTTCTGATAATGTAATTTTATTGAGTCATTATTTTTTTAGGTCTCATAAACTAAATGTAAGGGAAAGATCTTTCACAGGTTAAGATTCCTGAGCGGTCTAAAGCGCTGCGTTTAAGTCGCAGTAAAATTCTGCAGGCGTGGTGTCGGATTCCACGTTGGATAATAAAATTTTATTCATTCATTTTTTTAAGTTCTCTTTAATTAAATGAAAGGAAACACTCTTCCACGTGTCAGGATGGCCGAGCGGTCTAAGGCGCTGTGTTCAGGTCGCAGTCCACTTGTGTTGGCGTGGGTTCGAATCCCACTTCTGACAATGTATTTCTATTCAGTCATTTTTTGAGGTTAAAGAACTAAATGCAAGGGAAAGCTATTTTGCGTGTCAGGAGGGACGAGCGGTTTAAAGCGCTGCAATCAGGTCATAGTCCACTTGCGTGTTCGTGGAATTGAATCCCACTTCGGACAATGTATTTCTTTCAGTCATTTTTTGAGTTTAAAAAAGTTACATGCAAGGAAAAGCTATTCTGTCTGTCAGGATGGCCGAGCGGTCTAAGGCGCTGCGTTCATGTCGAAGTCCACTCGGTTTTGGCGTGGGTTCGAATCCCACTTCTGATAATGTAATTTTATTGAGTCATTTTTTTAGGTCTCATAAACTAAATGTAAGGGAAAGATCTTTCACAGGTTAAGATTCCTGAGCGGTCTAAAGCGCTGCGTTTAAGTCGCAGTAAAATTCTGCAGGCGTGGTTTCGGATTCCACGTTTGATAATAAAATTTTATTCATTCATTTTTTTAAGTTCTCATTAATTAAATGAAAGGAAACACTCTCCCACGTGTCAGGATGGCCGAGCGGTCTAAGGCGCTGCGTTCAGGTCGCAGTCCACTTGTGTGGGCGTGGGTTCGAATCCCACTTCTGACAATGTATTTCTATTCAGTCATTTTTTGAGGTTAAAGAACTAAATGCAAGGGAAAGCTATTTTGCGTGTCAGGAGGGACGAGCGGTTTAAAGCGCTGCAATCAGGTCATAGTCCACTTGCGTGTTCGTGGAATTGAATCCCACTTCGGACAATGTATTTCTTTCAGTCATTTTTTGAGTTTAAAAAAGTTACATGCAAGGAAAAGCTATTCTGTCTGTCAGGATGGCCGAGCGGTCTAAGGCGCTGCGTTCATGTCGAAGTCCACTCGGTTTTGGCGTGGGTTCGAATCCCACTTCTGATAATGTAATTTTATTCAGTCATTATTTTTTTAGTTCTCATAAACTAAATGTAAGGGAAAGATCTTTCACAGGTTAAGATTCCTGAGCGGTCTAAAGCGCTGCGTTTAAGTCGCAGTAAAATTCCGCAGGCGTGGATTTCGGATTCCACGTTTGACAATTATACACTCTGTCGCAAAAAAATATATGCACCCAGAAGAAATTGAGCTACATTCACGAAATTTGGTATGCATGTAGTGTATATGAAAATAAACAAATGATTAAAAATTCAGAACAAAATATCATTTTATTAAGCGGTTACAGCTTGCAAAAGGTTAAAAATCAGTAAGTAGTAAAGCCACCTCTGGCAGCTATACAAGCCGAAATTCGGCGTGGCATCGATTCAATTAGATCACTTATGACCCCTTGTGGAAGATCCTGCCATAGTCTTTGCATCTGCGCAGTTAATTCTCCTGTATCTCGGGACGGCTGCAGTTGCCTTCCCAGCGCGTCCAGACATGCTCTATTGGCGAAAGATCTGGTGACCTGGCAGGCCATGGTAGGACGTCATATCCTTGAAGACATTGTTGGGAGAGTCGCGCAGTATGTGGACGAGCATTATCCTGTTGATAAATGGCACCTGGGCGACTTGATAGCATGGGTAGCACAATCGGCGTTAAAATATCGTCCACGTATCTGCGAGCTGTCAAAGTGCCTTGAAGGACCACTAAAGATGATCGTGTGTCCCAAGAAATTGCTCCCCACAGTCACACCTTGTGAAATTGCTGTATGCCGCTCGACAATAAATGCCGGATCGGACCGCTGGCCGGTGCGCCTCCCAGACACGTGTGCGGTGGTCATCAGCACTGAGACTGAATCGGGATTCATCACTGAAGATGACACGTCTCCAGTCTGTCACACCCAAGTTGCCCGAGGTCGGCAAAAATCCAGTCGACACTGCCTATGATGTGGGGTCAGTGGTAAGCGTCTTAGCGGACGTCGGCTCCTCAAACCAACTTCGGTCAGTCGTCTCCTTATGGTTTCTCTTGATGGCACTGGATGTCTGGAAGGAGGTAAGTGGCGTTGAATCGATGCTAGCGACGTTGTTGGTGCCGAAGTGGCCACTCTTCTGATTGCACGATCCTCGCGATCATTTGTGTTCCTGGGACGTCCTGACCCTCCGCGACGGTACACTCTACCTTCTGTGATCCACTGTTGCCAACACCGAGCAACTACCATATCGCTCCGACCGAGGTGGCGGCCGATACGTCTATTCGACCAACCTGCTTCTCTGAGGCCTATTATACGGCCCCTCAAAGTCCGTCAGCTGCTCGTACTGCCACCGGTTACGTCTTAGAGGCATCCTAATCTCAATATCGTCTATCAAAGTCATCAGATTCGTTTGGATAGCCGTACGACGCTCGTACTCATGCTTTTAAACTCTCCCAGTTGCGCAACTAATATGCGCATAGCAAAGCCTTGTCTCATTGGCTTCGAAATTTTAATCATTTGCATATCTCTTACCAGACTACATTCTTGCCGAGTTTCGTGATTGTAGCGTTGATTTCTTCTGGGTGCATATATTTTTTGCGACAGAGTGTATTTCATTCATTCATTTTTTTAAGTTCTCATTAATTAAATGAAAGGAAACACTCTCATCCGTGTCAGGATGGCCGAGCGGTCTAAGGCGCTGCGTTCAGGTCGCAGTCCACTTGTGTGGGCGTGGGTTCGAATCCCACTTCTGACAATGTATTTCTATTCAGTCATTTTTTGAGGTTAAAGAACTAAATGCAAGGGAAAGCTATTTTTCGTGTCAGGAAGGACGAGCGTCTTAAGGCGCTGCAATCAGGTCGTAGTCCACTTGCGTGTTCGTGGGTTCGAATCCCACTTCGGACAATGTATTTCTTTCAGTCATTTTTTGAGTTTAAAAAAGTTACATGCAAGGGAAAGCTATTTTGCGTGTCAGGATGGCCGAGCGGTCTAAGGCGCTGCGTTCAGGTCGCAGTCCACTTCTGTGGGCGTGGGTTCGAATCCCACTTCTGACAATAAAATTTTATTCATATACTTTTCTAAGGTTCCAAAAACTAAATGTAAGGGAAATCTCTTTTTCGTGTCAGGATGGCCGAGCGGTCTAAGGCGCTGCGTTTAGATCACATTCCACTTCTGTGGGCGTGGGTTCAAATCCCACTTCTGACAATAGAATTTTATTCAGTCATTTTTTTTAGTTCTCATAACTTAAATGTAAGGAAACGCTCTCGCACGTGTCAGGATGGCCGAGCGGTCTAAGGCGCTGCAATCAGGTCGCAGTGCACTTTCGCGTTCGCGAGTCAAACTCACACGTCGAGCAATTATATTTAGTTGAGTTATTTTTTTTAGTTCTCATAAAGTACATTAAAGGTTACGTTTCTTAAATTTCAAGATGGCCAAGCGGTCAAAGGCGCTGCGTTCATGTCGAAGTCCACTCGGTTTTGGCGTGGGTTCGAATCCCACTTCTGATAATGTAATTTTATTCAGTCATTATTTTTTTAGTTCTCATAAAATAAATGTAAGGGAAAGATCTTTCACAGGTTAAGATTCCTGAGCGGTCTAAAGCGCTGCGTTTAAGTCGCATTAAAATTCTGCAGGCGTGGTTTCGGATTCCACGTTTGATAATAAAATTTTATTCATTCATTTTTTTAAGTTCTCATTAATTAAATGAAAGGAAACACTCTACTCCGTGTCAGGATGGCGGAGCGGTCTAAGGCGCTGCGTTCAGGTCGCAGTCCACTTGTGTGGGCGTGGGTTCGAATCCCACTTCTGAAAATGTATTTCTATTCAGTCATTTTTTGAGATTAAAGAACTAAATGCAAGGGAAAGTTTTTTGCGTGTCAGAGGGACGAGCGGTTTAACGCGCTGCAATCAGGTTTCCGTGTTTTGTTCTCCCACTTCGGACAATGTATTTCTTTCAGTCATTTTTTGAGTTTAAAAAAGTTACATGCAAGGAAAAGCTATTCTGTCTGTCAGGATGGCCGAGCGGTCTAAGGCGCTGCGTTCATGTCGAAGTCCACTCGGTTTTGGCGTGGGTTCGAATCCCACTTCTGATAATGTAATTTTATTCAGTCATTATTTTTTTAGTTCTCATAAACTAAATGTAAGGGAAAGATCTTTCACAGGTTAAGATTCCTGAGCGGTCTAAAGCGCTGCGTTTAAGTCGCAGTAAAATTCCGCAGGCGTGGATTTCGGATTCCACGTTTGACAATTATATTTCATTCATTCATTTTTTTAAGTTCTCATTAATTAAATGAAAGGAAACACTCTCCTCCGTGTCAGGATGGCCGAGCGGTCTAAGGCGCTGCGTTCAGGTCGCAGTCCACTTGTGTGGGCGTGGGTTTGAATCCCACTTCTGAAAATGTATTTCTATTCAGTCATTTTTTGAGATTAAAGAACTAAATGCAAGGGAAAGCTTTTTTGCGTGTCAGGAGGGACGAGCGGTTTAACGCGCTGCAATCAGGTCGTAGTCCACTTCCGTGTTCGTGGGTTCGAATCCCACTTCGGACAATGTATTTCTTTCAGTCATTTTTTGAGTTTTAAAAAACTACATGCAAGGGAAAGCTATTTTTCGTGTCAGGATGGCCGAGTGGTATAAGGCGCTGCGTTCAGATCGCAGTCCACTTCTGTGGGCGTGGGTTCGAATCCCACTTCTGACAATAAAATTTTATTCAGTCATTTTTTTTTAGTTCTCATAACTTAAATATAAGGAAACGCTCTAGCACGTGTCAGGATGCCCGAGCGGTCTAAGGCGCTGCAAACAGGTCGCATGACACATGCATGTTAGGGGACTAACTCCCACGTCGAGCAATTAGACTTAGTTGAGCTATTTCTTTTAGTTCTCATATAGTAAATTAAAAGAAACGTTTTCTAGAATTTCAGGATGGCCAAGCGGTCAAAGGCGCTGCGTTCATGTCGAAGTCCACTCGGTTTTGGCGTGGGTTCGAATCCCACTTCTGATAATGTAATTTTATTCAGTCATTATTTTTTTAGTTCTCATAAACTAAATGTAAGGGAAAGATCTTTCACAGGTTAAGATTCCTGAGCGGTCTAAAGCGCTGCGTTTAAGTCGCTGTAAAATTCCGCAGGCGTGGATTTCGGATTCCACGTTTGACAATTATATTTCATTCATTCATTTTTTTAAGTTCTCATTAATTAAATGAAAGAAAACACTCTCCTCCGTGTCAGGATGGCCGAGCGGTCTAAGGCGCTGCGTTCAGGTCGCAGTCCACTTGTGTGGGCGTGGGTTCGAATCCCACTTCTGAAAATGTATTTCTATTCAGTCATTTTTTGAGATTAAAGAACTAAATGCAAGGGAAAGCTTTTTTGCGTGTCAGGAGGGACGAGCGGTTTAAAGCGCTGCAATCAGGTCATAGTCCACTTGCGTGTTCGTGGAATTGAATCCCACTTCGGACAATGTAATTTTTTCAGTCATTTTTTCTTTTTAAAACAACAGTCATTTTTTTAGTTCTCATAACTTAAATGAGCTCTAGCACGTGTCTCATTTTTTTGTTAGTTCCAAGTCGAGCAATTATTTAGTTGAGATATTTCTTTTAGTTAATAGTAAATTAAAAGAAACGTTTTCTAGTTTCAGGATGGCCAAGCGGTCAAGGCGCTGCGTTCATGTCGAAGTCCACTCGGTTTTGGCGTGGGTTCGAATCCACTTCTGATAATGTAATTTTATTGAGTCATTTTTTAGTTCTCATAAACTAAATGTAAGGAAAGATCTTTCACAGGTTAAGATTCTGAGCGGTCTAAAGCGCTGCGTTTAAGTCGCAGTAAAATTCTGCAGGCGTGGATGTCGGATTCCACGTTGGATAATAAATTTTATTCTTTCATTTTTTAAGTTCTCTTTAATTAAATGAAAGGAAACACTCTCTCCACGTGTCAGGATGGCCGAGCGGTCTAAGGCGCTGTGTTCAGGTCGCAGTCCACTTGTGTGGGCGTGGGTTCGAATCCACTTCTGAAAATGTATTTCTATTCAGTCATTTTTTTGAGGTTAAAGAACTAAATGCAAGGGGAAAGCTATTTTTGCGTGTCAGGAGGGACGAGCGGTTTAAAGAAAGCGCTGCAATCAAGGTCATAGTCCACTTGCGTGTTCGTGGAATTGAATCACTTCGGACAATGTATTTCT